>CAUYUJ010001525.1:141925-219425 GCA_963575745.1 Prorocentrum cordatum | reverse complement strand
AAAGCGACGGACGCTGCTTTTATAGAACTTGATTATTCTGCGACCGCCTCCCACAACATCCTCGCGCGATCCTCCTCCATCTTAACCCCTCGTCGTCATCATCCGCTTTCTCAGCCGCCTCGCGTCACCCCGTCCATCCACAATCCTTACTGGTGGTTCAGACGGATAACGGGCGGACTATGGCAGAACGGCGCGCGCGTCAAGACGCGCCCAGAGCAACGCTCAAGACAAGCGCGCAAAGTGGGGAGTTGCGCTGTCTCGAACAATGCCAACATTAACGCATTGACATCTTCATAAACCAACACGATAACTCGTGAACGCCAATTGCGTTTAATCTGCGTCATGTCGGGTACCGTTTCCCCATCACCGAATATATGAATCTTGATTTCGCGATTCTCATCATGAGGCCTGGACCTGCATCCCCTGCCCTCTAGATGCGCTCGTAAGCAGACACCCATGCAGCCCCAACCCCCACCCACAATACCGACAAACATAACATCGCCGATACGTATCATGTGCAACGATGTGTCTGACTTTATCCCCAATAGAAGAGCCAACAAGCCCTCAGGGGCTCCCTCCACCCTCCTCCCTCCTCCCTCCTTCTCCACCTCCCTCTTTTTCCTTCACATCCCTCCCCATCCGCCTTCCTCCTCACCGATGATGGGGAAACCTGACCGGACAAGAACGGGAAACGATTATGTTTGTTCATTCGCGGGCGTTGGCGTGAATATTCTGCACGGGTCGACCCCTTGGCGTTGGAACTGCGGATGCGATGGCCGCGTCGTCGTCGTCTCCCTCTCCGGCTTCCGCCTCCCAGGGCCCGAAACGAGCCCTCCCCCGGAGAGGGTGTTTAGCCCGGAGCGCCCGCGCCGGCGTTGCCGCCGTGCCGAGGTGGCGCGAGCGTGCCGTGCTAAAGCGACACTCGGAGAGGGTTACCTCTGGCCACGGAGGCTCAATCTCCTCCTTGACCTTCCCCTCTTCCTCCTCCTCCCCCATCTCTTCCTCTCCTCCTCCTCGTCCTCCCCCTCCTTTTCCTCCTCCTCCTCCTCGACAACCTCCTCCAGCTCCCCCCACCTCCCTGATCCTCCTCCTCTTCCTCTCCTCCTCCTCCTCCTCCTCCTCTTCCTCTTCCTTCGCCTCCTCCTCCTCCTCCTCCCCCCCCTTTGTCTCCTCCTCCTATTATTTTCCTCCTCCTCGTTTTCCTCCCCATCCTCTTCCCCCTCTTCCTCCTCGTCTTTTCCCCCTCAGAAGTCATCTCCCCGGGGCTGGAAGACGTTCCTTTGATGTACCAGATCAAAAAATAAGTAGAACCACGCGCGGGCTCCGCGCGCGCTTAGGTTCTAGCGCAGGTCAGGGCGCCGTCACGATGCAGCGGGTGCCTTTTTCATCAATGTATCGTGGGATCGGCATGGGTTGCGCCATGAACTGCTCGATCCATGGCTTGCGCGACCCATGGGTTGGGCCGGCGCGAAAACGGGCACGGCAGACCACGAATTTGACGAGATGGTTCATGGCACCGTTTGCTCTCGGGAGCCTTGGTGTTAAGAGCCTTTGACGTCGCTGCTCGTGATTGAACTTTGGCGTTGAGAGCTCCTTGCGTCGTCATTCGCATGTGGAGCCTAGGCGCGCAAGGTTTGTTACGTCATTGTTCCCCTTGCTGCCGATCTCGCCCGCGCGCACGCGCGCGATTTTTTTTACCCAGGGGCGGACGGCACTGGATTTGGGCTGGCAAAAACGAAAGGAAACATAGTCTACTATAGCGGCCCGCGCGCCTACAATAGCGGCACACGCCTGCAGGCGGTGGAAACATCCGGACAGTTGGGGGGAGGTCAGGCGACGAGGGGAACGGGAGGAGGAGGAGGAGATGGAGAGCGTGGTTCCGAGAAGCCGCCTGCGGGGATGGGGCTCTTTAGTCGACCTCCACGACGACATCGGAAGAGCGCGCCTTCTCGTAGAAGAGCAAGTGCGCGTGTCCTGGCTCGCCGTTTCGCGCGAGGGTAGCTGCCTCCATGTCATTGGCCGGTCGGGTCCTGGAATCGTCGCAGACGTCCCAGTGGCCGCCCCGGGACGTGAACGCCACGTAATGGCCGGATTGCGGCGCGTTCCCCTCGTGCGTCACCACCGCGCGCAGCGTGTAAGCCACGTGGTACGTCGCCCTGTCCGAAGTCTTTCCCGTCACGTGTAAGTCGCGCTCCGGCAGGACCGCGCGCGGCATCAGGTTTCGGCGTGCGTCCCAGCGAAGGAGATGCAAAATGAGCACACGCGGCAATTTCACGACGTTCCTTACCTTCAAGGGGTGGTCGGTCGCGATGCCGCGGTTGATGCAATTTTGCGCCGGGCAGGCCCAATCGTCCAGCTCCACTATAGTCCGTGCCTCTGTGTATCCTAAGAGCGCCGCCTGGGCCGCGCAGTATGAAGTGCCGGTGGGGGCACGCAACGGCATCGACAGGGCGCAGAAGTTGCCGGGTTGGGCGTGCCAGCCAAAGCGCCCGCAGTGCTGGCAGCGCAGGCGGGGCAGGTCCGCGCCGCTGCACAGCGCTGCCCACGATCCTGCGGCATGCAGTAGCTGCTGGTGGAGGAACTCGCGGGCGCCCTGCTGCTGCTTGCTGGAATGGGCTCGCAGGAAGAGCCTTGGGGTGAAGAGATTGCCCTCTTGGGCGGCGCACCATGATGTGGCCAGCTCCCCATCGCGGCCGATGTCGACAGGCACTGCGCCGCACAATGTTGCAGTGCTATCCAGAGCGAAGATCGCTTGCTGAGTCGTGTTAGCGTAGCAGGAGTTCCCGATGTTCCTGAGCGGGCATGGCGCGCGTCGCGGAGGTGGCGGCGGGCCTCTGGCCTCTGGCTCCCTGTGCAACGTCTGACTCTCCCGCGAGCGTCGCTGCGGCCGCGGTGGCCTCGTCGGCGGCGTCTTGGCCGCATGCTGCGGCTGCGGCTGACATGCGCGGCCAAGTGTTCGGCCCGCTCGACGGCGCTCCGGTTCTGGCGGCGCTCCGAAGGCCGTCAGTTGCATCGGCTGCCGTTTCAGATGCTGGCTCAGACTCTGGGTCCGCCTGCTCCGCCGACAGCATGGAACTCGGAGGCGGCGTCGTTGCGCTGACGGGCTTCTCCTGGTAGGATGTCTGAAGTCCAGGAGGCGTTGTCGCGGTCTCGGTAGCGGCTCCTGGCGGTGGCGCACCGGTCGCTGACGACGACGCGGCAACACCTGCAGCCGCACTGGATTTCTCGAGATCTTTGCGCAGCTGAGAACGGCGACGTGCACTACAGCCAACGTAAGAGGGAGCTGAACGAATCGTAGAAATCGTGGACGGTGCCGTTGGGCTCGGACAGTCGGTCAATCCGTTCTCTGTCGCTGCTGGTGGTGTCGCAGGTGCAGGGTCTCTAGTGGGAGCGGCGCCTCTTGTCGGGTCAGCCTGGGATCGCGGGTTCGACGATGGCGGCCGCTCCGGTTGGGCGGAGGGGGGTGATGCAGGCGGCGCGTGGAGGAATGTTTAGTCGCTGTCGTTTCCCGCGAGGTCCCAAGTTGGCGTCTGCTGGTGTCCTCTCACGAAGTCGACGGCAGGATGCGTGACTTGGGGCGCTGGCCTGCGTCGGGCTAGCCTGTTGCTCGCGGCGCGCAGCAATCTCTGCCGTTTGTCGCTCTGCGCCGTCGCGGCTCAGCATGGGGGAGGCAAGCTATCGACCGCGAGGTCCGTGGGGATGTCGACAAGCTCGCCCGAAGAATCGGCTACTAAGTGGGCCAGGCGGTTGATCTCGTCGAGCAGAAATTGCGGGGGCGAGCGCGAGGGCTCCTGCCTTGTTGCTGGTCGAAGAATGAGAAAGCCCTCCGAGGGAGACGGCCCGGAAAAAAAAAACATCACGTAGCACGCCAGCCAATGCGTGTCCGCGTCCATGGATGGCGGGCGCTCCAAGTCGGCGATGACGGCCTGGAATGTGCCGCCCTGTGCACCGTGCACAATGATTGCGCCGGCGGGTCGCAGTCGGCACCCCGCGCGTCATGCGGAAAAATGCACGTCTTCCCATGCAGCTCGGCGATAACCGTAAGTCGGGCGCATCTGGAACAGGCCCCATCCGGTCGGTCCAAGGCGGTAGATCTCCGGGTAGGTGCGTCGGCGGCAGCACCCACTCGGCGTCGTCTGCCTGCGACCACAGAGAGACGTTCATGAACTGCAAGCGCGCGACGTTGTCGCCCAACGCGAACGTCTCGCCGTCTGCGAAGACAATGTGGCGCAGAGTGCACGAGCACCCTTTCGTGAGGCCGAGGCGCACGCAGTCTTTGGTGCACATGGTCAAGCGCATCCCGATATCAAGAAGTAGAACACCTGGTAGGTCTTGAGCGTCTTTCGGACTTGCTCTTTCCAAGAAGTCCTGCCGCAACTGGGGCGTCATCTTCTTATCGTCGGAGGGCCTGACTGCCTCGTCTCTAGCCTGCGCGATGCACAACTTGTGTCCAGAGCTGCTGGCCTGCAACTTGGCGTTGATAAAGGGCCGGTATATGCGTATCTTGTGGCGATGGACGATGTGAGTCCACGTTTGCGTCGAGAACGGAGATGCTTGGTCTTGCAGCCGCGGGTCATCAGGAACGAGAATGCGGCTGACGTGCATGTCCCACGTGGCCTCAGAAATAGAGCCAGATCTCATCTCTGCAAGCAGTCGGTTAAGAGGCCCAGGTGCTCGCATTTTGACTTCAAGCGTAGCCACGCGCCGCACGCGGCGCCAAAGTTGCAGCCCTTGCGCCGTCTCCACGAGCTTCGACCATTTCTTGTAGGCGTCCTTGGCGGCGTTGTCATCCACTTTCTCGGTGGGGACGTCGAGGTCGTCGCGAGAGGTTGCCGGGCTCTTGTTGTCTCCGGTCGGGTCGACGGGGGGGAGCTGCATGCAGTCGCCGGACAGCGCGACGCCGAGCCCCCCCCCCCACGCCATCATAATATTCCTGGCAGCTTTCAGGCGGACTTCGGACTGAAGCAACTGACCGGCAGCGACCGTGGACACCTCGTCCAGACAGCGCGCCAGAGCAGCCCCCCAGCGCTGGCGGCGACTTTCCAGCACGGGCCGAGTAAGGCGGCCCCTCTTGCCAATGGGCGCGTGCCGGAGCACGTCCCAAAGGGCGCGCGTGCATGGCGCGCGAGAGCGATGCGACGACATGCTAGAAGAACACGTCACGAGAGGCCTCCAACACGCCCAAGATGGCCGGCAAGACGTGCACGAAAACGGCCGAAGTACCCCCAAGAAACCCCCAACGGCCTCCACAACTCAGATCACACCAGCCCTGCGGGCTGAGGTGGTTCAGCGAGGTATGGTTTCTCTCTGCCAAAACCTCGGGGGAGCGGTTGACCTCTCCCCGCACCCTCTCCCGCGGACCTAGGAGGAGGGGGAGGCCCGAGCGGCCAGCAACGCAAAAAGAAAGCGGAGAGGACGAACCGGCGTGAGTCGCAGTGCGCTGTTCTCTCTGCGCCGCTCATGCGGGGAAGGTGCCAGAGATGCCAGCCACGCGCGCCGAACCAGCATCGTCTGCCACAGCAACCGGGGATACATCCGGATACTTAAAACGTCCAAGAGCGCTCTGACACGGAAACGGAAAGAGCGCTGCAGGAACTTGCCCGAGATGGCTCATGGCGCTCTTCGCTGGTGGGATGCTTGGTGTTAAAGGCTGGTTACGTCACCGTTGACGCTTGGGAGCCGTGGCTTTAAAGTTTTGTTATGGTGGCGCCACCGCTCGCGCTTTGGAGGCGCGGCTTTCAATTTCTTAACGTAGCCGCTCGCTCTCGGGAGCCTTGGTTTGAAGAGCTTGTTCTGTCACCGCTCGCTCTTGGGAGCCGTGGTGTGCAAAGCTCGCGACGTTGCCGATCTCTCTTTGAATTGGCGTCTCTGGACCTTCGTAGTGACCCTGGTGGGGGTCTAGTTGTGGTTCTTTTGGGGCCCCCTTGGGCCGTTTTTGGGACGTCTTGGAGCCCTGTTGGGCCGTCTCGGAGCGTCTTGGACGCCTTGGATCGTCTTGGGGCTCTCTTGGGGGCTCCCTGGGGCTCTCTTTGGGAGCTTCTGGGGGCCCTCTTGGAGCTCTCTTGGGGACGTCTTGAGCTCTCGAAGGCCGGTTGGGGGTCATCTTGGGCCGTCTTGGGGTTCTCTTGGGAGGTCTTGCGGCCCTCTTGGGGGCCGCTGAGGACGTCCTGGGCCGTTTTAGGGGCCTCCTGGCGTGTCCAAGACCGCGCGACAAAAGAAAAAGCGGATATGGTAAAATGTACATTTCTCATTGGGATTTGATAATTTGTGCCTCTTTGGCGTTCTCTCTGGGCGCTTTCGGAGCGCGTTTGGAGCCTCTTGGACCGTCTCGGGAGCAACCGAGGCCGTCTTGGAGCCCTCGTGGACCCCTCTTGGGAATATCGTGGGCCTCGACGCGCGTACCACACGTGCCCCAGCGGGTGCGTGCCGGAGCACGTCCCAGAGGGCGCGCGTGTTCTATGCCGCACGTGCCCCAAAGGGCACGTGCGAAGCACGTCCCAAAGGGTGCTCGTACCACACGTGTCCCAGCGAGTGCGTGCCGGAGCACGCCCCAAAAGGTGCGCGTGTATGGCGCATGAAAGTGATGCGACGACATGCTAGAAGAACACGTCACGAGAGGCCTCCAAGACGCCCAAGATGGTCTGCAAGACGTGCCTGAAGCGCACCAAGTGGACCCCAAGCCGGTTATGAGGCCCCCTAGACGGTTTCCGACAACAGGAGACAAGCCAAGAATGCCAGAAGACGGCCGAAGTACCCCCAAGAAACCCCCAAAGGCCTCCACAACTCATATCACACCAGCCCTGTGGGCTGAGGTGGTTTAGCGAGGTATGGTTTCTCTCTGCCAAAACCTCCTCCATCCCGTGCTCGGGGGAGCGGTTGACCTCTCCCCGTACCCTCTCCCGTGGACCTAGGAGGAGGGGGAGGCCCGAGCGGCCAGCAACGCAAGAAGAAAGCGGAGAGGACGAACCGGCGTGAGTCGCAATGCGCTGCTCTCTCTGCGCCGCTCATGCGGGGACGGTGCCAGAGATGCCAGCCATGCGCGCCGAACCAGCATCGTCTGCCACAGCAACCGGGGATACATCCGGATACTTAAAACGTCCAAGAGCGCTCTGACACGGAAACGGAAAGAGCGCTGCAGGAACTTGCCCGAGATGGCTCATGGCGCTCTTCGCTGGTGGGATGCTTGGTGTTAAAAGCTGGTTACGTCACCGTTGACGCTTGGGAGCCGTGGCGTAAAGTTTTGTTCTGGTTACGCCACCGCTCACGCTTTGGAGGCGCGGTTTTCAATGTTTTAACGTAGCTGCTCGCTCTCGGGAGCCTTGGTTTGAAGAGCTTGTTCTGTCACCGCTCGCTCTTGGGAGCCGTGGTGTGAAAAGCTTGTGACGTTACCGATTTCACTTTGAATTGGCGTCTCTGGACCTTCGTAGTGGGACGTCTTGGAGCCCTTTTGGGCCGTCTCGGAGCCCCTTTGGGCCGTTTTTGGGACGTCTTGGAGCCCTTTTGGGCCATCTCGGAGCGTCTTGGACGCCTTGGATCGTCTTGGGGCTCTCTTGGGGGCTCCCTGGAGCTCTCTTTGGGAGCTTCTGGGGGCCCTCTTGGAGCTTTCTTGGGGCCGTCTTGAGCTCTCGAAGGCCGATTGGGGGTCATCTTGGGCCGTCTTGGGGTTCTCTTGGGCGGTCTTGTGGCCCTCTTGGGGACCGCTGAGGATGTCCTGGGCCGATTTAGGACGCCTCCTGGCGTGTCCAGGACCGCGTAACAAAAGAAAACACGGATATGGTAACATGTACATTTTCCCATAGGAATTTGAAACTTTGTGCCTCTTTGGCGTTCTCTCCGGGCGCTTTCGGAGCGTGTTTGGAGCCTCTCGGGCCGTATTGGAGCCACCTTCGGACGTCTTCGGGGCCTCTTGGACCGTCTCGGGAGCAACTGAGGCCGTCTTGGAGCCCTCGTGGACCCCTCTTGGGAATATCGTGGGCCTCTGGGGCCGATTTTCGAAGGATGTCTCGAACGAAACGGGCTTTTTTTGAAACCTGACCGGACAAGAACGGGAAGCGTCGCTTTAGTCCACCAAGCATGTGGAAAGTGCTCTGTTGTTGTTATGCCGCGCAGGTATGCCGTGGCGCGCGTGTCGGCGTGCGTGCGGGGTGTTTTGCTGTGCTCCTGTGTGTTCTGCCGTGCTCCTGTTCTGCCGTGCTTCTGTGTTCTGCCGTGCCTCTGTGTGCTCTGTGTGTTCTGCCGTGTTCCTGTATCTGCCGTGCGGATCGTGGCGGTGGTCGTTTTGGCAGAGCTTCTGGGCGCACACGGCAGAAAAATATCAGGAGCACGGCAGAATAGGCCCCAAGAGCGAAGGAGCACGGCAGAGAAAGACAAGGAACACGGCAAAATAGACCCCAAGAGCAAATGAGTACGGCAGAATACACCCCAAAAGCTAAGGAGCACGGCAGAACATGACCAGGAGCACGGCAGAATAGACCTCAAGAGCTAAGGAGCAGGCAGACAAAGACCAGGAGCACGGCAGATTAGGCCCCAAGAGCGAAGGAGCTCGGCAGAAAAAGACCAGGAGCACGGCAGAATAGACCCCAGGAGCTAAGGAGCAGGGCTGGATATGCCTCAAGTGCGAAGGAGTACGGCAGAGAAAGACCAGGAGCACGGCAGGATAGACCCCAAAAGCTAAGGAGCACGGCAGATAATGACCAGGAGCACGGCAGAATAGGCCCCAAGAGCGACGGAGCACGGCAGAAAAAAAACAGAAGCACGCCAGAAAAGACCCCGAGAGCTGAAGGAGTGCGGGAAAATATACCCCAAGAGCGAAGGAGCAAACCAGAAAAAGACGAGGAGCATAGCAGAATAGAACCCAAGAGACAAAGGACACGGCAGAATATGCCCCAAGTGCGAAGGAGCACGGCAGAAAAAAACAGGAGCACGGCAGAAAAAGACCAGGAGCACAGCAGAATAGGCCCCATGAGCGAAGGAGCACGTCGGAAACAAACCATGAGCATGGTATAATAGACTCCAAGAGCTGCCGAGCACGGCAGAAAAAGACCAGGAGCACGGCAGAATAGACCCCAAGAGCTAAGGAGCACGACACAATAGGCCCCAAGAGCGAACAAGACGCCAGAAAAAGATCAGGAGCACGGCAGAAGATGCCCCAAGAGCTAAGGACGACGGCAGAAAAGACCGAAACACAGCAGAAAAGGCCCGAGGAGCCAAGGAGTACGACAGAAAAAAACAGGAGCACGGCAGAATAGGCCCGAAGAGCGAAGGAGCAAACCAGAAAACGACGAGGAGCACGGCAGAATAGAACCCAAGAGACAAGGAGCACGGCAGAAGATGCCCCAAGTGCGAAGAAGCACGGCAATGACTGACCAGGAGCACGGCAGAATAGACCCCCAGAGCCCAGGGGCACGGCAGAAAGAAGACCAGGACCACGGCAGAATAGACCCCAGAGCTAAGGAGCACGGCAGAAGAAGACCAGGAGCACGGCAGAATAGGCCCCATGAACGAAGGAGCACGGCAGAAAACAAACAGGAGCACGGCAGAATAGACCCCAAGAGCTGAGGAGCACGGCAGAAGAGGCCCCAAGGGCGAAGGGGCACGGCAGAAAAAAAAAACAGGAGCACGGCAGAATATACCCCAAGAGCTAAGGAGCACGGCAGAAGAGGCCCGACGAGCGAAAGAGAACGGCAAAAAAAACACGGCAAATTAGGCTCCAGGAGCGAAGGAGCATGACAGAAAAGAACAGGAGCACGGCAGAATAGACCCCAAGAGCTGAGGAGCACGGCAGAATAGGCACCAGGAAAGAAAGAGCATTGCAAGACACGACAAGTGACCAGGAACACGGCAGACTAGACCGCGAGAGCTAAGGAGCACGGCAAGATATATGCAATAATACAGCATAAGACGCCCCAAGGAAGGAGTATGCAAGACAAACACCAGGAGCACGGCAGAATAAACCCCGAAAGCGAAGGAGCACGACAGAATATGCCCCAAGAGCTAAGGAGCACGGCAGAAAACGACCAGGAGCACGGCATCATAAGCCCCAAGAACAAAGGATTGTGACAGAAAATAGCCAGGAGCATGGCAGAATAGGCCCGTAGAGTGAAGGAGCACGACACCAAAAAAAACAACGAGCATTGCAGAATAGAACCCGTGAGCGAAGGAGCACTGCAGAACTGCTCATTATTTGCCTTGCTCTTTTTTCGCCGACCATGCTCCGCCCGATTGTGTTGAGGATGTATGCAGCGAGAGCGCGATTATTAACATGAGAGGTATTAAAACCGCCACTCCAAGATATCATTTTTTGTTAACATGTCTCAGGCGACACACCCGTTTTTGAACATCTGTCGAATTCGCGGCTTCCCATGTTTAAGGGATGTCTCAGGCGAAACGCTCATGTTTGATGAAATCGATGTTGTGAACGTTTTATGTTTGTACGGATGTCTCAGACGAAATCGCCATTTTGGATCGTCTCGAGGGCGCTCCCGAGGGTCACATGTGGGCGTGTTGTGGGCCTTTGGGGCCCTTCTTGATGCCTTGCAAAACCGTTGCAGTCCGATGTTACACACATTCATTGTTTCAGGATGTCCCTAGCGAAATCGTCATTTTTAGATGACTGGCTTAAACCATCTAGAAGCCTTTTCAGGAGCGATCCCAAGACGATGTTAAAACAGCAGTTTTCAAAACGATGTTGTTCGATGTGTTATTTGTTTGAAGATGTCCCTAGCGAAATCACTATTTTCAGTAACCTTAAGGGCGCTATTGGAGCCATGTTGTGGCCTTATTTTGCTTCCTGATGCCCTCCTAAAATCAGTACGATGCGATGTCGCACGCATCAATTGTTTGAGGATGTCCCCACCGACATCGACATGTTTTGAAGGCTGCCTTGGGCCGTCTGGAAGCCTTTTTCAGAAGCAAGGTCCAAACTATGTAAGAACAGCAGTTTTCAAGTCGATGCTGGGGGTATGTCCCTCGCGAAATCGCTACTTTCGGAAGTCCCCCAATCGTTCTAACAGGCATCTTGACGTGCTTTTTGGCCTCTCATTTCGTCATCTTGAGGTACTTCGAGAACGATATCAACACGACGTTGAGGACATCTCATTTTGTTGAGGATGTCCCTAGCGAGATGCAAATTTCCTGCCGTGCTCTTCGTTCTGGTCCGCCGTGCTGCCGCTCGTTTTCTGAGGATGTCCCCAGCGAAATCGCAATTCTTAACATAAGAGTTAGTTAAAGACTTCAGTCGTCATTTCATGTTTTCGAGGATGTCCCAAGCGAAACGCAAAGTTTCACAGACGGCGAAATTTCGCTGTCATCAACTTTTCGAGGATGTCTCCAGCGAAACGCTTGTTTTTGTTAAACGCGATGTCGCGAAGATCTAACTTTTGCGAGGATGTCTCACGTAAAATCGCCACCCCGAGGAATCCGCTAAGCCTCTGCACCGTGCAGCCCGCCACCCCCTATAGTTAAGAGATCTCTTACTGATATGAGGAGGATTCAGCCAAAACGTCCATCTCGTTCCTCGAAGACGCTTCCCGTCATCCGCCGACGCCCGGCCGAAGTGCAGCGCGGAGCCCCACATAAAGAATTCTTTGAGAAAAACGGTCCACGCCCCTCGTTCCTCGTACACGCTTCCCGTCGTCCGCCGACCCCTTGCGGGTCTCTAGGCGCGTGAGATTGTTCCCCCCCATAACCCCCCCGGGGACCCCAAACCGGCAACTCGACCCCCCCCCCTCGTGGTGGACGACTCTACGCCGAACTCACCCGAGGCGGTCTGGGCTCCCCGGGCCCGGTTGGGAACCTTCGACCACCCCCAAGATGGCCCGAGAGAGCACAAAGTCGTCGAATGATCGCTTCAATGCGCCCAAGGTGGGCCCCGGGCGGCATAAGAGGGCGCCACGGCGCTCCACGAGGCTCCAACCGGCCGCCGAAGAGGGGCCCCCGAGGCAAAAATCGTGCCATTCCTACGGGAAAACGTACATGTTTGGCATTTACGCCTTTTCGGCCAACACGGCGTTGACACTGGCCCACGAGGCCACCAAGACAGCTCCAAGAGGGCCCCAGAGGCTCCCAAGAGGGCCCCAACACGGCCCAAGAAGGCGCCAAGACGGCCCAAGAGGCGCCCAAGACAGCCCAAGAGACTCCGACGTTACCCCCAAGATGGCCAAAAAGAGCACAAAGTCGCCGAATGATCGCTTCAATGCGCCCAAGGTGGACCCCAGGCGGCCTAAGAGGGCGCCACGACGCTCCAAGAGGCATCCAACAGGCTGCCGAAGAGGGGCCCTGGAGGCACAACTCGTGCCATTCCGATGGGAAAACGTACATTTTTGGCATCTACGCCTTTTCGGCCAACACGGCGTTGACACCGGCCCACGAGGTCGCCACGACCGCCCCAAGAGGTCCCACGAGGCCCCCACGAGGGCCCCAACACGGCCCAAGCAGGCGCCAAAACGGTCCAAGAAGGCGCCAGGACAGCCCAAGAGACTCCGACGCCACCCCCAAGATGGCCCAAGAGAGCACAAAGTCGTCGAATGATCGCTGCAATACGCCCAAGGTGGGCCCCAGGCGGCCTAAGAGGGCGCCGTGACGCTCCAAGACGCCTCCAACCGGCTGCGGAAGAGGGGCCCCGGAGGCAAAACTCGTGCCATTCCTATGGGAAAACGTACATGTTTGGTATTTGCGCCTTTTCGGCCAACGCGGCGTTGACACTGGCCCACGAGGCCGCCAAGACCGCTCCAAGAGGGCCCACGAGGCTCCCAAGAAGGCCCCAACACGGCCCAAGAAGGTGCCAAAACGGCCCAAGAGGCGCCCAAGACAGCCCAAGAGACTCCGACGCCAGCCCCAAGATGGCCCAAAAGGGGACAAAGTCGCCGAATGATCGCTGCGATACGCCCAAAGTGGGCCCCAGGCGGCCTAAGAGGGCGCCGTGACGCTCCAAGAGGCCTCCAACCGGCTGCGGAAGAGGGGCCCCCGAGGCAAAACTCGTGCCATTCCTATGGGAAAACGTACATGTTTGGCATCTACGCCTTTTCGGCCAACACGGCGTTGACACTGGCCCACGAGGCCGCCAAGACCGCTCCAAGAGGGCCCACGAGGCTCCCAAAGAGGGCCCCAACACGGCCCAAGAAGGCGCCAAGACGGTCCAAGGGCTGCCCAAGAAAGGGAGCCCGAACGGACAATCCGAGCTTTCCGCCCCCGGAGGCCCCCAAGAGGGCCCAAGGGAACGGCCGAAGGCACCAAGAATCCGTCAAGACATCCCAAAAGGCCCCCCAGCACGCCTCTCAGGAAACACTAAGATACCAAAACCGCCGAATTCCTTTTCCTTGTCCTCCTTCTTCTCCTCTTCCTCCACCGCATCCTCCTCCTTTTCCTCCTCCTCTCTTTTTCTACCACATCGCCTGGTCAAACAAAGCCCAACACAACGCGTGGCGGAGTGGGCGGCAGCCGCGATGCCCGCGGCCGGCAGCCACGATGCCTCCCAAATACGCCGCGGACTCATGAGCGCGCGCACCGCAACAAAACAAGAGGAGAGCCCTCAGAGGCCCGACCCCCGCTTGCTGGGGGCGACAAGGAACGTCAAATGATTGGCCGTCCTCCTCCCCCGAGTCCGCTTTTCCCGCACCCGTCCCCCAGGATCCTGGATCTCATTTGAGCCCCGCCCAAGACGCCCCCCCCACAGGCCCCGTAGACGCTCCAAGACGGCTACCAAAGGACCCCCTACCGGAGCCATCCCTGGCTTTCTCCCACAAGTGCGCCTAGTCCAGAATTCTGGAGCTGGTTGCAACCGCGGCGAAAATTTGGACGCCCGAAATGGGTACGGAACAAATGGGTACGATGCCCAACAACAAATGTTGTCCCCAACCATCGGCGGCCGCTGTTGGGCAGGCGGCCTTCTGTCTCAAATCGGCACAGGCCGCGGCGGCGCGAACAGCGAACCCTGTTCAAAATGAACAGAAACTGCTGCTGGGCATCGTGCCCGTTGTTTCCGTGCTCATTTCGTCTCGAGGGGGCTCCTCATCATGAGGAGCCCCCTCGAGACCCAGAAACAAAGGACACCGCGAAAATGCTCCGACCCACTGGCGGCCTCCAGGCGCGTCAACCTCTATAATCCCCCCAGGGGCCCGCAACCGAAGACTCGACCCCCCCCTCGGATCGGAGCGAGCCCCGCACCACAAACCAGGAGCGCAACATGATGCCCCAAGATGCACCCAGGAGGCCCCGACAACGCGCCGACAGGCCCCCAAAACGGCTTTCAAAAGATCCTAAATACAAGGGGTCAGCGGATGTGGCGTAAGCCTATAGAATCCACGTCCAGAAGTGACGTGTTGCCGGAGGCAGGTCGCGCAGCGGAGCGGAAACCCGAATGCAATGGATCCCATGTGTCCAATGCTTGCATAATTGCCACATATTGTATTGTGTTACATTATTATGTCTCCCCCCCTACCCCCCCCCCGGAGTCGCGCCACTTCCGTCGACCCCAAGGTGGAGGGCCCGTCTGGGGCCCAAAAACCTACAAAAACCTAGAAGAAATCAGCACATGCGGCCTCTTGGGCCTCTTGGGGCCCCAAGAAGGTTTCAAGACGGCCCAATATGGCCCAAAAATAACCCAAGCCGGCCTCAAGACGGCCCAAGATGGCCCCAAGAAGGCCCATGAGGTGCCCAAAAAAGTCCAAGAGGCCCCCAAGAAGACTCCCGAGAGCGCCTCCGGACGCCAAAATCTTTGATTGTCCTATAGTTTTGGGGCAAGTTCAACGTTCTCGCCTTTTTCGGCTCTCAAAAGGCCACGACAGCCCAAACAGCCTCCAAGAAGGCCCACAAACGGCCCAAGAGGCCTCCGAGGGGGCCCCAAGACGGCCCAAGGGGCCCCGAGACGGCCAAAGAAGCCTCCAAGACGGCCCAAGAAGCCCCCAAGACGGCCCCAAAAGGACCCCAAGAGAGCCCCAAGGCGGCCGCGAGAAGCTTCCAAAGTGGCCTCCGAAGCGGCCAGACGGCGTAATAGCGCCCAAAGACGGCTCCAAGACGTCCCCAAGAGGCCCCCAGAGGCTCCAAAGAGGGCCCCAAACGGCCCAGGAGGGCCCCAAGACGGCCCAAATAAGCCCCCAAGGCGGTCCAAAAAAAACCCTGAGACGGCCCAAAAGGACCCCAAGAGAACCGCAAGGCGGCCGCGAGAGGCCCCCAAGAACGCCCCCGAAGGGGCGGAACGGCGCAAAAACGCCCCAAGACGGCCCAAGTTGCCCCCAAGAGGCCCCGAGAGGCCCCCAAGAGGCCCCCAAGGAACTCCAAAAAAAAACACAGGCCTCCAAGAAATCCCCAAGAAGCCTCTAAGAGGCCCCAACGAAGCCCCCACAAGGCCACACAACGACTGGAGCGTAACGTTATTTCCCCCCCTGGGCGAACGACGGCGCAGCGCCAGCCAGGTGGAAGTTGGTCACGGCGGCGCGCATGATTAGAGCCGGCGCTGGAAGGGAAGATGGGGAGGAGTATGAAAAGGAGGGGGGGGGGAGAGGCCCCAAAGAAGCCCCCAAGGGGCCCAAAGAAGCTCCCAAGAGGCCTCCAGGAGGCCCCCAGGAGGCTCCCAAGAGGCCCCGCGACGACGTGACTGTACGTGCTCCGGACGTGCACCCCGCGAAGCGAGAGGAATCAATCAAAAAATGCAGATTCGCTGTTCCACGGACCTTTCCCGGGGTTCGTTCTGACCAGAATTTCGAAGCGAATCCAACGGTGGCGACGTGGGGGCTCCCCAGGAGGTGGAAAAAAAGGGAGTTCAGGCGAAGGGTTGCGGTATGGGTACCCTTTCCTCCTCTGATACTCACCGATGAGCACCCACGACGCCACACCCCTTTCGGACTGTCTCCCCCAGGGCCGTAGGCGACCCGAGGAGGAGGAGGAGGAGGAAAAGGAGGAGGAGGAGGAAGAGAATGAGAATGAGAATGAGCATGCGCTATCACGGAATGATCCATCCGAAACTACCTCGCTGCCCTTGCTGCCTGCTGAAGACGGCCTCGGCCTTGATGAGCGCTGCCACTGCCTGGTCGTGCTTGACCCCAGCGTCCCGCACCGCCGCCGACGCCTTCTGCAAGGACACCTCTGGGCTGACCGTGGACTCCGCCGCCGCGGCCTGCTGGCGCTTGCAGATCTGGGCCTCGAGCAGCGTGCGCATCCCTGGGTCCGTGGTGACTGCCAGCGCCTGCTGGTGCGCCACGAGCTCCGAGGACGCCGCTGTAGGTGCTGGTGCTGCTCCTCCTCCTCCGTGGTCGGGCGGGTCACCCTCCCCATAATCATGCGCATGACAACATCAAGCATGAGGGACGACCCTGCGTGAGGGGGTCACCCTCCCCATAAGCATGTGCATGACCGCAACAACGCATGAGGGACGCCACTGCGTGGGGGGGCCACCCTCCCCATAAGCATGTGCATGACCACATCAACGCATGAGGGGCGCCCCTGCATGAGGGGGTCACCCTCACCATAAGCATGCGCATGACCACATCAACGCATGAGGGACGCCCTTGCGTGAGGGGGTCACCCTCACCATAAGCATGAGCATGACAACATCAACGCATGAGGGACGCCCCTGCGTGAGGGCGTCACCCCCCCATAAGCATGCGCATGACAACATCAACGCATGAGGGGCGCCCCTGCGTGAGGGGGTCACCCTCCCCAAAAGCACGAGCATGACAACATCAACGCATGAGGGGCGCCCCTGCGCGCGGGGGTCACCCTCCCCATAAGCACGCGCAGACCACATCAACGCATGAGGGGCGCCCCTGCGTGAGGGGGTCACCCTCCCCATAAGCATGCGCATGACCACATCAACGCATGAGGGGCGCCCCTGCGTGAGGGGGTCACCCTCCCGATAAGCACGCGCATGACAACATCAACGCATGAGGGGCGCCCCTGCGTGAGGGGGTCACCCCCCCATAAGCAAGCGCAGACAACATCAACGCATGAGGGGCGCCCCTGCGTGAGGGGGTCACCCTCCCCATAAGCATGCGCATGACGCCATCAACGCACGAGGGGCGCCCCTGCGTGAGGGGGCCACCCCCCCATAAGCATCTGAATGGCAACATCAACGCATGAGGGGCGCCCCTGCGTGAGAGGGCCACCCCCCCAAAAGCATGCGCATGACGACACCAACGCATGAGGGGCGCCCCTGCGTGAGGGGGTCACCCTCCCCATAAGCATGCGCAGACAACATCAACGCATGAGGGGCGCCCCCTGCGTGCGGGGGTCACCCCCCCATAAGCGCGTGCATGACAACATCAGCGCATGAGGGACGCCCCTGCGTGAGGGGGTCACCCTCCCCATAAGCATGTGCATGACAACACCAGCGCATGAGGGGCGCCCCTGCGTGAGGGGGTCACCCCCTCCATAAGCACGCGCATGACATCATCAACGCATGAGGGGCGCCCCTGCGTGAGGTGGTCACCCTCCCCAAAAGCATGCGCATGACAACACCAACGCATGAGGGACGCCCCTGCGTGAGGGGGTCACCCTCCCCATAAGCATGCGCAGACAACGCCGGCGCATGAGGGACGCCCTTGCGTGAGGGGTCACCCTCCCCATAAGCATCTGAATGGCAACATCAACGCATGAGGGGCGCCCCTGCGTGAGGGGGTCACCCTCCCGATAAGCAGGCGCATGGCAACATCAACGCATGAGGGACGCCACTGCGCGAGGGGGTCACCCTCCCCATAAGCACGTGCATGACGACATCAACGCATGAGGGGCGCCCCTGCGTGAGGGGGTCACCCTCCCCATAAGCATTTGAATGACAACATCAACGCATGAGGGGCGCCCCTGCGTGGGGGGGCCACCCTCCCCATAAGCATGTGCATGACAACATCATCGCATGAGGGACGCCCCTGCGTGAGGAGGTCACCCTCCCCATAAGCATGCGCATGACGACATCAACGGCGAGGGGCGCCCCTGCGTGAGGGGGCCACCCTCCCCATAAGATTGCGCATGACAACATCGATGCATGAGGGACGCCCCTGCGTGAGGGGGTCACCCTCCCCATAAGCATGCGCATGACGACATCAACACATGAGGGACGCCCCTGCGTGAGGGGGCCACCCTCCGCATAAGCATGTGCACGACAACATCAACGCATGAGGGGCGCCCCTGCGTGAGGGGGTCACCCTCCCCATAAGCATTTGAATGATAACATCAACGCATGAGGGACGCCCCTGCGCGAGGGGGTCCCAATAAGCATGTGCATGGCAACGTCACCGCATGAGGGGCGCCCCTACGTGAGGGGGTCACCCTCCCCATAAGCATGCGCATGACAACATCAACGCATGAGGGACGCCCCTGCGTGAGGGGGTCACCCTCCCCAAAAGCATGTGCATGACAACCTCAACGCATGAGGGACGCCCCTGCGTGAGGGGGTCACCCTCCCCATAAGCATGTGCGTGACAACATCAACGCATGAGGGACGCCCCTGCGTGAGGGGGTCACCCCCCCATAAGCATGCGAATGACAACATCAACATCAACGCATGAGGGACGCCCCTGCGTGAGGGGGTCACCCTCCCCATAAGCATGTGCACCAAAGCATGTGCATGAAGTGACGTATGAGCATGCCAACGGTTGGGGGCAATGCCCCTCGCCCACATGCGTGGTCGACGCATGAGGGGCCACTGCCCCTGCAACAACCTACTGGCCTGTGTCGCCACGGTGGCGAAACCCCAGTGAGCTCAAGGGAGGTGCTCTTCGGAGATCACGAATCTCCTTACAGGCGCCCCGTGCGTCCTCCCCGATTGCTCCAGACTGGGGCCGTGCACACCTTCGGCACGGGGGGGAGGAGGAGGAGGAGGAGGAGGAGAAGGAGGAGGAGCAGGAGGAGAGAGCAGGAGGAGAGAGCAGGAGGAGCGCTGGGTCGCCTAAGCCCCCCGCAGAAACCCTCCGACCTCATTTCCGACCTCTCGAGTATTGTGCACACGCCCAACGGCCAATGGGCAGGGCCGCGCAGTCGGAGCGCCACAACGGACCGGGCCCCATCCCGCGCCGCAGACCCTGCGGCTCTCGCGGGCCCGCCGCGCGGGGCGTGGGAGGCCAGCGCTGGGAGGCGTACGCACGGCCCGCGCCGAGAGGCCGCGCGTGCCGCAGTGGGTGCAGATCCTCCTCCTCCTCCTCCTCCTCCTGCTGCTGCTCCTGTTTTTCCTCTTTCGCCAACTCTTCCCCCGCCTTTCCCCACCCCTTGCACCTCACCGCCCTCCCCCCTCCTCTCTTCCCCTGCCCTTCTCCTCCGTTTCTGCCGCCCTCCCCTCCTCCTCCCTCCGTCCCTTCCCCCTCCTCCTCACTCTACCTCAGGTCCCTGGTGGTCTCCAGATCTCCAAAGGCCCCCCAAACGGCCTAAAACCGCAACAGAACTTCTGGAGGTCGTCGTCGTCGTCGTCGTCGCTGCAGAGCTGGATCCCCTCCTTGCTTCCCACACCCTGGCGCCTTGATCATGTCGCAAGTGCATTCGAAAACCTGGCCACCAGAGGGCGGCGGTGCAACGAAGGAACCAGCACGGGGGAGCACGCGCACACGTACGTACCTCCTTCTGAGAAGGGAGGAGGGAGAAGGGGAATGTCGATCATCACTCCGAATGGCCAGACGCACGTCCCGAGCCGGATAACAAAGACGAGGAGGACGCGGTGGATGATGGCGAACACTCAAGCCAAGCAAGAGGAGAAGGTGGGGGAAGGGCAGGGACGAACGAAGAGAGGGCAGGGGGGACAAGCAGGGAGGGGAGGAAAAGAGCTGTTGGGGGGAGGCGAGGAGGGGAATGAACGGGGAGGGACGCGGATGGAGGGGGGGATGGAAAAGGGGCGAGGGTAAACATAACCCCACACATCAGGACCTACTGCACTACTGAACCCTTGAAAACCCTCCCCCCTCTCCCCCCTCCCCCAGATCTCCGCTGAACTCGGTAGAACCTGAGTGTCCTCCTTCTTCTACCTCCCTCCCTCCTCGTGGGTAGGGAGAGGAAGGGGTGGGGAGTGGGACGCAGGCAAGCAGCATCAACAATCGAAGTCACAGCAACAACCGCAGCAGGAGCCGCAGCAACAGCTGCAGCAACAGCTCCCAGCAACAGCTCGCAGCTGGCGGCGCGCCATCTCGAAGATCTTGGGGACCTCCAAAGGGGGAAACTCTGGCGTCACTCCTTCCTCCTGCTTCCTCCTCTTCTCTCCCGCCTCCCTGCTCCCTGCTCCATCCTCCCTCTTCCTTCCCTCCGCCGTCCTATTCCGGCAAGGTCCGTTTGCAGTGCGCTTCTTTGGGGCATCTGGAGTTCTGACGGTATGTCGCTGTTTGCCAACCGTTAGTTGTTTCCTGATTCTGTGTTGCTGGCATGAGTGGGTCATGTGCTGAGCGCCTGGGGCTGGTGCGGTACAACACCAGACAAGCCGACGTTGCCACAACCACTGCCTGCGCCCCGTGCGGCCTCCGAGACAACGCTCATCGTGCAAGGCGATGCTAACCTTGGAGGCTACCCCACGTGGCCGACGCGCTGCCTGCTCGATGCGAGCCCGTGTTCGCTACTGATGCCACGGCCACGCGGGCATGTCTGCCACCGAGGTTTCTCGTGCTGCACTGGCCATCAATCATACAAACTCGCGCACCCCAGAGGCTCATAATTTCAACGCGTCCGAAATCGAGCTGTTCTTACTTTGTCCCAGCGCGGCGGGCTGCAAAGCATTATGAAACTGCGGCCCATCGCTCTACAACCACCAACCGAGGCAGATCTCCCTGACCAGACTATATCGCCGTGCCCGCTCCCCTCCAACTCGGCCGTAACTAGAATGCGACTTCTGCCACCAGGCAAGCCATGATCTCAGGATCCGCTGGCGTGCCTTTGCACGTCACGGGGGGTCCTCGGGTCTCCTGTAGTCCACTTCATGGGGCCGACGGCCCCGATTTCTGGGCGCTCTCAGGGCAACTCCTACAGAGGCCAGAAAGCGCAAAGTCAGCCCAAGAGCGTCCTCAAAGGCCCCGAAGACGGCCCAAGAGGGTCCCAAGACGGCCAAGGAACGCCCGCAAATGCCCAGGATTGCCTGTAGGCGGCCGGAGAGGAGAGGCCCCCAGGACGCCGCAATAAGGCTCCAAGAGGCCCCGCAGGAAGGCAACAGAAGGCAAAAAGAAGGTCGGACCTAGGACTGAAACATATCCTTCAAGAGCGGGAAAACCTCCGCCAGCCAACACACCCCAAACCATCACTCGAGGGCACGCTTCCCAAACCGACCTCGATCTTATACTTCGGTCCGACCGTACTTGATATTCCTTTCTAGCCCGTTTCTCATCCTGAGCACTTTCTTATGCTCACGGGTTGCCAGGAACGGCCCCCAGACGTCGTAAACTGCGACGGAGCCTCCGGCGCGATTCTTTCAAGTAGCCACAAGTCTGTTCTGCTATGATCCGCCTCCTCCCCTCGAAGATCGCGACACACACCTCTCTGCTCGCTGGGGGTGTACCCGGACAATAATGCCGAAAGGACCACCCCGCCAAAAAAACGCAAACCGTCAGAACACCCGACTCTCTCATGCTCGATGCCTCGGAACTGGCGTGGAGCTTCAGAAGTTCCTGTCTGTGCTACTTGTTCCTCTCCCACCCTCTTCGCTCGCTGGGACGTGTTCTCTCGGCCAGGCTGGAGAGATCAAAAGGTACCGATACCGCTACTCCCCGGACCTCTCCCGGGGTGCGTTCTGACCAAAACTTCGAGGCGAATCCAGCGGTGGCGACGAGGGCCGCCCAGGGCGAACAAGGGGAAATCGGGCGAAGGGTAGGTGTATGGGTACCTTTTCCTCCTCTGATCCTCACCGATGAATGCAGTGGGGGCCCGTCCTCAAGAGATCTTCCACAAGAAACCCAACCCTGAGACCCCAGGACGTCCACCGATTTTTGCTGTGGGAGAGTCGCGCTCTCCATGGCAAAACCACTGAAACACCAGAAACCCAGGGCACCCTGGAGGCCAGCAAGGCGTTTCTTGGCTTGGGCCGCCGATGAAGATCTACATCGCCGTTGGCTTGAGCAGGGACCGACCGTCTTGGCAGTCCTATAGGCCTACCACGACATGTTCTTAGAACCCAGAACTGTTCGAATAAAAAAGCAAGTTTTTAGAACATAAACCCGGTGTGTGAAAACACGAAGGTCCCAGCCATACACGTTCTACGAACATTTCGTGGAGACCACAAAAAGGCTCTTAGAACATTGCTTGGTGGGACTATAGGCACGCCAGGACGCTTCGCCACTGCTAGTGGCATGGCCCCCCCCCCCATGGCAACGCCAGGAAGCCGTTTAGCAAACGCACCCGAGTAAGGAATCAAACAGGGCAGGGCTGTTTAGTAAACGCCCAGGGCCGATTACAAACACCAGCTGTCCGGTCTGGGTGGTTTTTCCTCCCTTGGTTCTTGGCACGGGCCCCCGATGAGGATCTGCATCGCCGTTGGCGCGTCTGCGCCACTGCCTCCGCCGCCTTCCGCCGGCGGGTCCGCCGCCGTGCTGCCCAGCGCTCGGCCTCCCGCCGGCGGGCCTCCGCCGAGGGCCGGGGCGCGCCAGGCGCGGGGCCCTCCCTGCGGCGCGCCCCTCTGCGAGGCGGCCTCCTGCGAGATGAAGCCGCTGAGGCTCGTGGCCAGCGTGGCCAGGAGGTCCAGCACCTCCGCGTCCCGTGCCTCGCCGCCGCCGCTCGGGGAGGGGGGGGGCGGCCCGGCAGAACGACGAGGCGGCAGGGGCGGTGACGGGGGAGGGAGGGCCTGTTCGACCGAGGATCGAGGAGATGGAGGAGGAGGAGGAGGAGGAGGAGGAGGAGGAGGAGGGGGTGCGAAGATCGAGGAGGCGCGAGGGAGGGCTCGCTCGATCGAGGATCGAGGAATGGCGAGGTGCGAGGATCGAGGAGTGGCGGGTGAAGACGGAAGGGGGGATACAGGCGCTCGACATTTTACCCGTTCCCGTGCCAACGCCCCGACCCCCACGGAGGGGCCAAAGCGGGGATCTGTAACACCATCCTGGCCTCGGTGGCCACTGGTTTGTCCTACAGAGCCTGCAGCACCTGGCGCCCAGAGTGGGGGGCAGCAGCAGGAGCGCGGAGGATGGGCCGAGGAGGCAAGGATGCACAGGGTACGCTTGGGAAAGTAACCCTTCTTTACCATCGGTTTCGACTGCGCGTATCGCGCAATGAAGCTGCAAACGCCTTGTACGCCCATGCCGGGGATCTTCGCGCGGGGCTGGCCATCGCAATGGCCGGTGGATGGGCCGAGGAGGCAAGGATGCAAAAGGTCCCCCTGGGAACACTGCCAATATTTCTCGCCGGTGTCGACTGTTTGGATCGAGCGTGGATCCCTGATGACTGGCCGTGGGGACAGCATGCTGTGCCAACGCATGCCTCGGACGTCCGCGTACGGCCCTCTCGGACACGTCACCCTGCCCCTGCGGGGAGGAGGAACAAGGGCGGGGGGAGGGCGCGGGACGGGGGAGTAATGAACAGGAGGGTCGGGCAGGTTCGGGAGAAGGGACGGAGGAGGGACAGGGGAAGGCGGACGACGACGACGACGACGACGACGACGACGACGACGAACACGACGACGACGACGACGACGACGACAGCGAGGAGGCTGAGACTGAGTCTGATCATATGGGGCAGGTGCCCCCCTCGTCCAAGGCGCAATGCCGATCTTCACAAGAAGCTCTGGCGCTGACCCGCTTAGGTCACTGGGGAACTCTGCAGCAGCAGTTCGGGGAGCCAGAGCCATGCAATCTCGCAGCCTCCGCATCCGGGAGACTCGACAGCGAGGAGCACGAAGAGGAAGACGACGAGCAGGGCGACGAGCAGGAGGGCGCGGTGGGGCGGTGGGCGGACGACGGGGTTCTCGCCCTGCCCTGGCCGCAGCGGCGGCGCGGCGGAGCTTGCCTGGTGCCTCGGCCCCCAACGCGGGGGAGGACGAGGAGGGCGAGGGAGAGCAGCAGGGAAGGTGGATGCGGAGGACGAGCAGGAGAATGAGGAAGAGGACGAGAATGAGGAGGACGATGAGAATGAGAAGGAAGAGGGCGAGGAGGAAGAGAGAGAGAGGGGCCACGATCAAAGAGGACGGGGAGGAGGCGGAGGCCGAGGGTGAGGACGGGGAGCGAGTGGGCCCACAATGCCGATGTTCAACGAATCGTTCCATGCATCTTCCTTCTCCTCTTCGTCGCCGGTTTCGCCGTCGTTCGTTCGTCGTCAGTCGTCGTCGTCGTCGGTCTCGTCGTCGACGGTTGTTCTCGGTCGTCGGTCCTCGGTCGTCGTCGTCGGACCTCGGTCGTCGCCTTCGTCGGCGTCGTCGTCGTCGTCCGTTGTCCGCCGTTCGTCGGTCGTCGTCGTCGTCGTCGTCGTCGTCGCCGCCGCCGCCGCCGCCGCCGTCGTCGTCGTCGTCGTCGTCGTCGTCGTCGTCGTCGTGGTCGTCGTCGTCGTCGTCGTCGTGGTCGTCGTCCGTCGTCCGTCGTCCGTCGTCCGTCGTCCGTCGTCCGTCGTCCGTCGTCCGTCGTTCGTCGTTCGTCGTTCATCGCCCGTCGTTCGTCATCCGTCGTCCGTCATCCGTCGTCCGTCGTCCGTCGTTCGTCGTTCGTCGTCCGTCGTCGTCGTCGTCGTCCTCCTCCTCCTCCCCCGCTCTGCTTTTGCATCAGCGCGGCCCCTTAATGAAATCTACCCATCCTCCCCGCTGCTCCCTTCCCGCTCGGGCCGTCGCGTGTGCGGCCCAGGAGGTGTGGAGCGGAACGGAGGCGGAGGGCGCCGACCTGATAAGAGCAATCAATTCCATAAGCCTTACACTCTCGGAGGTCCTCGCGGATTTCTTGGGTCGGCGCTGGCGGTGCGATGCAGTGGCGGCGACGGAGGAGACGAGGGGGGGGCCCAGCGCCGTCACAAGAAACCCTGCGCAAGACGTTGGAGCCAGCGGAGATTGTTGGAACCATCCCGACCCGTACAACAATCGTCCTGCCGTGAAGATCGCTAAACGAGAAACGGAACCCGTCCAGAGTGGTCCAGCGGCGACCCTCGTCGCTGCCTGGATCTCCCTCCCGTTCCTCCTCGTCCTTGTCCTCCTCCCGCGCGAGAAGCGTGTCGTCGTCGCCGTCGCTGTCGGCGTCGTCGTCGCCGCCGCCAATGAGGGAACGGACTTCACTGACTTCACGGGGGACCCGTCGCGCCCGAGGCCCCACGAGCGGGCCGCCCTCGGGGTCGGGCTGCGGTCCTCGACCCGCGTCCTCGACCCGCGCGAGGACCACGAACCATGACCACGACCACGACGACGACGCCGACGCCGACGACGGCGGCGGCCCAAGCGGATGCGCGCCTGCGGCATGTTGCTCTTGTAGTCGGCCAATACGGGTTCCTGCCCCCCTCCGCACGTTGCGAGGCGCCTCCGCCGCCGCCGCCGAGTCGCGGTCGTCGTCGCCTTCATCGTTTCCGTCGTCGTCGTCGTGGTCGGCGTTGTCGGCGTGGTCGGCGTCATCACCGTCGTCGTCGTCGCCGTCGTCGTCAACGTCGTCGTCGCCGTCGTCATCGTGGCTGTGGTCGTGGCGGTCGTCGTGGTCGTCGATGGGTTGGCGCGCACGTAGTCTATACGGGAACAGAAATTGGAACGATGCCCAACAGTAAATGTGGTCCGACATCGACGGCGACCGCTGTTGGGCAGCGCCTCAAGTGGGCACCGTCCGCGGCGGCAGCGACAGCGAACCCTGTCCGAACTTTGCAAGAACTGCCGTTGGTCTGCGTCGTATGTCCCCCAATGACTAGATAGCGCGATTTGGGCCCGCCAAAAAATATTACTGCATTTTTTAAGTCGAGGAGGCAGCACGGCTCGAGAATGTGAGGGGGGAAGAGGCTGCTGAGATACGAAACCCCACCGGCCACGAAATGGGGGTGCGGAGGAAGAAGAGGACCCCAGATCCCTCAGGAGGAGGAGGAGGAGGACCCCTCCAGCAGCGGCGGAATGAACCTCTGTGCCACCTGCTGCACGGTGATGCCCGCCTCCGCGAGCTGCGGCGGCGTGGTCGCGGCCGCCTTGGCGGGGGGGCTTTCGGGGGCCGACGGGCGCCGAGGGAGGTCCCGGCAGCGGGGGCGCTGCAAAGGTGGAGGAGGAGGAAGAGCAGAAGGAGGCGGAGAAGGAGGGGGCCAATACTGATGTCAAGGAGGAGGAGGAGGAGGAGGACGAGGGGGAGGGGGTGGATGCGCGAATCATGGCCCGACGCATGTGCGCGGACGAGGAATCGAATCGAGAAAGAGGGTCCATGAGCTCCGCGGAGGTCGAGTGGCCACCGCCATACTATCCACCCCACCGTGGTGATCACCCACCCCTTGGCCGCCCCCGGCTGCATCATTGCTCCTGGCCTGGGCCTCTTGAATCATGAACAGAATCACGACGAGCATCTGGGGCCGTTTTCGGCTATGGGGCCCTTTCTGGGCCCCAGGACCGGCTCGGGTTGAGAAGATGGCCCCAGGGAGGTGGTCCAGACCTGCGGGATTCGACTTTGCGAATCGGATCTCGACTGGCTGGGGCGCTCCGCAAGCGCGCGGAGAGTCCCGCGGGGTCCGCTGCATCCCTGCTCCTGACCCCAGGAAGTAGGAGAGAGGTAAAGATAGAGGGAGAGAGAGAGAGAGAGAGAACAAAAAAAAAACATATCCGCCGATCCGGCGTGTGAGTTTCTGAGAGCGTGGGCTTGAGCTCGCTCAAGCTTCGCTCTGCAAGAGGGCAGGGACGCAAACGACGAAAGAATTGACACGCAAGGCCTCCCCAATGCCGGGACCGCCCCCCCCTCCCTGCACCTTCCTCTCCAGCGCCCCCCCCCCCCCCCTCTCTTCCTGCACCCCCCCCCTTCCCATGCAATCCCCTCTCCGCCCACCCACCCCCCCTCTTCCTGCACCCCCCCCAGGCCTCTGCACCTTCTCTGTCCCCCAGCTCCCCACCCCCCCATTCCTCTCTCCTGTCCAGAACGCAGTGCAGGGGGGGGGAGCGGAAAGGAGATTGCAGGGGAAGGGGAAGGGGACAGAAGGAGAGGGGGGGACAGGAGAGAGGAAGGGGGGGAGGGGGGGGGGACAGGAGAGGGGGGGGGGACAGGGAGAGAGGGGGGGGGAAAGGAGAGGGGGGGGGGGACAGGAGAGAGGGGGGGGGGGGAAGGAGAGAGGGGGGGGGAGAGAGAGAGGGGGGGGGGACAGGAGAGAGGGGGGGGGGGGGGGGAAGGGGGGGAGGTGGACAGGAGAGAGGGGGGGGGACAGGAGAGAGGGGGGGGGACAGGAGAGAGGGGGATGGGGGGGGGAAAGGAGAGAGGGGGGGGAACAGGAGGGAGAGGGGGGAGAACAGGAGAGAGGACACCATCATCATCATCATCATCATCATCATCATCATCATCATCATCATCATTATCATCATCATCATCATCATTATCATGACCATTATCATCACCATCACCATCACACCATCACCATCACCATCATCACCATCACCATCACCATCACCATCACCATCACCATCACCATCACCATCATCACCATCATCATCATCATCATCATCATCATCATCATCATCATCATCAACATCATCATCTCATCACATCATCATCATCATCATCATCAGCATCACCATCACCATCACCATCACCATCACCATCATCATCATCATCATCATCATCATCATCATCATCGTCATCGTCATCGGCATCGTCATCGTCATCATCATCATCATGATCATGATCATGATCATGATCATCATCAACATCATCATCATCATCATCATCATCATCATCATCATCATCATCATCATCTGGAGCGCCCCGAATCGGCAGCACTGGCTGGAGGCCATTCCAATATATGTATGTATGTTTGTATATATATATATATATGTATTGGTGTATATGTGCATATGCGCATATATCCGTGTACATACATATATAGGGAGAGAGCAAGAACAACAAACTATGAAGATCGAGAGAGAGAGGGATGCAGGCATGCAAACACACAATTCTACATATATACATGTATACATGTATATAACATACATACGTACACACCTGCACAACACATATGCATGAACAGACATATACGTACACCTAAGCATGTACCTGCACATATCCATACACACATACATGTGCACATACGTATACATGTAATTCTGTATGCATGAATACTTACATGTAGGGAGATGAGAGAGCACGTGTCGTGGACGGTTGCCTTGGGAATAACATTTGAACACGTGGAACTGGGGGGGGGGAACATTGAGCCTGCCCTGAGAAACCCTCCTCCCCGGACAACGGCTTCCCTTTCTGGGGGAAGAACCTCCCCACCTCCAAACGGAAAGGTGTGGTCGAACCAGGCCTCCCCGTACGGGTGATAGTTAAGACTATGTGCCGTGAGGCTGTTCTCATCCTCATCTTCATCCTCATCCTCATCCTCATCCTTATCCTCGTCCTTCCCTTCCTCCTGTTATGTTTTTCTCCTCCTCCTCGTCCTCCTCCTCCTCCTCATCATCATCATGACCAATATCATCATCAACACCACCATCATCATCACCAACACTATCATCCGTTTCCTTGTCCTCCTCGTGTTCATGTTCGTCTCCATCCTTCTCCTCCTCATCGCTCATCTTCTCCACGCAATCCAAACAATACGACCTCCGCACATCATCAGAAACACTAAGAAATACATACAAGCCGAAATAATAAACCCGGATTCTCAAAAGCAGTAAGAAACCCATACATTCAACAACAATGAGGAATCCATACAATTGCTAACCAGAGGACATCCATACACAAAAAACAATAGGAAACCGTCTTGGGTCCACGACCTCTGTGAGGGTACCCAAGAAAACAACAAACATCAAACCTGTCATGTGTGTACAAGAAATCAAGAATTAATGGTTCTCGCGTTCTCGGACTTCCTCTGGGCTCCTCCTGTCCAGATCCACACAAGCAAAAACACGAAGGAATCCACAGTATGAAAAAAAACTGAAAAATCAACGCAATCAAAAACAATAAGAAACCCGAAACCCATACAATCACAAGCAACAGTACACACATCCAATCAAACACAACAACATAACGTCTTGGATCCCAAGAGAAGAGAGTCTTGGGTCCACGACTTCCTTCGTCCTCTGGGCCCTTCCAGCCCAGATCCGCCCAGACAGCCTGAAGGTACGGTACATGTGTTGTTTCGTTTTTTTTTTCGGGGTACCATCATAGTTGGTAGTGCTGCTGTTGTTATTTTGTTTTTCCTGGGTAACCCTCACAAAGTTTGTGGACCCAAAACGTGTCCTTGCTGCTTTCCACTGCAACGGTGCCAATTTGCTTTTGATTGCATGGGTTCTTTTAGTTTCTGGTTGCATCGATTGCTTACTGTTCTCCACCCGAACGATGGATTTCTATGGACTTGAAGAACAACCCCCCGGGCCAACCCAACCCTGCATACCGCGGCCGCCAGACCCCAACTTGTCCCGATGATCCCCCAGACTCCCGGTTGTCCCGCCTCACGCCATCGACGAGCACGGCTGACAGAGCAGAACATGACAGAATGAAACAGAGCATTAAAAAAAACATGACAGAACATAACATACCAATATCATGACTGAATAGAGCATGCCAGAACACCACAGGACATACCAGAACATAACATTACATAACAGAACACATCATACCACGACACAATATAACATAATCGAATAGTACATAAAACACCGTACATAACATGTCATCCCACCACACGACATCACATAACATGTCAAATTACAAACGCCGGGCATAACACATCGACAACGAACACGATATAACACACCATGACACAACATAGCACGACAGACCATAGCAGGAACATGACAGACACTGGCAGAACAGAACATGGCATTGTCATCGCAAAGCAAAACATAAACACAACGCCAAATAACACATTATAACATAACATACCCGAGCATAACGTACCACATCTTGACAGAACAGATCACAGCATGGCACAGCACCCACTGCACATCAAAACGCAATGGCACAACACAACGACGACGAAAACGACAGAACACAACATAGCATGACAGAGCATAGCACGATCATGACCGACTATGACAAAACATAGCCATGCCATGGCTAAGTGGAGCCTGGCATATCATCAAATAACAGTCCAAAGCAGAACATGACATGACAGAGGACTACGGACACACAGCGTGCCACAACAGAGCCAAGCAAAACAAAACACACACACAGCATATCATTGCATGCAACATCTTCCTCACACTTATCATAACACGACAACAAAACGTAACGACACATACTGACAGAACGTGTCATAGTATACTATACAGACAACCAGCGTCGCCTTAGGCGTCGGCGGCGGCGGTGGCGCGGGCGAGGAGGCAGAGGCAGCTCTCAGTGCTTCACGAACATGATCATCGGAGACTGGGTTTCCCGCGGGTACATCTTCTTTTCTGCCCTAAGCTCGTCGACGGGGGGTCCATTCTTATCCCGCGAATCATCTTCATGGCCTCCCACGAATTCATCGTTGTACTCGTTCACAACGAACCAAAACCATGTTTTGTCGCTTCCCGTTATCGGCCGATGGCGATCCACATGAACCCGAAATCCCTGGATGTTGCCGTTGGCGCCCATGTGGGCACGATCCAGCGAACGGCCCCAGCCGCCATCGCGCGCGCGGGCGCCTACATCATCGACGGGCTCATCGGCCCACGCAAGCGACCGATCCCGTTCGCTCCACTCAGTAAGAGCTCTACGCGACCTCTGATCACGGTCAGGGTCGCTGCCCAGCGCGGCTGAGCCGGTGGACACTGGGTCGCACGGGGCTGGTCTAGGGGCACGCCTCTCAGTCCAGCGAGTCCGAGCCCCCTCGGTGGCATCCGTTGAACGCCTCGGATGCGATTGAAGATTCCGTGCGCTTCTCCACCCCGAAGCGGCAGAGCCACCCGGGGCGTCAGCACCCGTGCGCGGGGCCACTGGGCCCACAGAGTGCTGGACAGCAGCGCCCGATAGGAGCTGCCGGGGAAGGGTCGGCTGTGCCGACCTCCTCGGTGAGGTTCATTACGTATCTAGCGGGTCCGCTGGCAGCGGCCGTGCTAAAATGTCCAGAACGGCAAATAATCAATCGAGCTCTCGTAATGGGGACGATTTGAGTAGATGTGTCCATGAACTCTATGGCATATTGAATTTCAACGCAGCAGCGTCGGACGGCACCACGAACCTCGTTACTTAAACCTTCGGTCCACGTCTGCAACAAATCTGACGATTTAATCGCTGACCTGATGCGGCAGTCCAGCGCAAAGGCGTCGGTCAACCTGGGACGGGGCGCTGCCTTCAGCGGTCGTATTTCGCTGTACTTCGCGACTCGGAAAAGCAGCGTGAAGTCCTTCTGCCATGAACAAGAGTACCACTTCACGAATAGCCAGAAGGATTCGCCCCCATCGCCGGTGCGTGGAGACTCGATCATTGGGTTCATCCCATACTTTTTCAACGAGATCAGTCACTCCTGGCGGCACATCGTGAACCACATCCTTCTCCAGTCGCACTGCAGCGCCTGGTGTGGGCAAGCACTCCAAGATAGATTGAACGGCGACGTTGGTAGCGTCACGTCGGTTGGCAACGACGCGCGCCTTTCCGTCGCCCCGCTCAAACTGTAAATCCGCATTCGCATTCTTCACTGGGCTGTATGACGGATCCCGCATCGCTTCAGACAAACGCCCCGCAAGGGGGACTAGATCAAGCCAAAGGGGCAGTGACGCTCCAGGGGCCTCCAGCCTGAAACGCGCTGGCACAATGCCCTCGGGCAGAACGCCTCTCGATGTTTCTGCAAGGTGGCCACGAGCCAATATGACGCCCACCTGCCAGCTGGGCTGGGTACAAAGCGATACAATCGCTTGATACTCAATATCTCCAACAGAAGTCGGGATGGGCGCATCGACGCGTCTCAGCCGTTCGGTGAGCGTCTCTACCGTTGGAGTGTCTGCGCCAATTTCTCGCCGACGCCTCACCCAATGGTCCCATCCTCTTGGCGGCCCCAGTTGCTTAACATCTGCATGGGTCCAATCGAAAACGGCGAGCGCGGGACATCGAAATGGACGAGCATACTGATCAACGTCAGAGGACCATACTAATGGCCATCATGTTGCTGCAGTTGGAGGGGTTTCGTTCTCCGATTTTGCCTCGTGTACAAGCCAATTCATGAAGCGAGGCTTCAACGGCTCGAGGAACTGGAAGAAGGGTTCGTGACACGCTGGCGGCTGAGCTGCAACGCTATCAGGGACCCAAGCTGGAACGGTTCCTGGCTGTTGATGGGAAAAAGTCTGACCTCCCTTTGCGAATTTGAAACGAGCCCTCCCCTTTGTGAGCAACCTATTTGCGCTGATGTTGCTCGGTTTAACCAGATTTCAAATTATCCAACGCGTCAGCGGAGCTCATTTTCATGTTCTTTAGTCTTTCAGCAATCACAAGCGGTTCGGTTTCCTTTCTCGGAGCATTGATAACATAGATGGTCAGCCCCAAGCTTGCCCATGCATAATCTAAAAGTTTGTTTGCCTGATCCTGCAAAATATTTGTTCTGAACCTTGTATTGGTGTTGAACCCTCGTCCGAGAAAAAAGACAATAACCAAGCCCGGCCCGCACCGAATGGTAATTCTTGCAGATGCATCTCCCGTCGTCGGTCCACGGCTTCGTCCGAATGGGTCGGAGCTCTTCCGCATTTAACCGACAGCGGTTGGCAGCGGGCCGTATCTCCTCATCGTTCAACGTCCACCCTCTGATTGCGTCAGGCGCGAACGCAACCTCGTAGGCGGTCCATTCTTGGGGAAAACTATATCCAAACCACCTAAAGTGTTGGATTCAGGGTAGTTTTTAATTTCACAATTCGGGCTATATCATTAAATCGTGCCTCTTCCGTCGTCGAAAGCGTACCATCACGGCAAATTCGGTATCTAAGGCGTCCCGTTACACGCCCATTGAAAACAACGACGTATTGCCAAGTAGCATTGTAAACACTCGCAATTTCCCAAAGCATTGGTGTGACGTTAACCGGCCACGCCCCTGAGTTTGGCGGTCCCTGTCTGTCCCGATGTCTTCAAAAGAGCCGCAGGACAGCTCAGCCTGAGGGGCAAAGCGGCAGAGGGAACGGCTCTCCGATAACCTCGACCAAGATAGTAAGGATGCGCGGTAAGGATGCAAGGGCCTTGTAACGCCATGTTGACGTTTTCCGTGCGGAGCGCAGCAGAATGCCGAAGGATGCCGAATACCGAAGGGGCAACGATGCAAGGGTAGCCTTGGAAAGTTTCCCCATCCTTATTATCATGGTTGACTGTACTGCAGTCGAGGTTGATTGGAGAGGGCACGCGAGAGGACACAAGGCCCTTGCGAGAGGGTCGGCGGCGCGCCCGGGGGGGAAGTGAGAAGGGGCGGGCCTCCTCAGAAGGCTCGGAAGTCTCCCCCAGCTTCTGAGAAGTTGCCCCAGCCTTCCTTGCACAGGAACCTTCTACGAGGGCGCGAGGGCCTCTGAGAAACCCCGCCGCCGTCTGAGGAGGCACTCTCCCTCTCACTTCCCCCCCTCACCCGCCGCCGAGGGGGCAACATTGCCACAGGAATGTAGAATCTAGAATGCATGTGTCGCGAAGCACAGGATACGACCTACTAATCAGCCTCGGCTGTAAGCCTGAAATTGTCACGCGCGTCATCTGTCTACCCCGCCTCCCTCAGTTCACCGTCGACTGCGGATGCTTTTCGGGGGTGCGGAGGGTGCCACAGAAGCGATACAGAAGCACAGTTGCACTGCGTTTTGCACGGGGGGGCACGCACGACACAGGACGAATGCTTGTATGCTGCCCCTGCCTTGCTGGACACAACTCATCCCCTCACCTCAGCTTCCCCTCAACGCCGACGCCGACGCCGACGACACCGACGCCGACGCCGACGCCGACGACGACGCCGACGCCGACGCGCCGACGCCGACGACGCCGACGCCTGGTGCGACCCCATCCATCCCTGGGCGGCGCGCCTGGGGGGAAACTGAGAGGGGGCAAGCGGAAGGCGGCGGGGTCTCTCAGAATCCCTCTGGGGCCTTCTGAGAAGCAGTCTCCGTCTTCGCAGAAGGCTTCGAGCATCTCTCTGGAGGGGCAAACAACGACAAAAACGCAACTTCTCTGAGGTCCGCGTTGATTTCTTGGATCGGTGCTGGGCCCCCCTCCCTGGCGCGCGGAGCGCGACAAGGTCGGCGCCAGAGGCGCCGCCAGGGGGGCCCAGCGCCAATCCAAGATATCTGCGCAAACCGTCGAAAATGGTATGGTTATGCGTTTTGAATCCTCGATGCAAAAAAATACCCATGGTCCTCCAAGCCTCGTGAGAAGGGCCGCCCCTTCCACCTTCCCCCTAGGCTCGCCGCCAGGTCCCTCAACTCGTGCCCCACCCGCAGCGCGCCTGGCCGAAGAACGTCTGCACCAGCCGCAGCGTGTCCCGCTGACACGGGGGAGAGGGGGGGGGTTCGCCGCGCTGCGCCCAGGAACGCCGCAAGGTGCCAGGGGATCAGACATCTTTCTCTGGCGCAGACACGCAGACGGGTGTGGAATGCTTGGGGGGGGGATGGAGAGGGGAGAGCAGGAAGAGGGCCAAGGAAGAAACAACTGCATACACATAAAGTAGCCGACGGTCCGCGCGGATTTCTTGGATCTGCGCTGGACGCCTCTCCCTGGCGCGCGCTGGCCGCGCGGAGCGCGCCATGGGCGGTGCCGGGGGCGCTGTGGGTGCTACGGGGTTCGGCTATCTTGCTCTGGCGCAGAAAGGTCCCAAATGCTTGGGAAGGCTGTTGCCAACACTCCCTTGGTTGGGCCCTCGTTTCGAATAGAGCAGTGGGGTCGCGAACTCTCGTTTTCTTCTCCTCGTCCTCGTCCTCCTCCTCATTCATTACTCATTCATCTTAGGGCAGAGATGGTCATCCTCGTCCTCGTCGTCGTCGTCCTCCTCCTCCTCATCCTCCTCACCCCCGCTCTCCTCTCGGCTCTCTCCTCTCGCCTCGCTCTTGGGGGCCGCGAAGTGTGAAACTGTTGCGCCACTGTCAAGGCTTGCTGTGGGAGCCAGCACAATGAGATCCCACGCAAATCCAAGCGGGGTCTCGCCATCCCTGTGGGGCTGCGGAATGTGAAACTGTCGCCATTTTCGAGGGCTGCTCGGGGGACAACACGTCCCACGCCGACCCAAACGGGACCTCGCCATCCCTGGGGGGGGGCTGTGACGTGTGAAACTGTCGCCACTTTCGAGGGCTGCTGGGGCAGCCAACGCAATGGGGTCCCACGCGGATCCAAACGAACCCTCGCCATCCCTAAAGGGGGGCTGCGACGAATGACACGGTCGCCACTTATGAGGACTGCTAGGGGGGGCAAGAGAGCGGGGCCCCACGCAAAACCAAGCAACAGCTCGTCATCCCGGGGGGGGTGCGGAGCGTGAAACTGTCGCCGCTTTCGTGGACTGCTCGGGGGACAACACAATGGGGTCCCACGCAGACCCAAACGGGACCTCGCCATCCCGGGGGGGGAGGCTGTGAAGTGTGAAGCCGTCGCCACTTTCGAGGGCTGCTGGGGGAGCCAGCTCAATGGGGCCCCACGCAGATCCAAACGGGGTATCGCCATCCCTGGGGGGGCTGCGGAGTGTGAAACTGTCGCCACTCTCGAAGGCTGCTGGGGGAGCCAACACAGTGGGGTCCAACGCAGATCCAAAAGGAGCCTGGCCATCCCAAGGGGAAGCTGCGACGTGTGAAGCTGCCGTCACGTTTTAAGGCGTCTGGGGGGGCCTACACAGTGGGGCTCCCTTGGCGGGCGATAAGTGTGAAACTATCTCCACGTTCGAGCACTGCTGGGCGGAGCAACGCAATGAAGCCCCACGCACGTCCAAACGGGACTTCGCCATCTATGGGGAGGCTGCGGAGTGTGAACCTGCCGCCCTTTTCGAAAGGTGCTGGGGGGGGCAGCACAATGGGGTCCCACGCAAACCCAAACGGCTCCTCGCCATCCTTGGGGGGGGGGGTGAGACGTGTGAAACTGTCGCCATGTTCGAGGGCTGCTGGCGGGGCAACACAACGAGGTATCACGCCGACCCAAACGGGACCTCGCCATCCCTGAAGGGGGGCTGCGAAATGTGAAACGTTCGCCACTTTCGAGGGCTGCTGGGGGAACAACCCAATGGGGTCCCACGCAGATCCAAACAAAACCTCGCCATCCCTAGGGGGGAGGCTGCGACGAATGACACGGTCGCCACTTACGAGGATTGCTGGGGGGGGCAAGAGAGCGGGGCCCCACGCAAAACCAAACAACACCTCGTCATCCCTGGGGGGGGGGGGGGGGGGTGCGGCGTGTGAAACTGTCGCCGCGTTCGTGGACTGCTCGGGGGACAGAACAATGGGGTCCCACGCAGACCCAAACGGGACCTCGCCATCGCGGGGGGGGGGGGGTGTGAAGTGTGATGCCGTCGCCACTTTCGAGGGCTGCTGGAGGAGCCAGCTCAGTGGGGCCCCACGCAGATCCAAACGGGGTATCGCCATCCCTGGGGGGGGCTGCAAAGTGTGAAACTGTCGCCACTTTCGAAGGCTGCTGGGGGAGCCAACACAGTGGGGTCCAACGCATATCCCAAAAGGACCTCGCCATCCCTGGGGGGGAGGGCTGCGAAGTGTGAAACTGTCGCCACGCTCGAAAGCTGGCGGCGAGCGTGCGCACGAGTGGTGCTCGCACGAAAAAAGCGGGGAGGAAGCGGAGTGGCATCGGGCGAGCTACGCCGTGACCGCTTCTTACACTAGCAGCGGGAACTCTTAATCTTCCGAGGCGGTGCAGCAACAGCAACGAGGAGCGCTGGCCGCGCAGGTGATGAGCACTTCGGCATGGAAAGTACGACACTTCATTGTCTGGTTGCGTCTCCGCCTTTGTAGCCTTTCCTGCCCACGCTCGATGATATCGCTACTTCTGCAGAGGTGATTAACCTTCCACCCCGATGACTTCCTTTTGCGTCTGCTTTCCAGTGGAATACCTCTACCTCTGTTCTGCGAATCGTCGACGCACACTTCGCGCGACATAAATGTCCGCCCTGCAGTCTGTTGCAGTGTTGCAGCTACACTAGTGTCGGCACGCCTCATATCATCCCTTGATGCCGATGCGTTGGGTACGTCGCAAAGTAAGTATGAACCGCTCCCAACTGGCAACATTTTGTCTTGGCGTGTGTTGCGTAGTAGTCCCAGCGACCATGGCTTGCCATGCAAGCCGCTCGAGACACGAGCCCCAAACAGAATTTGTGACATCAGTGATATCGGCGGTGCCTACCGCCTTCCTCGCGAGCGGCCCTGAGAGGTGATCGGCGGACCCGTCGGAATCTTGGGATGGGCGGGGGCGTGTGGTGGGCGCCGACTGGACATCGTCCGCGGGAATGAACGCCCTCAGGCCAAAGATGGTCGGCGGGCGGCGCCCCCGCCCATGCCACATCGCTCATGGACCGCTTACGCCACCGCCTGTGAATGCTCGACGCGGTGGCCAGCAACCAGCGCACCGATCGGCGAAACACGCCTGGGGATGGGGGGGTGGGGACGGGAGACCCTGAGATCCTGGCGTGACAATGTTTTCGCAGCGGGCGTCTTCCCCCATGCTCGGGACCCTGACAGATCCACCCGGCTCGAAAAAGAGGACACAGGAAGATGGGGTCTGGAGCCCCAGGCGTGATCTTTTGCGATGTTGCAAGTTTTTCGCTATGTCGGATCTCAGGGGAGGACGAGGGGGGTGGGGCGCAGGAGGGCGGAGGTGCACGGTTTCCCCCCGGGCCGTGGGCGACCCGAGGAGGAGGGGAAGAAGAAGAAGAAACACTCCGTTGGGGCCAGGTTCGTCCACCTACGGGGGAGATTCAAAGGCCCAGAGACTATCCTTAAAGACGGATCCAAAACGCCTGGGACACTAGCCCCAAGGCTAGACCGTAAAACTGGCCCACTGCCCGAGGCTCTAAACGCGGGTACGAGTTACCCGTGTCCAGACCCACGGCGACAAAAACACCTCACCCTATTCGCTGAACCATAGCCTGAACATGCCTGCTCCTAAACAGGGCCTCCCAACGCGCCGAGTCCCTGGGGATTCCCTGGGCCGACAGAAATCTTTCCACAGCTAATTTCTGGGGAAGGGTAAGACCGATTTCAGCCTCCCCCCCATGCCTCTGAATGTACCTATCCGCCGCCTTTCTCACCTCCTCTCCTACTTCCATCGGGCCTAAAAAACTACTGGAACTCCTGGGGGCAATCGTTGGGGGCGTAGAAATACTCCTCAAGGGCCTCTGCGAACCTGAAGATATCATCTGTGGACTCCTGGGGGCAATCGGCGCCGTCGGCGAAATACTCCTCAAGGGCCTCTGGGATGCAGAAGATAACCTCTGAGGACTCCTGGGCGCAATCCTCGGGGTCGGCGAAATACTCCTCAAGGGCCTCAGGGTCCACGGGGATCTGGAGGAACAGGATGGCGATGGAGGTGGGATAGAACGAGATGATGACGATGCCGTCATTCTCTCTTTCCACCTACTCAGAGGTTTGTATGCTGCGGCCTGGGCCTCCCTGCTTGGCTCACGTGTCTCTGACGACACTGCAAGCAGTGAATCAATATCTGAAGAAACTGAAAGATGTGAATCGATATGCGTTGCTCTCGGAGTAGCCGTCGAGACTGCATTGCTTGAATCCACCACTGATTCAAGACGGGAACGTGTCATTCTCTCGGTCTCCGTGAGCAACTCTGAACTCTGAGTAGCACTCGTATCTAGGCCAGGAACGTCTCTAGCCACTCCTGCATCTCGCGCTCCATGTGCGTCGCTGGCGCCCTCCCCGACTTGAGCTCCCCCCCAGCTGGGCCAGCGCTCCGATCACCTCCTTGCGGCCGTCTCCCAGGCACAAAGTGATGCGCCTCTTCGTCTGGTCGTAGCACCTGTCGAGCTTGGTGAACTTGATGACGTCCATGCGGTCGGCGTAGTCCATCGTGCTCAAGCGTCCCTTCATCTCCTGCAGCTTCGCCAGGTTCGCCTTGCCGATGCTCTCCTGCCGATTTATCAGCGCCTCCAGCAGGCCCCCGAACACGTGCAGATGAGGCGCGCCGGGGCTGTGGCCCTTGCCCTTGGCCTGGACCTGCTCGTTGTACTTGGCTCCTTGCTCTGCCATGCGAGTTGCCTCTGGCATGTCGTGAGGCACCAGCACGACGTCGAATAGGATCCCCTCCACCGTGCGGCGCGTCTGCGCCAGCTGCATGATCATCTTCATGATGAGCACCATGAGCGTCTTGTTGGCGGCGTTGTAGCCGGCGGCGGTCTTGGCCACCTTCTGCTGGTCCTCGGTGCGGCGGCGCTGCTGTCGCTCGTTCTTCTCCCCCCCGACCTCGCCGCTGAGCGTCAGCATGGCGCTCACGTCGGACCGCTCTGGGGCGTGCTGTGGCCGTCAGCCTGACCCTCGGAGCTCTGGGCAGAATGGCGACGGGCGGGGGAGGTAAATGCTGCTCAACTGCATGGTCCAAAAAATCATCTAGATTGTCGTGTTCCTCTCCACACATAGGGCATGTGCATGATTTCGGGGTTATCGGGGTCCACGCGAAGGCCGTCCTCTGGAGTCGACATCGATTATTAAGCCAGGCCGTCCGAACGTGTTGTCGAGCGCTATCCCTGGTCGAGAAACAACTGCGGCACCACGGGCAAACATTGGAAATCACCGACGAAGACAGCGGGTTTAATCGGCCGTGCTCTCCTCCCCTCGATCTAGACTGGTGTGCAAACAGGGCGCTACGTGTATCAAATACTTGTGAACATATATTGTCGTGCTCGTCTTTAAGCGTGCAGACGTGTCTACCAAGTTCCTCCAGGGGCCCATATTCTTCTCTAAGTGCCTGTGCGGGTCCTCTAAGTCGAGATATAAAAAGCTCCTCCCCATCGTGCAGAACAGCTGCTCGTAATAACTTAGCATCTACCTTCAGGAAGTACTCCCTCACCTCCTCCTCCAAAAATAAAGCCTTCCAAGAATATCCCCACCTCTCCCAAGACTCGAAGAAGTCCTCTGATCCGCTGATGTGAGCATAGGTCCAGACATCTTTTTCAATATGCGTGGCGATCGGAGGCGCGGACTTCGTGAGCTTGCCGTCTGCGTCCAAGCTCTCGGGCCCACTCTGTAGTGCACCCCAAATCGCTGCGATCACCTGGCGGTGCGAGACAGCGTCCTTGGCCATCTGCTGCACCCAGCCGAATCGCCTGGCCGCCTGCTCGAAACGTATCGGCATCAGTCGCCACTTTCGGCGAAGCACCGAACTGGGGAGGGTGTGTGGGTGTTCGCCTTCCCATTCCGTTGCCCGCCCCCTCTCCAGGACCCGTAGGTATTTATATATCAGGGTGTCCAGCTGTTGAGTCTGAGAGGTCGAAAAAACATACGGCTCATTTGCGGATAATGCCGCTTCCACCACATGGCCCCTAAAGGCCATCCTCTTGAGGCCCCTGGAAATTCTGCTCGTCCACAGTTTCCCCATCTTCCCCCACCCAGCGTGGACCGCAGCGCTGCGGTACCTGAACTCCTCCATGCTTGACAGATTCCACGCGTAGCGGCTACCGAGATACCTGGCGCGAGGAAGAGCTTTGCCCCCCTCGAACTCCTGCGAAAAAAACTTGTTCGCACGATGGCTTCTGAGGCTCGGGACCGTTTCTCTCTTGCTATAGTTCTGAATCAGACCCACCTCCTCCAACTCCTCATCCAATAACCTGTCGCTGGTTTCTAGGGTCGTCTTGATCGTTTCGGGGGTCGTGTCGTCCACGGGTATCTTATCAAAAATGTCGTCGGCGTAAACCGTTGTCGCCCCACAACAGGTCCCCCCAAAGATCCCGCATCTGAGAGTCTTGACCTCCGAAGCCGTCGCACGCTGGTCGATCCACTGGCGCATCGGCTGCTCCATCGCCTTCGCAAAGACTACCGGCTCTTCACTAGATCCCATGAGTCCTCCTCGGCGGTGTCGCGCAGCTAAGTTCCTCGGGTTCCTCCAGGGGTCCTCCAGGCTCTCTTCGAACATCATGATGAGTCCAGAGGTCTCCGAGCGAGTGTGCATGAGTTGTGCATCCGCGTGTCCGAAAAGCTTATTTATTGCCTGTCTACGTGCACGTGCTGTCGTGGAAGCGAACGCGTTCGTCATATCGTGCAGGTTGTTCAGGTGTGGTATGCGCTGCGTGCGGTATCTAAATCCCATACAGAGCTACACGGCGATCGCATCCTCCCGACGACGACGAGGAAGGAACCCATGAAACTCCGCTGGCCACCGAACTCCCTGGGTGTGCATGTTTTTTTTTCAGCAGGCCCCCGTAGAAGCCCTTCCAGTACGGACACATCACGTTGATGAGACGTTTGGATAGTGTACCGACCTTGCCGTTAAACTTAGCAATAGGGATGGCCCAAGCGAGGTTCCCCAAGATCGGAGTACGTCCTATCGTGCGGCATGCGATATGTATATCTTCCAGTATGCGTGCTGATGTCGTCATACTCGTCTCCCCTATCGGCGTGCATCCAATTCCTAAGTGCTCCTCAGGGCCCACGGAGAGGTACTTGGGGTCTGCGGCCATTAGGTGCAGCTCGACGGGGAAACTCCACGGAGGTGCCGCCCTCCGTTTCTGGCTCCTGCGCAATTGCCGAAGTGTCATCTGGAAATCTCTCTGTCCAAAGAACTCGTGTCGTTCCTGCTCCTCCTCTCCTGGAAGTGGTGGCGGTTGATCGAAGTGTCGTAGCATCCGCTCCACGTCCAATGGTACGGCCTCCATACCTCCCCCCGCGGCAGAGAGGCTGAGCTGTGTCGTCCACTCCTCCTTCGTCTCGTAGGTCTGCGGTAGGTTGTACCTTCGCCGTCGTGGGCCTCCTTGCTTAGCGGCCAGCAGGAATAGTAGCTTATGCACTTCTGCATGTCGCCTCGCTCTGTTGGCCTCCTCAATCTCATTCTCCAGCCTTCGGCGTGTGCGAGTCCAATGTGCACGGGTCTCTTGTCGAAGACGAATCTTGATCTCATGTAACTCCTGAAGTTCTGGGTCCACCTCGATCGCACTCTGAACGGCCGAAATACTCCTCAAGGGCCTCTGGTGTGATGCGCCCTCTTCTCTGGTCGTAGCACCTGTCGGTTGTGAAATCGATGTACTGGCTCCTGCTCTGCTGCAAGTTACCTCTGGCATGTCAAACAACTCTGAAATCTGAGTACTCGTATCTAAGCCATCTTGATTTCTGATCCGACAAAACACCCCGCTCGCTGTTGCCCTCGCCTCCTGTGGAAAGGGTGCCCTGGGGGTCGGCGACAGTGAACCTGGGGGCCCCGCGGGCTCCCAGGATTTGCGCTCTAACGCCGGTTGTGCCTGCATCTCTGAAGAAACTGAAAAGATCGGCTAGCTGCAAACCCTCTCGAAGTAGCCGTCGTCTGCGCACCAGCTCCAGTCTCCGTTGACGTAAAGCCGTCAGTTCTGGGTCGGGAATTGTTTTCTCGCGCTGGAAGTGACTCAAGCCAATCTCCGCCACTGCATCCGTCCATAGTCTCCACGCCGCATCAACATGGCCCGACTGGGCCAGGGGTGAGACCTGTGGAAGGATGAGCTGCATCTTCGTCTCGAGCGCCTCCATGAAGTGTTCTCGGCCTTGGCCCCGCTGCACAGCCGCCGCCAATTTGTCCCGATCCCATCTGGAAAAAGCATGTTATTGGTCCTCATATCTCCGATATACCGTCAGGCGTAATAGAATTGGCACATGATCTCGTGGTGTACGGCTCGGTATCATCTGTAACTTCCGCGCCTGTGTCCACATTATTCGGCAAGAAAGGATCTGCTCTCTGGCCGCCATCGGCACGAAGATGTGATCGATTGTGCTGCTATTCTGTTTGTTCCCGTAATATGTAGGCCCCGCCCATCTGTCTGCTGTGACGGCATCATACATCTCCATGGGTGCCAGGATCTCGTCCTGAATCATATTACCTACTATGTTTTGCTCGCCCGTGTTGAATGGCCCCGCCAGGAGCCGCTCGTCGTCCCACCAGTCATGAGGAGATGTTGGGGCAACCGTCGGGAGTCCACCTCTGAGGCCCATGTGAGTGTTGAAGTCCCCCAAGAGAATCGGTGTAGAACGTGACGGAACAGCCTTGAGCTCTCTGATGGCCCACTGGAGCAACTGCGTCGAGCCCTTCTCGAGGGCCCGTCGTTTCTTTGCAGATTCATCACTAAGAGGCGGCATGTATGTTGCTATGATGCTGATGTCCATGCTTTGGTTTCGTAATCTTACCGCGAGTCCCCTACCTTGAAGAGCTGACGGTGGTGATGTGATCGCCCGAAGATGCTTAGCCTTGAACATGCCCCCGAACATGATCGTGCAGCCCGCGTGCTTGTTAGTATAAGGGCCTTGTGTCCAGCCTGCATGGAGCGCCATGGCCCCTTTCCCCAAAGACATTCTGGTAATTGGAGTCCCCGTACTGGCCCTCAGTCTGGTCCCTGGAAGAACCACGATGTCCGCCCTCAAGGTCTCCCAGACGTCCCTGATCCTCTGGGGCTCGACCAGCGACAGCGGGTTGTAGAGTATGATGCGAAGTGCTGCCAGCTTCGCCGCGGGTCTGCTGGGCGCCCCCGCAGCCCGCGCCAGCATCCCAGGCGCTATCTCCTGGCGGCTATGCGCGCGAGGAGGAGGAGGGGTTCGGTCGACGGGTGGATGCTGCGGTAAGGGCGGGGATCCCCTCGAGCAGCTGGAGGAGGAGGGGGAGGGGAAGGAGGAAATGGGGGCGGAGGAGGAGGAGGAGGAGGAGGAGGAGGACTGGTCGCCGAAGCCCTTCGGAGAAACCCTCCAGGCGGAGGGAGGACGGTCTCTCCGCGAGAGCGTGCGCATCGAGTCCGGGCCGGCGCTTGCCAAGGCCACAAGGCCTTGCCCGAATCGAACCGAATCGGAGGAATCGAAATGAGCCCTCTAACCGTGACATTTCGGAGGCCCTCGCGGATACCTTGGTTGGCGCCAGACCCGCCCCACACACTCCCACGCGGCGCTTCGGGCGCCGACCGTATCCGCGAGAAGCTTGAGCGAGTGGGTGAGGACGTCTGGCTGGCAGGTTTGGACCACGGGGCGAGGATGCGTCCGTAGCGACATCTGGGTGGAAGTTCTTGGCCAAGAGGCGAGGGTATTCTGTCATGCTTACAATGCAGATGTTGTGTCTGCCCCGCACGTGTGTGTGTTCCCTCCTCGGCGTGACAAGGTTGCGGGCCAAGGGGCGATCTTCCCATGATGAGTGCCCGAGACCTACCCTTCGTGGACAGTCGAGATTAGGAGACTGCTCGGAATCAACTCGTGTACCTCTCCAGGGGTGCGTTTCAATGCGGATCCAGCCGCGCGGCCACGAGAAGCCCCCAGAGGACGAAGAGACAAGAAACACACGCAACAAACTGGATCCTCAGACATCGATCCTCGATCCAGGAGGAGGAGGAGGAGAAGGGGGATGGGGGGGAGGGGGAGGAGGAGGGGGAGGGGGAGGAGGAGGAGGAGGAGGAGGAGGAGGAGGAGGAGGAGGAGGAGGAGGGGGAGGAGGAGGAAGAGGACTCCCTTCCCCTCCTCCCATCCTCCTGAAGGATGGGTGTCCGAGAAGGGGCTCTGGGCGAGATGTGGTCTGCGCAGGACGCACCTGGCTCGCCCTGCCTCTGCCGCGCTCGCAGCGGCTCGCGATCGAGACTCGCCGTCAGGACACGGGGGTTGAGCACGCAGGTAGTCTTAGGTCGGGCCTGTCTCCCTACAGGGGGATGGACGAAACATTGGAAATAGTCAAAGACAATACCCTGGAAATACTAAACCATGATAAGAGAAAACGTCCCCATACGATGTTTTACTATTGTTCAATATTCCTCCTGTAGAGGGACAGGACCGACCTAAAGGTAGTCTCATGAGCACTGTAGGAAGCCACTAAATTAGAAGGCAAACAACAACCGCCCCCATAATAACCACCCCGACAAGCGAGGCCGTTTAGCAAACGCGCCCAAAGAAGGAATCACACAGGGCAGCGCTGTTTAGTAAACGACCACGGCCGTGTAGTAAACGCCAATTGTCCGCTCCGGGTGCTTTCTCCTCCCTTCATAAATGGCGACTGATTCGAGACGCACAAAAAATCCCGATCCTGTCGGGATCGAGCCCGGCCCCCGCTTTCCTGGCAGATCGGCGGCAGAAGATACCACTGCGCCGATCTGCCAGGAAAGCGGTGGCCGGGCACGCTCAACTTGTTGCAGTGGCTACACGCTGGTTGAGTCCATTCGCCGCGCAGCAGCAGCACCAAATTCAGGACACTCATAGAACCCAAACAAGCACGTCAGCACTACTGCGACTTCCTAAACTCACAGCAGAACTCAGAACACCCCAGGGCAAACATGTGAGCCCCACAATGCGCTTGCAAACGCAAATTTACTCTGACGGGCAACACAATCCACCACCGCGCTTGCAGCGGTTGGTGTGCGTCGGGCTCGTTTGCGTCCTGCGAAGTTACAGTTCGCCCCCCCCCTCCCTGCCCCGGCGCATCAAGCCCAGGATGCGTTCACTTGTTTGGCCAAGTCCCTGCGTCTCTGACCGTCCAGGAAGACCGTGGTCCCAAACGTAGAGCCTGGGGAAACGGGGTCCCATGGCCCCCCCGCCCCCCCCGCCACCCGCCCGAGCGCGGTGGCGGAACCGCGCAACTTCAAAACGGAATGAGAGAAAGGCATGCAATCGCAGCAGACCCACGCGCCCCGCAGCGAGACGTTGGAGGGCAAAAATGAGCTCGACGACATCAGCTTTGAAGGTGGGGGCGAGCAGTGCCAGCAATCAGTGGAGGAAGACTTCGGGTCGGTGGCGGCCTGTTTGAAGAGGCTCTGGGACATACAAATAAATAGACACAAATCCCAGGATTCCCCATAGTTCTTCATAGTTTCTGGATTTTCGTCTTCCCCCCCCACTTCCAATATGTTCCCTCATTTTGCTGGGGATCCACGGTGAATTGTGTCTGTGTGTGTGTTTGTTTCTCTCCTGACTGTTGCCATATGACTAGAAACATCCTGGGCACACTGTGCACCGATGAGGTCAGCGTGGGGCAGACGCTTACCGACTACGAGGTTGCCCTGCAAAATTCGATCATGAATTTGGGAAACACCTCGAGCGCATCAGAACCTCCAGAGTAAAGCTCCTCAAGAATGCACCCGATGCGTTCAAGCGTTTGTGCGGAGACGCCCTCAAAACCACGTGCGACGGTTGAGGTTGAGGTGGTGGGAGAAATTCCGAAGGCCCATCGGGTGGTGAGGCATCTCCAGTATCACGGGACAACACAGCGGCGGCGCTGTGAAGCGGTTGAGGCGGGGGTCCGCGTCACCACCCCCTCCAGGTTCCTGCTGGCCTACCTTCCGACTGGGGGATCGACTACAGAATTGATTTACCCCAAAATTGATTTTCACGTCGACTCTTCAGCAAGAATACGTCAACCATCCGTAGATCTGCTAAAATTCTACGCGTTGCCCGTAGATTCGACAAGAAAAATTCGCCGGCCCCCTTGCGGGGCCACCAGGCTGTAGGCCGGGAATTTGCTGCTCCCTGTACCAGTTGCAGCTTCCAGTTTCCACTGTTACAGTTCTGCTTCTTGCTGCTTTCTGTTCCTTGTTGGTGAACGCGCGAGGGGGGGGAGCCCACACCAGCAGAACTACCACGCCCGGGGAGGGTTCTCAGAATTCCGGAGGGGGGTAAAAACTAACACCCCTCACGTAGATCCGTAGGGTCAGGGTTCAAAAACACATGGGATTTGCCACATTTCTAAACCTTGGTGGCGCCCCTCACCCAGATCCGTAGGGTCAGGGTCCAACAAACACAATGGATTTGCAACATTTCGATGGCACCCCTCCCGCAGAGGTCAGGGTCCGAAAACATATGGGATTTGCCACATATCTAAAATTCGGTGGCACCCCTCACGCAGATCCGTAGGGTCAGGGTCCAAAAACACATGGGATTAGCCACATTTCTAAAATTCGGTGGCACCCCTCACGCAGATCCGTAGGGTCAGGGTCCCAAAACACATGGGATTTGCCACATTTCTAAACTTCGGTGGCAGCCCTCACGCAGATCCGTAGGGTCAGGGTCCAAAAACACATGGGATTTGCCACATTTCTAAAATTCGGTGGCACCCCTCATGCAGATCCGTAGGGTCAGGGTCTAAAAACACATGGGATTTGCCACATTTCTAGACTTCGGTGGCACCCCTCACGCAGATCCGTAGGGTCAGGGTCCAAAGACACAAAGGATTTGCCACATTTCTGAAATTCGGTGGCACCCCTCATGCACATCCGCAGGGTCACGACGTCTTACCAACCGCCAGGTGTGGTAAGTCCTCTGGTGATCAATTGGTTTTGCTCATTACGAGTCGGCCTCGTATGAAGTTCGGATACTGCTCCACGACAGCGCCCAGGCCTCATGACATAGCTCTTGCATAGCGCATTCTCCGAGAGAGGGGGGGCCAGCGGCAGGGGGCGAAGCCCCTACGGATCAATTCTGGGGCAAATCAATTCTGTAGTCGATCCCCTACTCGACCCTTGACAGGGTGTTCACGGGCGAGATCGGCAGGAGGCGGCCCGAAGCGCGAGCCGAATGACAGAACGGCGTCCCCCCCCCCCCCAGCTTACACCGGACGGCGTCCCTCCCAACCTCATCCTGCTTATCCCCTCCGCCGTCCTCGCCCCAAATATCATCCGTTGTTTGCCCCCTTTCCCGCCCCCGCCCTCTTTCCCATTCCCCACCTCAAGAAAGGTCCAAAAGCTGCCTAATATCGGATTCAGCTCCTCAGATCCTTTTCAACTTTGTTTCTTAATCTGCGAGGCGGGCTTCTTTGATCAGAGGCGCTAGCGGGAGACTAGCTGGCACCTCTGTGATTTGCATCCACGTATCATTAACATCCTCGCTCTCGCCTCCTCCTCTTCCACATCTTGCGACGCATGGTGGCGTGTGGCCGTCGCCGCACCTGTGATGTTCCCTGCGAGCCTCCCCCCCGAGATGTGCATCAACACTGGGTGGGCCAGCCTGACCCTCGCACCTTCTCCGTGATCCTTCCTCGACGTGGGCCCCCCCGAGCTCTGGACCTCGGCGGCGCCCACAAGGGGGTTGCAAGAGGGGGGGGTGCTTCTGCGAAGGCGGCGTGGCTTCTATAAAAATGCGGCCAGGCTTCTTGATAGCTCTCCTGGCTTCTGGGAAGCACCCTTAGAGGCCGCATGGCGCTTGCAAGAAGGCCTCTGCCTGGAGAGAGGCCCCCCGCCTTCTCAGAAGCCCATCCCCCTCTCGCCACCACCATGTGTCCGCCGCCAGCGACCACACCCTCGGCTAGCAAGCCTGTCTGGCGACGACCCTCGGTAGCGCCTGGCCCCCGGACGCCGACGCTGCCGAGGAGTCTGCTGCGCGCCGCCGGAAATCCAGGCCCAATGCGGCTCGTCCCCCCAGGAGGGGAGGGGGCCCCACACCCAACCTTGACGTTGCGCATCAGCCGGACGTTGGCGAAACCCATCACCTGGCCCCCCTGCTGGGCAGCCCCGTGCGAGATGAACTCGCTGCAGACCTGGTCTGGGAAAGGGCGGGCGGGCGGAGGCGGAAGGCAACACACCAAAGAGGGAGTCCGAGAACGGACATCAACTGGAGGAACAACGAAAGCGATGCGGAGCAGCTATTCGACATCAAGGCTCCGCATGAAGTGCCAGTCTATGCACGATGATCAGTGCAGGTGCAGGCCAAACGCCTGCAGGTGCAGCAGGAGGGAGGGGAGAAGAGAGGGCAGGGGAGGGTGAGGGGAAGGTGGAGGAAACGGGGGAGTTCGAGGCAGCGATGGGGTCTGAGCTGGATAGGCCCCGAGAACAATGGTCAAGAGAAGAGATGAGGCCAAATCTGCTAAATATCAATCCCAAAACCCCTCCTGGGGTCCATTTGGTGCAACGTTTCACCCCAAATCCTTTCTTGATGGTCCCGGGGCACAATCAGGGCACAACTGGGCATCACCGGCCATTTTCACGCCGCACCACCACAACGATGACTCACCCGCGTCCGTTAGTGGGTCAAGGCGTCGCTCCCCAATCCCTATCCGTGCTCCAATTCAACTTACCACATGCAAATTGCATGAGGCTCTTTGACATGTAATTGTGCCTGCGTTGCTATGCAACGTGGGTTAATGTGCACATTGTCTCCGTGAGGATGTATCCAAAGTGGTGTGTGCACTTGCCTGGACCTGTGACTTGCCTACACAATGCGTCCAACAGTGCGCCCCTTACTACGCTGCATGATCCTGAACGCAAAGCTGCACCGAACGCAAAATGCGCGAGGTTGGAAAACGACAAATCAGCGTAATTACGACCTTGGTACTTTACATGAATCGTGCCATCGTCTTCGACATGAATGACGGTGCGCAGACCTCTCCAACCGCTCGTGTCCTTGATGGCGGGCGCACGATCATTTTCAATAAAGTCGCCTGTCTTAGATTATCAAGTTTGCGATGCCCTTCGTACTTTGGAATTCAATGCTCCTTCCAACCGTTCGTTTGCAATTGAACTCGCCATGTCTTGCACGGCCAAATCTCTGACGTGGCGCGCGTTCCGGGAAACGCTCGGTCACTCAGAATCGTCGCGGCGCGCATCGAACACATCGCTGTCTGGAAGGATGAACGGTTGTTTTCCAAATGCTATATGCACTGGCGTGGGTTTGACGACGGTGAACAAGATTTGGCAACAGCACAAATGGTCAAAATCATGAAGAGTAAATGCTAAAGCCTTCCTCCAATCATTGTGTCTCAAGCGCCAGAGCTGGCAACGCAAGATGTCGCTGTGTTTTTTTTCCGAGCATGCAGACGTGTGCGCCTGCGCCATTTTCTTTGAATTCCATGACAAGGTGCACGAGGTAAACTTCGGCTCCGTCGCTGGCATGGATTCAAGAACATTTGGGGGGCCAGACGGTCGAACCCAAATTTTGCCAACGGCGGTTTTCCCGTTGAGGAACTCCGCTTTCGACGAGCGAGTGCACGCGTCGCTGAGATGCTGCATTGGTCCTTCCATCCACGCGAATCCATAAATCGCGTTGCGCATGTTCGTTGAAGCGCTCTGCCAAGCGCGCCGTTGCCATGGACGCTGGTTGCGGACGCGCCTGCGTTCTGCATGCTCGGCGTGCATGTGCAATCCTTTGCGCAATCCTTATCGCTGACTCTAGAGCCCCTGCAGTTTGCAACAAACTATCCATTTTCTTGGCAGACGCGCGCCTCCGACGGACATGCAAAATGCGCGTGGCGCGTCTTGCCACGGCTGGCTCCTAGGATCGCAACAACTGCATGCCACGGCCCAGGCTCCACGGAAACCATTCGACGCCTTCCGCACTTGCTTGCGTTTCCGCGCCGCTTCGCGCGATGACTCTTTGCAGCCGTTATGGCTGCTGGCAGCAGCGCGTTTGCAGGTGCGTCCGGTGGAGGCGGGAACTCCGGTGGCCCACTCGCCGTGGGTGCCCCGCCGTCTGGTTGAGCTAGTTCTGGTGGCGCAGGGTCGCGCGAACCCCGCGCAGTCGGGTTCTACCTCCCAGGCTGCGGCAGTAGCGGCGCCGGCGGGGACGGGGCTGCGGCGTCTGCTGCTGGGTCTGCCTCCATAGTCGCAATTGGCTCATCGCGCGCAGGTGCCCCGGGGCCGCAAGGGCGTCGTCCCACGCGCTTTCCGTAACTACAAGCTGTGCATGTGCAGGTCGGGGGCGCATTTCCGTATTTTTGCGATGAGGTCAACGTCGTCTGCCCAAATTTCGACAATTCTTCCATTGGATTTCCGCGCGTCGGTTGTCTGGCAGGTGTCTGCGCGAAGCGCGCGTGGCCGATCTCTGTTCTCCCGCGTGCCCTTGACGAGATCCACGAAGAATCAATGAAGATATGGATGGTTTCTCGCTGCATTCCACGAAGGCGCGCTGAACGCGAGTTCGCAAGGGCCTCCGCCGCGCATGGTCATCCGCTGCGCACCTCCTGGAACTCAACGAATGTACCTGCGAAGTCTCCCATCGCCGCGCTGGCAAAACAGGCTTGCTTCGCAGCGCCTTGCTTCCGGGGTGGGCGAGAAGGAAGGCACGCGGGATACGCGTGCGCATCTATTCCCAGAATTGCGCTGTTTCCCGTGAGCTGCGAGCGCCCAGCGAAGCTACTGCGTTGCAGACCGGGCCAGACGCATCCACGCAGCGACGACGAATGAGGATTGCAGCTCTCCGGGCTGTTCTTCCACTCATTTCGCGCGCAACGAAATGTCGGCCACCTTTAGCATGTTAAGGCCAAATCATGGGGAAGGGTGTTGTGGGCTCACACCGGAAGCTCGTGGGTAAGGTGAGGGAGGTACCACTCCAGGTGGTGTCCCATCGCCGTCTCCCTTCGATCTGTACTGAAATCCCTTCATAGCTGCGCTGGTGAGACCCAAACGGGGGGGTGGGGCGGATGGCAGAGCCCGCTCGGCTACCAACTTGATCTGGGGAGATCAATGGTTGGTGAGGCCGTGAGGCGTGCAATAGCAATGACGAGAAAATGGATAGCAAAGTGTAGAAGAATACATGTGATGGGTTATGTTTCGGTGAACAGCACATACAGGGCATATACACATATCTGTATATGTATACATACATGTAATTATGGAAACATATAGAATATTTGTATACACATAAATGTATGTGTGCATGTCTGTCTGCATGTATGTATGCATGTGTATATATATATATATACTAGAACCATCGCGCGCGCTTCGCGCGCGCTCAGGTTCTAGCCCAGGCTGGGGGCGCGCTAGAAGATCTTGGACAACGCTATCGAGCACAGGCGCGGGACATAGTCGTACCTCCTGAGGGTCTCTTGGGAACCTCTATGGTCTTCGTGGGGGCATCTGAAGGGCTTCTGGGGGGTTCTCCGTGCTTCCTCAATTGAAGCACCTCTTGGGTGCTTCTCGGGGGGGCATCTTGGGGCTTCTTGGGGTCCCTTGGGGGCATCGTCAGGGTTCTCCGGGAAGTCGGAAAGTGATGTTCCGCAGTCTGCAGCAGTCAATTGGCCGTCTTGGCTGCGTGGAGGCCCAACTTGAGGCCACATTGGGGCAATCTGGAAGCCTCCCGGGGCCTCCTTGAAGCAATTTTGATGCATCGAGAGCACTGTTCGGCTATCTTGGGGCCCCGTGTACGTCTCCTGTGAGCCTTTTGGGGCCTGGTGGGGGCTTTGGGGGGCCTCGTCGGACCACTTGGGGACTCTTGGGGCCTCCTGTGGGCCTCTTAGGGCGGAAAGCTCTGCTGTTGGGTTCGCGTTCCCCTTCTTGGGGCTCTCTTGGGGCCCTCTTGGGGCACTCTCGGGCCGTCTTGGGCGCCTCGGGCACCGTCTTGGGGCCCTCGTGGGCTGTCTTGGGGCCCTCTTGGAGGCCTCTTCGGCCATCTTGGAGCGGCCGTGGGGGCCACTTGGGCCGTCTTGGAGCGTCGGGATGCCAAAAGGCTGGGAACTCTACTTATCCCGGCAAAGCAACCTAACAGCGATGTGTAGGAGCATATCTGCAAGCATTCCCCTTAAGATTCAGATGAAATTCCTGTTGTAGAATTCTGCTGTTCTCGCAGTCGTAGTCGCATTCGCGATGGCAGTCGCAGTGGAAACGGCAGTCGCAGTCACAGCCTCAGCCTGAGCCTGCCTCAGCCTCAGCCTCAGCCTGCCTCAGCCTCAGCCTCAGCCTGCTTCAGCCTCAACATCAGTCTGCCTTCAGCCTCGGCCTCAGCCTCAGCCTGCCTCAGCCTCACCCTGCATCAGCCTCAGCCTCAGCCTCAGCCTGCCTCAGCATCAGCCTGCCTCAGCCTCAGCCTCAGCCTGCCTCAGCCTCAGCCTCAGCCTGCTTCAGCCTCAGCCTCAGTCTGCCTTCAGCCTCGGCCTCAGCCTCAGCCTGCCTCAGCCTCAGCCTGCATCAGCCTCAGCCTCAGCCTCAGCCTGCCTCAGCCTCAGCCTGCCTCAGCCTCAGCCTCAGCCTGCCTCAGCCTCAGCCTCAGCCTGCTTCAGCCTCAGCCTCAGTCTGCCTTCAGCCTCGGCCTCAGCCTCAGCCTGCCTCAGCCTCTGCCTCAGCCTCAGCCTCAGCCTGCCTCAGCTCAGCCTCAGCCTCAGCCTGCCTCAGCCTCAGCCTCAGCCTGCCTCAGCCTCAGCAGCCTCAGCCTCAGCCTCAGCCTGCATCAGCCTTCAGCCTCAGCCTGCCTCAGCATCAGCCTGCCTCAGCCTCAGCCTCAGCCTGCCTCAGCCTCAGCCTGCCTCAGCCTCAGCCTCAGCCTGCTTCAGCCTCAGCCTCAGTCTGCCTTCAGCCTCGGCCTCAGCCTCAGCCTGCCTCAGCCTCAGCCTGCAGCCTCAGCCTCAGCCTCAGCCTCAGCCTGCCTCAGCCTCAGCCTCAGCCTGCCTCAGCCTCAGCCTCAGCCTGCTTCAGCCTCAGCCTCAGTCTGCCTTCAGCCTCGGCCTCAGCCTCAGCCTGCCTCAGCCTCAGCCTGCATCAGCCTCAGCCTCAGCCTCAGCCTCCTCAGCCTGCCTCAGCCTCAGCCTCAGCCTGCCTCAGCCTCAGCCTCAGCCTGCTTCAGCCTCAGCCTCAGTCTGCCTTCAGCCTCGGCCTCAGCCTCAGCCTCAGCCTCAGCCTCAGCCTCAGCCTCAGCCTCAGCCTCAGCCTGCCTCAGCATCAGCCTGCCTCAGCCTCAGCCTCAGCCTGCCTCAGCCTCAGCCTCAGCCTCAGCCTCAGCCTCAGCCTCAGCCTCAGCCTCAGCCTCAGCCTGCCTCAGCCTCAGCCTCAGCCTCAGCCTCAGCCTGCCTCAGCCTCAGCCTCAGCCTCAGCCTGCCTCAGCCTCAGCCTCAGCCTCAGCCTCAGCCTCAGCCTCAGCCTCAGCCTCGGCCTCAGCCTCAGCCTGCCTCAGCCTCAGCCTGCATCAGCCTCAGCCTCAGCCTCAGCCTGCCTCAGCCTCAGCCTCAGCCTGCCTCAGCCTCAGCCTCAGCCTGCTTCAGCCTCAGCCTCAGTCTGCCTTCAGCCTCGGCCTCAGCCTCAGCCTGCCTCAGCCTCAGCCTGCATCAGCCTCAGCCTCAGCCTCAGCCTGCCTCAGCATCAGCCTGCCTCAGCCTCAGCCTCAGCCTGCCTCAGCCTCAGCCTCAGCCTGCTTCAGCCTCAGCCTCAGTCTGCCTTCAGCCTCGGCCTCAGCCTCAGCCTCAGCCTCAGCCTGCCTCAGCCTCAGCATCAGCCTGCCTCAGCATTCAAAATGTGGCCCGGGAATGGAGTTCTGGGAACTCGAAGAACACGAAGTGGCCTACAGTTGGCTCCGGGCATTCAAAATCATGCCCAGGAATAAAATCTGGGAACTCGAAGACGACGAAGTGGCCTACACTTGGCTCCGGGCATTCAAAATGTGGCCCAGGAATGGAGTTCTGGGAACTCGAAGACCACGAAGTGGCCTACAGTTGGCTCCGGGCATTCAAAATCATGCCCAGGAATAAAGTTCTGGGAACTCGAAGACCACGAAGTGGCCTACAGTTGGCTCCGGGCATTCAGAATGTGGCCCAGGAATGGAATTCTGGGACCTCGAAGACCACGAAGTGTGTAACTGTTTGCTAAAAAAATACCCGGCACCCTCCCCCGGATCGCGCCCAGACCCCCTTCTGGGGCGTCATGATGCTCTCTTTTGGCCCTACTAGAAACCTATCAGTCTTCGCTGTTAGGTAAAAACACGAAGAAAATGAGCCCAGGTACCCCCATGGAAGGGAGTCGGGGCAACTGTTTTCGGGCACCGGGCCTCCTGGGTGCCTCTTGGGGGTCTCCTGGGGCCTCTTGGGGCCCCTTTGGGGCCTCCCGGGGCCATGTGGAGGCGGGAGGCTCGAATTTCCGGTTCGCGGTTCCCCTCTTGGGGCCGTCTTGGGCCTCTCTTCGCCTGTCTTGGGCGCGTCTTGGGCCGTCTTGGGGCCCTCCAGAGCCGTCTTGAGCCCCTCTTGGAAGCCTCTGGGGTCTCGGGGCGTCCGCGGGGGGCCTTTGAGCCGTCGTGGAGCGTCGGAAAGCTGAAAAGGCGGGAAAAAGGCAAAATGTATCCAAAACCTTCGTAACATGAACGATTTTGGCCTCGTGGGGCCCTCTGGGGGGGCCTCTTGGAGGCTTCTTGGAGCGTCTTGGGGGCCTCTTTGGCGCCGTTTTGGGCTTATCTTGGGCATCTTGGGGCCCTCTTGGCGCCCTCGTGGGCCTCTTGGAGCCTGCTGGGCCTGTCGTGGAGCGCTCTTGGGGCACTCTTGGGCCGCCTGGGCTGCTCCAGGGAGGCCCCAGGCCCCCCCCCGTCCCGCCATGGGGGGTCGAGGCACCTGTCCTGGAGCCCCCAGCCTCGCCCCCAGGGATATATATATATATATATATATATATATATATATATAAGAAGGTGTCTGTACCGCGCGGCCGCGGCGCGCGCGGCTGGGGTGCTCCTGCCGTCTCTCTAGCCCTTCCTAACTTCCTCTCCCGCCTCCTCCCTCCCCGCGCTGGGCATATACAAGCAGTGAGTCTTCCTGTGAGCTGGAGCCGACTGTCGCTGTCGCCTCCTCTGCAAACCTCCTCCCCCCGCCTTGAGCACTGTAAGCGCTGATGCGGTACGAGAGGCTGGGCATCTGATGGGGGTGAGGGAAACTGGGCCTTCAAGGCTTCTAGGTCGTTGTGTTTCTTCTGCATGGCTTGCAACCTGTAAGCTTGTCGGCTCGAGGCTTCGCGACCCGTTTGTCTGGGCGTCCTGGTGAAACAAAAAGGGTGCGGATACCGCTATTCCCTGGACCTCACCCAGGGTGCGTTATGACCCCGATCTCGAGGCGAATCCAACGGTGGCAACGAGGGCCTCCCAGGAGACCCGAAAAGGCGAAAACGAAGCAAATGTATATAGCGGTACTGGTGCCTTTTCCTCCTCTGACGTTCTGACTGGTCCGCGACGCCCTTCGGGCCATCGCTCCGTTCGCTTGCGGGGCCCCCGTCTCGCCTGCGGCATGACCTGTGGTTACCCATCGGTCGGAAGAAGTGGGTATACAAACATGAAGTATGAAGACGTTGAAGGTATATTGGGCTTCCGCCCGCCCCCTAAACAGGAAGGAAGAGGGACAACCGCTCCTTGAAATAGAAAGGCCCCCCAAACAAATTAGGAGTTGGGCATCGGAAACGGGAGGCATGGCTCGACGCCCAAAACCACGCCCTGATCGAATGTTTACCCGCTCCCGCCGCCTTGCACCCCCGATCCCCCCTCCTCTCGTGGTCGTCATGGTCGTCGTCGTCCTTATCCTTGTTGTCGTCGTCGTCGGCGTCAGCGTCTGCGTCGTAGTCGTCGTCTCATCCTCCCCCTTCTTCACCGTCCATCATAGCTTCTTTCCCTCGTTCTCCCCTCTCGCCTTTTCGCTCTCTGTTTTTGTTCTCTCTCTCTCTCTCTCTCTATGTCTCTTTCTCTCTGTCTCCCCCTCTCCCTCTCCCCCTCGCTCCCTCTCCTTCTCTATGCTCCCTTCCATTCCCCATGATTATGCGAACGCCGAGCTTGCAAATCTGAACACCCCCTCGTCTATCCTTCCCTCGCTCCTTTGTTTTGTTCTCTCTCTCTCTCTCACTCTGTCTTTCCCCTTCATTCTGCGTGTGGACGCCGACCGTATCAGCCTGCAGCCGCCCCTATCCCTCGCCCTTCGGGGTGGCCTAGCGGGGAAAGAGGGGAGGAGGAGGAGGAGGAGGAGGAGGACGAGGAGGAGGAGGAAGAGGAGGAGGAGGATGAGGAGCAGAAGAAGGAAGAGGCGGAGGAGGAGGAGGGGGAGGAGGGGGAGAACGAAGAGGAGAAGGAGGAGGAGGAGGAGGGGGATGGGGAGGAGGAGGAGCTGAGGAGGGAGAGGAGGAGGAGGGGGAGGAGGAGGGGGAGGAGGAGGAGGAGAAGAGGGCGGGGGTGGCGAATCCGCTGCACGCAATCGGTTGCCCAGCCACCTCCAGGCGCCAGCGGCGAGGAAGGTGCACGAGGCAGGGCCAGCACCAATTGCGTGCAGCAGACAGCGTAATTTATCTTTCCCCGCCCCCCCTCTGGTCCTACTCCGAGCTCTCTCTCTCTCTCTATCTCTCTCTCTCTATCTCTCCCTCTCCCGTCATTGTCGTCATCTCTCTCCTCTCCCACCCTGCTCTTCGTCGTCGTCGTCGTCGTCGCCCCCTCTTTTGCCAACGAATCACACAAGTAACCAAAGTGAGCCCCTGGCTCCAGCCCACCCGCCGTGCTCTTGTAGGGCCGCCCTTCTGGACGTCTGTCGGCGCCTCGCCTCGCCTCTCTGCCGTCCGCTCCTCGCCCGGACGCAAGCCTTGTAGATCTGCAGCATCTGGGAGAGTCTTTCCGGTGGCGCGCCCGCCCGCTGCAGCGACGCGCGACCACTGCCGCATAGTCCGTCCTGGCCCCATCGTTGTCTCCCGAATTATGCGGGATAGTTGCGGTCCGGGATGATAACTCCGGTTTGGGCCCTCGACGCGCAAATCTGAAGATACCCCTGACTGTCCCAAACTCTGACAATTCTGGGCTCTGACGCCTCCCCATCGCCAAACCCCTGCACGGACCGCAGAGAACCCCCCCCCAGAACCTGGCTGGGTGAAGCCGTGCCTCCTGCTCCTCCGGCTTTGGAGATCCTACCTCCTTCGTTGCCTGCGCTCTTCCTCGTCCCCGTCCTCCTCGAGGGTATAGGGGTCCATGCGACTGTCGTCCTGCCTCTCTGCTGTCCTTCCCTCTGCCTCGTGCCCCTCCTCCTCCTCTCCTCTTCGATGGTATAGGGGTCCATGCGAGCTGTCGTCCAGTCTTTTCTTTTCTGGCCCTCTGCTTCGTCCCGCTCCTCCCCGAAAATAGAAGGGCCCATGCGGCTGTTGCCCTGCCTCCCTCTTGTCTGGCCCTCTGCCTCGTCCCCCTCCTCCTCGAGGGCAGTGGGTCCACGGGAGACTGGAGAGCGAGGGGGAAAAAGCGGGACCCTCCGCCCCGAGAGAGGAAAGGCGATCAACTCCCCTCCTCCTCCTCCTCCTCCTCCTCCTCCTCTTCCTCCTCCTCGTCCACCTCCTCCTCCTCCTCTTCCTCCTCCTCCTCCCTCCTCCTCCTCCTCTTCCTCCTCCTCCACCTGCTCCTCCCCTCCTCCTCCTCCTCCTCCTCCTCCTCCTCCTCCTCTTCCTGTTCCCTCCCTCTTCCTCCTCCTCCCCCCCTCCTCCTACTCCTCCTCCCCAGCATCCTCCTCCTCCTCCCCCCTACCCCACCTCCTCCCCCCTCTTCCGCACTATGCCTTCTCATCCGTCCCCCCTCCTCTTCCCCTCCACCTCCCTTCTTCGCCTTCACCTTCCTCCTCTTCTGCCTCCACCTCCACCTTTTCCTCCACTCCCGCAGTTCCAGTTTTCTCCTCCTCCTCCTCTTCCTCCTCTCCTCCTCCTCCTCCTCCTCCTCCTCCTCCAACTCCTTTTCCTCCTCCAATTCCTCCTTTTTCCTCCTCCTCATGCTCCTCCTCCTCCTCCTCCTCTCCTCCTCCTCCTCCTCCTCCACGTCCTCCTCCTCCTCCTCCTCCACGTCTTCCTCCTCCTCTTCCTCCTCCCCCTCCTCCTCCTCCTCCTCCCCCTCCTCCTCCTCCTCCTCCTTCGGGCGAGATGCTTAGCAACATATGTGCCAGGGTGGAATCCAAACGGTTTCGCTTGCACTGCGAACGCGCGCTAAACGGATGAAGACTAGGACGTGGAGTAGGAGTAGGACTAGGAGTGGGAGTAGGAGCAGGACTAGGAGTATAGGGGGAGGGGGAGGGGGAGGGGGAGGAGGGGGAGGAGGAGGAGGAGGACGAGGAGGGGGAAAAAAGAGAGACACAGAAAGAGAGAGAGAGAGAGAGAGAAAGAGAGAAAAAGAGAAAGAGCGAGAGAGAGAGGAGGATGAGAAAGGGAACGGCGGGGACGGGCGCAACGCGTTAGAAACAGCATGTGGTGTGGCGCACTCTTTGGGGTGGCGCAATCTTTGAGGCGGCGCGCGAGGCGGCCAGCGAGCGAAGACCTGGCGCACCGCCGCCCAACGCCACCGGGGCGATTCGGCGCCATGGCGGCGAGGAGGCCACGGGCGGCCTCAGGCCGAACAAACTTGGAACCGCGTGCCAATTAACTACTGTTGTCATTGAAGGGCCCCAGAGAAAAAACACATATAAATACACACGCATCGCGGGATTCGCCATGTTTTCTTGTTTTTTATTTGATTTTCGCCTCCCCCTCCACTTTCCATATTACCCATATATTTAGCGAGGGAACCGACGGTTAATTTGTGTCAGTGTGTGTGTGTGTTCCCTCCTGGGTAATGTCAGCTTAGGATTCACAAATCCGTGGGGGGCGCGTGCTGTCTGTAGAGGGCGGGAAATGCACCCCGATAGTAATCACCCTCACACGCGAAGCCGTTCAGTAAACGCGCCCAGAGAAGGAATCAAACAGGGCAGGGCTGTTCAGTAAACGCCCAGGGCCGCTAGTAAACGCCAGTTGTCTGGTCCAGGTATTTTTGTCCTCCCTTGGTAAACAAAGAAAGGTCCCCCTGTTCGGGCGAATCGCGGGGTGGGGCGCCCGCCAAATTGAAACGCACGGCGGCGGCGCTAGTGATTAGCTCCGACGCCGGGGCGATATCAGGAAGGCGTCAGGCGCGACGCAAACAGCGCCGGTTCAGCGGAGGCGGAAGGGGAACAGCAACGCCTCCGATATAGCGGGGCGGTTGGGTCAAAATGGCGACTACAGGCAGGAAAGAAAAAGGACGCGGGGGAAAGAGGCGCCTCGGCTGGCAGGCGGTGCCGACATGGCTACAATCAAGAAAGGGAAGAAAAGGGGAAGAGCGGAAGAGGCAGGCGGAAAGGGTTCCTTCCTCTCCTCCGCTACAACGTCCTGCGTCGACGACGACAACGGCGACGACGACGATGGCGACGGCGGACGACGACGCACTGCGGATGCTTCATGGGATAGGGGGCGGGGGTGCTGCGCATGCCCGCTGTAGTCGTCGACGACGACGATGACGAGAACGACGACGAGGACGAAGACGACGACGACTCATTTGACTCATGTGACCCTGCCTTGGTAGGTCCGGCAGGCCTGGCAGTGATGACGATGACGACGACGACGACGACAACGACGACGATGGCGACCACGACGACGACGACGACAACGACGACCACGACGACGACGACGACGGACGACGACGCACTGCGGATGCCCCAACAGAGGGGTGATGCAGTCGACGACTAAAGACGACGACGGCAACCATGACGAGGACCCACTGCGAATGCCGTTTGGGGGGGTGCTGCTGCTTTGGCCCGCTGTCGTCGTCGACCGCGACGAGTAGGCCCAGTGTAGTCGACGACGACGGCGAAGACGACGACGAGGACGATGACAAGGATGACAAGGAGGACGAGGACGACGACGAGGACGACGGACGGCGGACGGCGATGGCGAGGAGGACGAGGACGAGGACGACGGACGGCGACGACGACAACGACGGCGGCGACAACGACGACGACGACGACGAAGACGACGACGTCGACAACGCGACGACGGCGGCGACAACGACGCACTACGGATGCCGCCGCATGGGGGGGGGTGCTGCGCAGGCCCGGTGTAGTCGACGACGATGACGACGTCGACGTCGACGACGACGACGACGACGCCTGAGAGGGGGAAACATTCGCCTCGCATGCATACAGTCCTTTCTCAACTTCTATACGAAAGGCAATCGTTCTGAGGCTATCATGCAGGGAATTTGCACGATCCCCTCGGCGTCGCCCGCGACGATCCCTTGGCGCGCGTGTTTCAAAACTGCTTTGCGCCACGCGGCGTGTATTCATCAGCGCCCGGGGGGGCATCACTTGCTAAGCAAAAGCTGACACTAACATGCAAAATGATCTCGACACAAAAATTCGTGCAAACTATCAATATTGGGCACCTCCTCCTCCTGCTCCTCCTCTTCCTCCTCCTCCCCTCGTCCTCCCCCATCCAGCCGTTCTGGCCCAGGTTCTTTGGGCTTGCAAGTGCCGTCTTCAGAGCGGTAATCGCACTTGCGGGTCAATTTAGCTCGTCACGACTCAGTCTGCGGGATCTCAACCCGCCGTGTGCAATGAGCTCCTGGAGGAGCGTTCATTGTGGATCCAGATGTCCTACCAGGCCCGAGGGAGCCGAAGTGGGGCTGTCACAGTTGCGGCCGCACTGCGAACTTCGCGAGCCGCATCAGGTCCCAGCGCGGGCAGTCAGCGCCGCGCAGCATCGTCGACAGGGCGAAGAAGCGGGCGGAGGAGCACAAACAGCAGTCGACATCATGTGGTGGCAATGTGGTGCAGCGCCCTCCGCGTGGTGCTTGGGCTCGCTGCCCTCCTGTACATGACACAGGCGTCACCAAACAGCTCAGCCAGCTTCAGAAGCAGATGGATCAGTGTGTCAAGCAGTTCGGAGCCGCAGGTGGCGGTCAACGTCAGCAGCCTGACGCAGCAGCCGCCAGTGGTGACAGTAATGTGGACTCGCCCGCTGATGATTCAGGTCGGCAGCTGCTGGCACGTATCAAGTCGCTCGAGGCCACTCTCAATTCAGTTCGGAATGATGATGCATTCCCGTCCGCAGTCAAGGAGACGCTGGAGAAGGAGCTCAAGGATGCGAGGGCTCAACTCAACAGCCACGAGCCGTCGCTCTCGCGCCACACGGCGCTGGGGCACAAGCTGCAGCGGACCCAGCAGAAGCTCGACAAGCAGGAGGAGGACATCAAGGTGCAAGAGGCCCTCATCAAGGCAGCGCAGGAGGAGCTGGAGGCCATGCAGGCCAAGGCTCGCTAGCTGCGCGTGGAAGTGGAGGCCACGAAGGTGGAGCTGCAGGCGACCATGTCGAAGGTGGTCCCTGGCCCCGTCCTTCGAGCTCAAGGCCGAGGCGATGCGGAGCGACCCCGAGATGCAGCAGCTCGTGTCCTCGGCCGCTTTCGGTAAGTACAAGGTACTCTTGCAGGCTCAGCTTTAGGCAGAGGCTGCAACATCCCAACCTCCTCCCCCTCCTGCTTCAGCGGGCCCCGCCCAGGAGAGTAAGGTGGGGGGGAGGTAATGATGGCAGCGAGCATGCCAACATACCCGTTCCAGCAGATATGGAGTTGGACGATTTGGATGCAGAAGATGTTGAGAAGTTGTTCATGGTCGCTCAAGCCGAGGGCCCAGACAACAAGCGTGCTTTCGAAGATATGGTCAAAACTCTGGGGATTAAGGCCAAGAAACAAAAGTGTGGGTGACGCTATGTTCCAGCGCCCTGCTCCCAAGTGTTGCGGGATTCCTCTGTCGTGCGCGGGCGCCCCCGTTCCACCTCTGAAAGGGTCGCCGCACAGGTCGGGTACTGACAGCCAGTACCATGTAGAGAGTTTCAACGGTTCGTGCTGGACGACTCTCAAACGGCGCCTTCGAGAGAGTTCGGCAGTTCCTCTTTGCGCGCAGGAAGTGGGCGCGAGCTCCGATTTTGTTGGCAGGGCTACTGCCAAGGCGCGCAGTCTTGGATGGCATGCGCTGTTCGCGTCCAGTTACTCCAACCCCGACACAGGTAAGAAGTCCGCAGGTGTTGCTGTTTTTGGACGGCTGGGTATTGGCCTCAGGTGGCCGCCAGAAGGAGATGCTCCCATTGCCCCGCACAGGCTGATGAAGGTCCTCGTGGATTTCCCTGGGTGGCCTACTATATCTTTGTTTTCGGTGCATTTCAAGTCGGCGGAAGGACTCAGCGAGTTCAACCTCGATCTGATGGCCAAGTTAGGTCGTGCTGTAAGTGACACTGCTCATTCGGTCATCGCAGGAGATTGGAATCTGACCCCCGACGTCGTTGAGAGCTCCGGATTTGCGCGTAAGCTGGGTATGCTCCTCATGGCCCCCACAGCGCCCACTTGCAGAAGCCCGACCTCCATTTCGATTATTGATTTCTTCGCTGTGGGCGCTGGTGTAGCTAGACTGATTTCGGGAGTGCAAGCCGACATGCAGTGGGATATCAAGCCACATCGCCCCGTTGGTTTACAGGTTCAGTCTGATGCTCTTCAGGCCAAGCAGTTGATTTATCGCAGTCACCCCAAGTTGCCGCTTGAGTTACCTTTCGGCCCAGTGCCAGAGCCAGGATGCTGGGAGGGTGCGCTGCATCAGGCAGCGTATGCCGTCGCTCTTGCACGTCGCAGTCCTGCTGATGAGGCTTGGACTAGTCTGAATGCTGCCTGGACCACGTTCGTGGACTGCGCCGAGTTGGAGCTAGTTCGATTCCTGGGCACCGAGGCCAAGATTTTGGGAATGGGGTGACAGTCGATCAAAGCCTCCTGGGCTCCAGTGTTCTATCGTCCCAAGCATGCGGATGACCAGCTCCAAGTCTGCTCAGGATGGCGATGGCTTTATCACGCGTTTGCCGAGTTTGTGCAGACCACCGCCAGCGCCACAGATGGCGAGGCCCAGACCGTGACCCTCCAGGTTTCGTTGCAGCACTCCTGTCCTGGGGAAGGCCTCAACATTAGACTGGATGCGTCTTTGAAGGAAATGAGGGCCCTTGCGGCAGCGTGGAGTTTAGGCCGTCCCCATATGCAGAAGTGGCGCGATAGAGCTGAGCATTTTCTGGATACGGTTCAGGAGGACCTCTCGGATGCCAATGACAAGGGGGAGAAGCTCCATCCACAGTCTTGGGGCGAGTGGCAACAGTAGGCTCTAGCAGGCTCTGCGAGGCTCATGCGTAGGTTCACCAAGCTCCAGAAAAAGTGGCAGCCCACTGTTACCCAAGTGGCCCCAGGGATCTACTCATCGGACCCCGTCAAGCTCCTAGAGGCCGAAGCTGCTCACCTTGGAAGCTACTGGAAGGCTCAGGTAAGACCCCCAGAGGCGTGGATACCTGACAGAAGCTGTTTCCCTCGAACTTGTCCTGATCAGATTCGGTCGGCATCGAGGTCTTTCAGTGTTCACACGGCCCAGTCGCTTGACGGGTTGAACGTGCGCCACTTCAGCCTCCTCGGCGATGCTGGTCTGGAGGTGGTGTCTCTTTTGTTCGAGGCGGTCGAGCGCCTCGGGCTGTTCCCGATGCAGCTGCTGTGGATGCTGCTGCCGCTTCTCGAGATGCCGAAAGGCGGTCTTCGGCCCATATTACTCCTTACTGCGCCAGTTCTTATCTGGGAAAGGTTGAGACGGCCTGAAGTTGATGATTTCCTGGTTCGGCCCCATAGGGCCTACTGGTCGTTCGGGGAGGGGCAGTCTTCTGAAGCAGCGGTGTGGCAGCAGAGCATGTTGGCTGAAGAAGCCCAGCACTATGAATATTTTAGGCCATCCTGGCTCCGCGCGCGTGCTGAGTACTGGGGGGTCCCGCGGGTGCTCGTCAAGGCCCTGTATAACCTCTGGAGGAGCCCGAGGATACTAAGGTTGGGGGCCCATCACAAGTCCTCTTCCTCTTTTCGCGGAATCGGGGTTACCGGCGGGCGATATGTATAATGATGCTTTCGTTAAGGTTTACGCGTTGTTCGAGTCTGATCAGTTTGCTATTCGGAACCCACGTGTATCCCTGGGCTCTCACATTGATGACGATACGATCCTCACGTTTGGAGAAGAAGAAAAAACATTCAGGACCTTGTTAGAGCTGCCGCTGATATGAAATATATCTTTCAACACCGACTGGGAGTGCAACTAGCTGCTGACAAGGCATCGACTTTTGCATCTTCTCAGCGCGTGGCTGCTCGGTTGGCCAATAAGATTTCCCGCTACTGCCCGTCTCTCGCCTGCAACTCGGTCACCTCGCTGGGCTGCCCCAGGACAAGGGCCGGGCATGCAAAGGAGGGCGCACAAAAAGGAAGGCTCGGTTCAAAGATATGAGGACCCGTCATGGCTTTATTCGATATTTTCGAAAGCTGTTGCCCAAGGACCGATCTCGAATGAGCAAGATTTACATATGTGGGGTCAGGCCGGTTGCGGGATACGGGCCCATGGTCCTGGGGATGTCAGATCAGGAACTCAACGAGCTCAGGAGTATGCTGGTCTCAGGTTTTTCGCCAGCGCATAGAGGTGCGTCGCTTACGGCAAAGGTTTGTATTCACGGTGATCCTGCACGGCTTCAGGCGACGGCGCCTGCCAGACAATGGTCGGCCAGTTTGTGGAGAAGTCTGACGACGCCGTCCACCAGCCCCTTCACTTTCAGGGATCACATCAGGCTCTGGAGGAACCTCGAGGCTCAGGAGTTACGTCTGGGACCATCTGAGTGGAGGAATTCTCGGGGACCAGGTCATCGAATGCTTCTGAGCTTAGATCGCATAGGCTGGAAGGCACTTAGTTTTAGTAGATGGCAAGATGATAAGGGCAATGTAGTTGATTTACTGTATCACAGCCCAGCCATGGTTGCCAGTCTTTTGCAGTCAGGAGTTCAGATCCCATGAGAGACGATTGGCGGCGAGTCTCCCCTCGTTCGATGGTGTGCGTGTGTGCGTGGACCCTCCCCGCTCCCTCCTCCGTTCGAAGCGAACCCCGCCGCGAGCAAAGTATTGGATCTGCTCCTGTTTTTTTTTTTTTTTTTTTTTTTTTTTTTGTTTTTCAAATGGCTGCTGGACGGCATGCCGTTTGCAAGAGTCAGGTTACATGTCAGACGGACTTTGTCCCAAGTGCGGCCAACCTGACTCGATCTTCCACCGTCAGTGGCTATGCGACGACCCAGAGGCTGCAGCGGCCCGCAGCGAAGCCGTTGAGCCTCATCTGATCGAGGCTGCCCGTAACTGCCAGCCCTCAGAGCGATTGTTCTGGTCTCGATTGATAATGGCCCAGCCCGATGATGATTCCTCCCCCCCCTCGGCGGTGACGGGCCCCCCTTTCTCCAGGATGCGAATTGGCAGCCTTTGTCTCTCGAGGAGTTTGTAGAACGGAGTGAGAGCTGCGACTTAGTGGTCGACGGCTCGGCCACCCAATACCAATTTTAGAACTCAACCGCGCTGCTTTCGCGGGGGTTTATTTGGAACCAGGGGGCGTTTACCAGGTTCGGACCCGCTGCATGGCCACTGCGTGGCCAGTGTTGCACCAAACGCCCCAGGCGGCCGAACACTTGGGCCTGGCCACTGCTTGTGCATTTAGCTCGGGCATGAGTTCCCCTTTCAGTGCTTGCAAAGGGGCCGTGCGCTTGCATAACCTCCCGGATGAGGCGCAGCTGTGCCCGCGGGAAATGTTCGCGGGCTTCCGCCGTGCCGCGCAGCAATCGCCTGGATTTGATGCCCTGGGGGAGGCCCAGCATACGCCCGCCCGTCGGTCGGATGATATCATACCGGCCCCCCCTCCTGACCAGAAGCGAATTGCTTTAGCCAACCAGGACGCTGACCGCCTGGCTAAGTTCGCCCTCTCGCTTCATCCTCAGCCTGCCCCTGCTGATCTGGAGACGCTGGATAGGCAGGTGCAGGCCCTTCGAGCGTGTGCTCTGATGTCCGGGAAGGTGCTCTCTCTTTTTCCTAAGCTGCACTTCGAGAGACCCCCCGAAAGAGAAGAGGTTGCCTAGAGTTCCTCCCCCGCCCGATTGGCATGATTGGGATGAGCTCAGTGGCGATCGACCCGCTTTCAGATGTAAGAAATGTTTCAGGATTTCGTTCGATGGCAAGTCCCGCCCGATGAACGGTTGTGCTGGTTTGTCCACGGCTCTGAGGCGCCTCCAGGGTGCTGAGACCGAGCGGCACCATAAGTTGGGATTTGCCATCCTGAACAAAACCCAAAGACCGCTGTTTTTCTGTTTTGCCTGTGGGGCATACGCCAGCAGGCGATGCTACTTGCTAGGTCTGACCTGTCTCAAGAAGTTGGGCACTGCGGGAGATCAGGTGCTCACTCGTCTTCAGGCTGGCCTCCACCCTCACTACAGAAAAAAATCCCGAGGGTGATGACTCGCTGGCGCCTGCTAAAGCGCCGCCGAAGTCGGTGTTTCTTGCCCCATCCAGGCCCTCTCGCTGCTGGGATGTCTCGCTTGGTCGATTCCGACCGTTTGCGAGCGCTGGCAGCCCGAATTCAGGCCAAGGAGGAGGCATCCAGGCGATAGCCGCTGCTGTTGAAACTGACGTTCTGCCGCAAGGTCGTCGCGTCCTCCCCCATCCACCTCCTCCTCCTCCTCCTCCTCCTCCTCCTCCTCCTCCTCCTCCTCCTCCTGGACCACTACGTGGGATAGCCTGTTCCTGTTCCTGCTCCTCCTCCTCGTCCTCTCCCTCCTCCTCCTCCTCCTCCTCCTCCTCCTCCTCCTCCTCCTCCTCCTCTTCCTCCTCCTCCGTCTCCTTCATCCACTCCTCCTTCATCCACTCCTCCTCCCTCATCCCTCATCCCTCTCCCTCCTCCCTCTCCTTCTCCCTCTCCTCCACCCTCTCCTCCTCCCTCTCCTCCCTGATAGTCACAAGCTGACACTAAGCACTTTACAAGCACAAGCTGGCATTACAATGCAAGATGTCATCGAGACTACAAGAGGTGCACTCCCCCGCACCCCCACCTCCTCCTCCTCCTCCTCCTCCTCCTCCTCCTCCTCCTCCTCCTCCTCCTCCTCCTCCTCCTCCTCCTCCTCCTCCTCCTCCTCCCCACTCCCCTCCCCTCCTCCTCCTCCTCCTCCTCCTCCTCCCCTCCTCCTCCTCCTCCTCTCCTCCTCCTCCTCCTCCTCCTCCTCCCTCCTCCCCTCCTCCTCCTCCTCCTCCTCCTCCTCCTCCTCCTCCTCCTCCCCTCGTCCCCCCATCCACCTCCTCCTCCTCCTCCTCCTCCTCCTCCTGCTCTTCCTCCTCCTTCTCCTCCTCCCACCCTCCCTCCCCCCCTCCTCCCCCCTCCTCCCTGCCACCTCCCTCCCTCTCTCGCGCCCTCCTCCTCCCTCCTCCCTCCCTCCTTTCCCTCCATCCATCCTCCTGCCTCCTCCCCTCCTCCCTCCCCCTCCTCCGTCCTCCCCCTCCCTCCTCCCTCATCCGTCCCCCCCCCCTCTCTCGTCCCTCCTCCCTCCTGCCTCCTCCCTCCCCCCGCCTCCCTCATCCCTTCTCCCTCGTCCCTTCTCCCTCCTCTCGATTTGCATCACAGCAGGCAAGGAGGCATGGCTGTCAGCGCAGCAGTCGTCCTGGCCCTCGCCTGGTGCTGGCTCGGCGAGAAAGTCTACGTGGCAATGCAAAGAGTGCAGTACCGTCAACTGGTCGACACGTACCACATGCCGCACTTGCCCGCCGCCCAGAGGCGACCCGCGCTGAGGAAGGCCACGGACAAGGGCAAAGGCAAAGGCAAGGACAAGTCTTCTGATGGCAAGCCGAGGGACAAGTCCAAAGGCCCTGCTCGGGCTGTAGGCGCAGCACCACCTGTTCCACCTTGGCGCGCCGCGCAACCTGCGGCAACACCTGGCCCAGCTCTGAAGCCGGCCACGTCGACGCCGCCGCAGGACGAGGACACATGGGAATGAGAAGACGACGACGAATGGGAGGAGGAAGCGATCTCCGCCAAGGAGCTCCTCCACATCCGCCCGGCACTTCCCTTGGTGGCAGCAATACATCCACTGTTTCGCCCACCGCCACCGTCTTCTGCGACCGACGCTATGAAGGAGGCGTACAGACAGAAAGCGGCAGCCCGTCTGGAAGCGCTCGGCACCCTCATCAAAAATCAATATGCAGCGGGACAGCCCACAGCAGATGCAGCCCAGGAGAATGCAGTCACCCTGACCATGATGTACCAAGCTTGGGGGATTGCAGAGCAGATCATCAAGCAGGACGAGGCCATCGGTCGCGCGGAGAAGCGCTACCAGAAGGCTTCGGACGACCTCCACGAGACGGAGTACCTGATGGATACTCTCACGGCGGCCGTGAAGAAGCACCAGCAGGACTGAATCCACGTGCGCTCGGCACGCGCCGAGCTCCAGATCCTGAAGGAAGAAGAAGATCGCCAGCAAGCAGCACAAGCTCCCCAAGCAAAGCCAGGAGAGGATGCCGACATGCAGTCCCTGCCGCAGCAGGCACAAGCGAGCACCCTCGTGGCCATGGCGTTGCAGCAGGAGCAGATGACCATGCTCATGGAGCAGGTCAACAACCTCACGGGGGTCATCGCGGGCCTCTGGGCGACCGGTGTCGTTCGCGGGAAGGGCCTCCGCGCCATTTGCGCCCCCCGCGCGGGCCCTGCAGGCGGGCTGGCCGCCCCGACCGCCGCCGAAGCAGGTGCCCCCCCTGCCCGGGAGGATCCGGGCGATCCCGTCGAGGGCCAGGCCACTCAGGCCGCGGCGCCCGCGACGCCGACACAGGCGGCGCTGCTCGCCCAGCAGGCCCAAGACCAGCTCGCAAGGACACAAGCGACAGTCCTGAAGGCGGGCGCTCTCCCGTCGGCGGCGGCCATGGCCCCCAGGCCGAGGACGGAGAAGAGCGACGACCGCTACGACGCCGAGGCGGACGCCGCCAGGCGACGCGAGGGGTCCGCCAGCCCAGGTCGCGGCCGCAACCGAGATCGACTTGGGGAGCGAGATGCCCTGCTGGAGACGCAGCATTCCAGAGCGCCGTTGGGGGGTGCTGCACCAGCAGTGGCACCAGACTCGGCGTAGCATCTACTGAGGCCTCTGCCGACGTGAGCAATTGCCCCCCACTCACTAACCTCCTGTCGCCTTCTACCTCCCCCTCGCCGTGAAGAGAGTTCCAGAAAGGACTCTCGCAGCCCCCAAGGATTTTCCCCTTCCTCCCTGTTGGGAACGCCAGAAACACATTGTGCCAACCCTGGCCGTTCCAGCTTGAATATTTCGTGCCGGAGATGCTGGATCAGTATCCCCATCCTGCCACCAAGGAGTGGCTTCAGAATGCTGTCCCCCTCACCTCTTCACTCCCTCCCCCGGCGCGTGTCTCTGTCTACGCGGATGGAACGGGAGGCAGTCAGGCTGCAAGCATCCCTGTTGTCCCTGCTGCTGCTGCTGCTGCTGTGGTGATTGTCTATCACTGCTCCGACGGGGCCTTCGCTGTCGCAGGCTATAGTTCGGCAATTGTTCCCGACGATCTCAAGGAAGTGTTTCCGGCTTAACAGTCTTCTGATTCATCCGAACTGATGGCTGCAGTATGGGCCCTGGCTTCTGTTGCCCACGGACCACACCCAGACGTCCCAGTAGAGTGTGTGCTTGATTCGCAGCGCACCCTCGGCGTCATCTCAAGCTCCCAACACTTTGGTTTCAAGCACTCGGTTTTGATGTTTCTCCGCTCTATTACTCAATGGCTCGGGGACTCCAGCGACTTGTCGTTTCGCCACGTCTCGTCGCACATCGGTGAAGGATTTAACGAGTTGGTTGGCACCCTTGCTCGCTTGTCAGGAATGGAACTTTTGCCGTGCCCACCCTTCATGCCGTTCGCTGAATATCTATTTGACGCTACCCCAGTTGCATGGCTGTGGATGTACGAACAAGGTCTAATGGTTCAGAGCCCAGAGGCACCACTTCCAAGGATTTCCGAGGACAACAACCTAGAGGTCCCGCACATGCTCCCAGGTGGGTACACGACGGGGGAGGTTCTTGGTGGATTGCGCCAGCCTTCAGGGCCTCGCGAACAGGGTATGGGCGCTACCAGGGTACACCCTAACCTAGTCATCAAGGTTGATTTGGCTAGTGTGCTTACCCTTAGCAATAACACCGACAGATGGACCAAGACCCAAGAAACGGATATCAGCTAGGACCCAAGAGCTCATTGGACGCAATGCCCCAGGCCGGTTTACTATGTTAGCTAAACACTTCACGAACGCGGGCTATCACATCGCCGCGACGGTTGAGACTCGGCTTCGTTCCCGCATGCCTAGTTGTGTTGGCGACTACGCTGTTTACTATGCTGCTTGCACAGAAGACGGTAAGGAAGGTACTGCGATTTGAGTCAATGTAGTGCAGCCCCTCGGTGAAGGACGGCCTCCACTTGCCAAGAAACAACTGGTAATCACACACACACGGAACCTACTTGACTTCTCTTGTCGGCGCAGCTTCACGATGCCGAATGTGTCAGATTTGCAGGCCACGGGCCCCGCGAGGCCGTCAAGGAGCCCAACGCCCTGGAGAAGTGGTGGACCCAATCCCAGGCGATCTTACAGCCGCTCGTCGACGACGGGCACGTAGTTGTCTTTTGCATAAGACGCCAAAGCTGAAGTTGGCTCGAGCACCAGTCCTCATGTCGGGGGGTTACAAGCGGATAACGCTCCATAGGTTTTGCTGCGAACTTGATTTCTGCATCCCCTCCACCTTCCTGAGCCCCCCCTTGGGGGACTCGGGGAAAACCTGGACTAGCTCCGACGGCAAGGTTTCGAAGCGAATCGATTATGTTTTGGTCCTTAGGGACCTTCTGAGGGGGGCCTCGGATGTGAAAGTTGATCGGGGGGGTGATCTGGCCAATGCCATCCACGACCACGCCTGCGTGGCCCTGAAAGTCGTGCTCCCCACGGATAACAACAGCGCCCCCCTTTGTGAACGGAGGAAGCCCATTATCGACCCTAAGCGCCTCCAGGACCCAGCTATTCGTAAGTCCTTCAAGGAATTTTCAAGAACGATCCCGAACATGCCATGGCACGTGGCACCCGCACTGCAGTGCGCCGCCCTCGACAGGCAACTCGCGCAGTTTGCGGTCAGCCATCTCCAGCCGGACAAAATGGATAGGGGGAAGTGGCTTCGCCAAGGCACGCTGGACCAATCGGATCTCCGACGGGCCCTCCGAGGCCGAATCAGGTCTCTGAAAAGACAGACCCAATGGGCCCTCCGTTCCCTGGTGTTTACGGCTTGGGCCGAACTTCGGCCTCCTGACGTTGTTGACCAACCCGATGTCGACGACGCTGCTGGTGCTAGGGGCCGTCGTGCCCCGGAGAATCACAAGGGGATCTGGGGGCGCCTTCGACTTCGGTCCCATGCAGGTATTACCCCGCTGGCCAGAAAACTTCATATTGGTTTGGGACCACCAGGCGCTTGCTGAGGACACTGACTCAGTTCTCGGAGCTTTCATGGCCATCCCAGGGGCTCAGGTCGACTTGAGGTTCCAGGAGTTTGCGTTCGACAGTTTGATCGTGTCCCCCATGCACTTGTTACTACTGCAGGGCAACGTGTTGGGCCAGGGGACACCCCACCTTTGCACGTCGGACTGCTGGGACGGCCTGGCTCGACTGGATCGCGTGATCCAACTTATGTCCCAGGCAATGGTGCAGTACACGGCGAGACGTATTGCATGGGAATGCGCCAGGGACCAGGCTGCCCACATGTCTCAAAAACCTGCGACAATTAGCCGTTTTCAGCCAAACAATCCCGGGAAGTGTTCACGGCCCTCCGCCGCATTGGGGTACGCTCGGCTAAGGAAAAGAAGGCGTCTCAACCAGCTATAGTATTACTGAAGAACGGCAGCACTGCTCAGACGGCCACCGAAGCACGGCACAGGTGGCTTGAGTCCCACCAGCCCTTTGGGCGTGAGTGGTTTAGGGAGCTCTCTCTGTTCTCAACCCCCCTTCTTCCCCTTCGGGGAGGGGTTTACCCCTCCCCCTACCCCCTCCCCCTGGGCCTGGAGAGGGACCCCCGCGCGTCGCCAGGGGGGTCTTTTTCGACTCCTGGGAGGGCCAAAAAACGACGACCCTCACGAGGATTCTGGCCCCGACGGGGGGACGCAGTTTGGCCCATCTGCTCTTCTTGGAAACCAAAATCATTGATTTCACTAGGGTGTTGGCCCCATGTTGGCCTTCTGAGGGGGCAGCGCTCATCGTCCTTTATAGCAAAATCATTGATGTTACGGAGGTTTTGGGCTCATGTTGTCCTTCTCAGGGGGCAGCTCTCATTTGCGCTTCAAAGGAGGTCGCAAGAGGCCCCAAGATGGCCCCAAGAGGCCCCCAGGAGGCTCCCAAGAGGCCTCCAAGAGGCCCCCCAGAGGCCCCCAAGCGGCCCCAAGAGCCCCCAAGAGGCCCCCAAGAGGTCCCCAAGAGGCCCCAAGAGGCCCCAAGAGGCCCCCAAGAGGCCCCCAAGAGGCCCCCAAGAGGCCCCCAAGAGGCCCCAAGAGGCTCCAAGAGGCCCCCAAGAGGCCCCCACGAGGAGCCCGAACGACTCACACCAGGACGAGGGGCCCGAACGACTCACACCACGAGGAGCCCGAACGACTCACGACCACACAGGAGGGGCCCGAACGACTCACACCAGGAAGAAGGGCCCGAACGACTCACACCACACCCCACACCACGAGGAGCGCTTTCTCTCCCTCCTCCTCCGCCTCGTCCTTCTCCCGCTCCCCCCACAAGAGGATGTACAAGGAGGCGGGAGGAAGGAGGAACAGGGGAGATATGCGGGGCCAAGCGGACACACGCCTGAAAAACACGACTGTCGGCATGCTTCGCAAGAGTTGCTGCTGTGAGATGGGCTGGTGGGGATACGCGAAGCGTAAAGAATTCTTCTCGGACCAAGAGCTGGGTACTCAAGGTCCTGCCCCGGACATCCTTACCCTTGTCCAGGATTCGGATATCCCCCCCCTCAGCAACATCCAGGATCTGGCAGTCCAGTATATTCCGACGAGGGTGGAGTTTGAACAGAAGCTCCTAAGGGCGCCCCCCCTCTGCGCGAATGGGCTTGACGGGGTCGCGGGGGCTCTCCTGAAGCACTGCCCCCAAACGCGCGCCAAAGTTTACTACCCGCTGTTGCGTAAGTGCTTCTTGGGACTTCGGGAACCCCTCAAATGGAAAAGCTCTATGCTGCATGAGAGCTACGAGGGCAAGGGCCCCCCCTCAAGAGTGCAAGTCTTGTCGGGCTATTGCTGTGGGGCCTCAGATTGTCAAGAGGTCACAGTCGACTTTAAGTTCTAGGCTCCAGCCGATTTTTGTGAAGTATGCCGCTGACTCCCAGCGCGGAGGCATCGGACACCGCGGCACGGACTTCGCGTCGCATGTTACCCGCTCGCTGCAGCAGCTCGCAGTCAACAGGTCTACTAGCCTCGGGTTATTATTCATTGACCTCGAGGCGGCGTTCCACCGCGTTATCCAGGAGCTGTTGGTGCGCTTCAACTCCGCAGGCGAGGTTTCCGATGACAGAGTGGCTCAACTTGTGCAGGCGTCCAGACTCCCTCCGTAGGCCATGCGCGATCTTGTCAGGGCCCTGGGGTCCGAAACCACCCTCGAGGAGTTGGAGGTCCCCGAGCATTTGTCTGTCCTTCTGGCCGAAGCCCTCAGGAACACCTGGGCGATCACCCTGGGGCCTGGCAAAATCGCGGTCACTTCCACGGGATCCCGACCTGGAAACACTTTAGCCTCCCAGGTGTTTGTTCATTGTCTCCAGGTGCCTCCACCAAGTTCATAAGGCGCTCGAACCAGCCCACCTCCTCTGTGAGTTCCCGGCCCCGATGCGCAAGACCCTCGACATCGGGGTCCCTGATGACACCACCGTTTCAGCAGAGACGACTGCATGTTTTTCGTGCTTGCCGATGCCGCGCTCCTAGTCCACCAGCTGCAGGCCGTCTCGGCCATTATCGTCAACGCGTTTACGCCAGCTGGATTGCGACTTAACATAGGAACCGACGCTTATGTTTCGAGGGCGGGGGTCAGTGACGGCCAGTTTTGGTTGGAAAACTCGGGGCAAATCTCGTTTCCTGCTTCGACTACCTATCCGGATGTGGTGACTATTGGGGCGGTCCATACTTACAATGCGTTGTCTCCGACAAAATGGATCTTTGGCCCGAGCTGGCCAATGGGGTGAACTCTACGACAGGGTCCCAGCGGACTCTCAGACAGGTCGTGTTCTAGAACCAGCCTCTCCCCACCTCGGACAAGTTAATGCTGGAGGATGTGTTTATCATGTCTGGCAGGCTTTACAACGCTAGTGTCTGGCACGAGCCAACAGCAACCAAATTTCGCAGATATGCTACCCAACTTTTGAAGCTGTACCGTTCGGCGCTTGGGCTACCAGCATACGACCCCAATGCCCAGAGCGACGAGGCCATCTTGGCCATGGCGAACCGACCTGACTTAACTACCTTGCTTCGCAAGCATAGACTTCGGTATCTCCCGAGGCACAGATACGGACCCCCGCACCTGTTCGCTGTTATCTGGCTCTCTGCCAGAATGAAGGGTTCGTGGCGCTCGCTCATTATCGAAGACTTGCGCTGGATGCGTGACAGAGTGTCGGAGTACCACGATTTTCCCATGCCGGTTGGTGGTTCCCCCAAGTGGGAGGCGAAGTATGCAAGCCAGGCAAGGCATTGGCCAACCAGGTTGAGAAAGCCGTTGCTGCCCATGTTCGTTGGCAGGCTGGAAATTTGGTTGCACAGCATCGTGTCAAGGGTATCTTGGAGGAGGCGAAGAAGGAAGGAGTACCATGTCATCGACTCAACGTACCTACCTTACCCCCTAAGCACTACCTGTGCCCCTACTGCCCCTACCGAACGCCGAAACCTGCTGCGCTACGTGCCCACGTTTCGTCCCATCATGTCCAACATCGTCGTCTTGCTGCTAGATACTTGGCGTCTCAGATTTGTCCAGTCTGTCTGACATGCTTCGGGGCCCAGGAGCTTGCGGTGGACCATATGGCACATGGTAATCCTCGTTGCGTGCTGGCGGCGCTCTTGAATTGTGTCCCTGTGGATTCTATCCAACAAGAGCAGTGCGCACTAAGAGAAGCTGCTGCAAGGACGGTGGCTCGGTCAAAAGGTGCGATGCGTCGTGAGGCGGTTGTCCCAGCTCACAGAATTCCTGGACCTATTGATATTCAAATCAAGACTAATATATCTTATGCTGAAGCTTGGGCCCTTATCAAGGAATCCGAGTATCAAGCCGACCCAAACAAACCCCTGGCCATTGATGTTGACATTGCCCGGGCCCCCAAAGACGACGAGCGGCCCTTCAGACCTGAGGAGTACACGGGGGGGCCCTGGAGATCAGCTTCCAAGGGAAGTTCAATATTCTGTTCTCGAGTTCGTGCACCTTTTCTTTTTCTGGAGCTCGGCGACCTGGGGACCTCAAAGAAAGCCTCGAACGTGTGTTCCTTTCGGGACCCTGGACGGTGCTTGTGATGTCCTTGGACATTGCCCTGGTCCTCGATAATTGCCAAGTGGTGCGATTACCTCGGCATAGCAGGAGGCCCGCCGTGTGAGTCCTGGTCGGCCGTCAGATGGAACCGACTTACGGATTCTGCTGGTTCGGGTCCTCCCCCATTGCGAACGTATCGACACATTTGGGGGAGACCCGACGTCTCCATCAAGCAGCACTGGCAGCATGTGGTGGGAAACCAGTAGCTCATAAATGCCCATCACCTCCTCATGGTCTGTCTTTAAGTGGGGGCTTGTGGGGTCTTGGAACACCCGGAGCAGGCGTGGTGGGAACCCAAAGCCCCCAGCTCATGGGAGCTGGACACTGCGAAGGCTATCGCCGCTTCGCCCGCCGCCCAGATGTCCAGTTTCGACCAGTGCATTTTCGGCCAGGTTAGCAAAGCACCCAATACCCTTCTGGCTGTACGACTGCCTGAGCTCAGGGACACGATTCGTGGAATCGGATGTGATGGTAGATTTGCTCACTTTCGTAAATTCCGTAGGGTTCTGGAAGAAAGAGAGCGGGACGGTACTTGAAAAACGCCCCCCCCCCCCCCCCAAAAAAAAAGAGATACCCCCCTGCCATGTGCGACGTCATGGCCCGTGCTGGTCATGACTGCTTGGATAGGGCATGGAGTGCCGCAAGTATTGATCAGAATACGTCGGACCTCCCAGATGAAATCAGCTCGTTGTTCCAGGCCCTAGACCCATATGTTGAACATACTACTGCTATTACTCAAGTGTTCTCGGTATTTGACTAGAGAAAAGAAGAAGTATGATCCTCATTTCGACCGCCCAATCCCCATTCCTCGGCCCCCAGGGGTACACGAAAGACGGGACAGTCAGGAGCATGAGGATCAAAGGGAGGAGGAGGACCGTGGCGTCATCTGCGAGGGCGAGGAGGACCCGTTCCGCGACGAGGAGCGGTACACCACTGCCGCCAACATGGCGGCCGAAGCCGCACCGGGGGCCCCTGCCCTCGCCCCCTCCCCTCCCCCCCCGCCCACCCCACGGTCCCGGAGCTCCCTGATGAGCTCAGGGCCCGAATTCATAGGAAGCGGGAGGCCGCCAGGGAAAGGACGTGGCAGCGACAGCGACAGCGCGCCGCCCTCGGCCTGGACCCCCAACTCGGCTCACTTTTCGACCGGATCCACTACAGGCTCGCACCCGTTCGCTCATCAATCTTCTCAGTGACCCGATTGGGGTCTTCCTGCCACCGGCAGCGAGTCGACTCTTACCGATACCGATAACGATACCTTCTCCCTCCTCTCTCATCCTTCCACCCTCCTCACTCATCCCGCCTCCCTCCTCCTTCCGCCCTCTTCCCTCCTCCCGCCTCCTGCCTTCTGCCTCCCGCCTCCCGCTTCCCGGCTCTCCTCCCTCCTCTCTCCTCCCTCCTCCCATCTTCCTCCTCTCTCCTCCCTCCTCCCCCTCCTCCTTGCTCCCTCCTCTCTCCTACCTCCTCCATCCTCCCTCCTCCTTCCTCCCTCCTCCCGCCCTCCTCCTCCCTCCTCCCTACTTCCTCCTCACTCCTCCTGCCTCCCACATCGCTCCTCCCTC
>CAUYUJ010001525.1:112500-141825 GCA_963575745.1 Prorocentrum cordatum | reverse complement strand
TCCTTTCTCCTCCTCCTCCTCCTCCTCTTCGTCCTCCTCATCCTCCGCCTCCTGCTCATCATCCTTCCCAGCCTCCTCCCCCTGCTTCTCCTCCTCCTCCTCCTCCTCCACATCTGCCTGATCGTCCTCCGCCCTCTCCTCCGCCCTCTCCTTCTCCCACTCCTCGTCCCCCTCAGACCTCCGCTTCCTCCTTCTCATCCTCCTCCTCAGTCGCGGGGCCTCTTTTCCCCGCTCGTAGTGCCCTCGGTGCACCACGCAATGCTCCAGGGCCCTCAGGCCCACGCATGCGCCCCGCGCACGCGTCCTGCATGTGGCCTTGAGCCAACGCAGCGGCGGTCACGCCGCTGTGCCGTCGCCGTCGGGGCGGGGGTCCAGGGCCGTGTTCTCGACTCTGGTGGTGAACGTGTTCAGGTCGTTGATCTCCGGCTCGCAACTGACCTCCCACGAGTACGTGCCCATGAACCCCACAAGGTCGGCCCAGTCCGCGCACCAATCAGTCTTCCCGGACTGGTCCGTCATGCACATAATTTCGAGCTCGCCCAGCAATGGGCGGAACCCCGAGGACTGACTGCCTCAGCAGTGTCCTCGCCGGGCCTCCCAAGCGTCAATGTGACTGGGGAGAGCCCGGCGATGCGCCCTTACGAGGCCCAGACCCGCGTGGCGACTTAGCGTCCTGACGCCGGTCCACTCCTTCATCTGGATGTCAAAAAAAACCATGAACACCGCGGTCTTCACGACCGTGCTCAACTCGAGCTGGCACTCTGGAGCACACGTCCCGAAGATGTCCACGGTAATGCCTCGTGTGCCGTCTTCCACTCGCCTCGTGCAACGCACCTCAGTGCGTCTCGTAGAACAGCTCCTTTTGTTAGTCCATCTGCACAACAATCCCTTGTGTCGATCCACCATAGTCTCTTAAGTATGCCTCTGTCCAAGAGTTCTCGAATCCACTGGGCATGGTACAGCGTGTGTCTCTCTGCTGGTATCCGCACCTGCTCCGCTGTGATGCCGCTGAACACACTCTGGGCGTCCACGCAAGCCTCCAGATCGATTGCTGGCTTAATACTGGCTTCACTTCCATCAACCAGATCTCGCAATTGCCTGGCCGTCAGTTCTCCAGTCTGAACCTCCGTCAGGAAACCGGCCAGCAGTAATAGATAATCACAGCAATCTGATAGCTGACATAACTCTGCTCCCCAAGTGGATCGCACCACATGAGCTTGTTTCCGTGAATAATACTCCAAAACATTGCGTCTGCCTCCAAGCTCCTGCTTCGTCTCGATCAATAAATAAACATCTCCACGCATAGCCAAACCCTTGTCGTCAGGTTCTCTCCGAAAGGCCGCATCTCCAACGGCCATCAGCTTCGCAGGGGGAGTCAACCTCTGTGCCGTCAATACCAGAGGATTCTCCTTCATATACTTGAGCAGCACGCTCATCTTCCTAATATGTCCAACCGTCGGTGCCTTGCCGTGTCGTTGGAGTGCTGCGACATAAATACATATGTCAATCCTCGTCATGATACACCACGCGATAGCTCCAAGCAGAGATGGGTAGAGCTTCACGTGCTTCTCCGGTGGATCGTCGTCGTCTCCCCGGCCTTGCAGTTCCTTTTCGTCGATGCAATTCAAACTCTTGATATACTCAGTTTGGTCAACCTCGATGCTCATATCCTCCAGCTGCCTGTGGCGCAGGCCACAGTGCACGAAATTGGTCTCACTCGTAGTCATCTTGCCGAAAACTGCCTCCAGTGATGCAATCATCTCGCCGGTCGCCTTGTCGGTCCCCGCGTACTTCAAATCGTCTAGATGTGTAGAAACAACCATCACCAAAACCCCCTGGATGTGCTTCAGCCAGAGTTGGGGGTCTGCATGTGTTGGCCTAAGCCCACTCGACAACAAAACTTGATCACGTCGAAGTCCGAATAACCTCGGAGCGTCATTGAGACCAAATCCTCCTTTCTCCATATGCAGGACCTCCAGAATCGAGTTGAAACCCTCGAAGCCTTCCACTTCACATAACAGCTCGGCTGTGCCCTTCGGCAGCTCAAAGCAAATATCTCTAATCGGTTCGTTGAGCAGCTTCGCAACCTCCTCGAAAGTCATTCCCTGCAGGAAAGCCGACGAGATGTCCGCACTACATAGCTTCCAACAATGCTGCACCGCAAGAATATCCACCATTCTCTGTCCCCATCTCTTGCTGGTCGCGGTGAACGTCTTCACCTCGTCCTTGTGTCTGTCTTTGAATCCACGTACCGTAAGTCTGCATCGTATGATCCTGGTCATAGTTCCGTCTGCTGCTTGTACCCATTTCCATTTATCGACCCACTTCGCGTCGATGAGATTCCTGGCTTGCTTACGAGGTCGCCTCGAGATGGCCTTGAATCCTGCCCAGTGCCGTAGCTCCTTAAGTCGTGCCGCTCGAACTGCTTCTCGGTGTTCGATCTTCTCGGCAGGCGTCAGCAAGTTGTCATCTCTCTCTATCGCGGCCTTGGCGGATCCATCCTCGTAGAAACTTAACGCAGCCACGTCGTCCCCGTGCGTAGGGTCTCCGTTGATGGTCGGCTCGTTTAGCATCTTCCAGGCCCCTGCTGCGAATCCTATCTGGAAGACCTTCTCCGGTTGTAGTGACTCCACTATGTCGTCGGTCGCCTTCGCGCGTGTGGTACTCTGCGTGTTCCAGGCCTCTATTACGTCGTAGTCCTGGATGATCTCGTTCCGCTCGAGGACGGACACGTCTGGCTCTTCCGTGAGGTAACCGATCATGTCAATGAAGTCGTTCTCGTCTACGTCCCTCGCCAAGTCCGAGTCCTCCTTCGGTGTTGCCCAGGAGGCCTCCAGGCTGTACAGCTCTTCTGACGACGACGCTGCCTCCGCTGGAACCGTGCTACCGCTGGCTGGTGTGCTGGCGCCATCGTCTGCTGCTTGAGTAGGTTCAGCTGGCGTTGGCAGCCCGGGAGGTAGCTCTGGTCTATCTGGCGGTTCGTCTTCCAACCTTCTTGCTAAATGCTCTGCTGGGTTCTCCGAGCCTTGCGACCCTTCCGAACGGGCCCTCTTCCGCATCTCTCGATGTTCGCGCATCCATGCGTCAACTCCTGGTAAGTGAGGCCCACCCATGCGCGGTATTTGCGGGGCCTGTCCTTGCAAAACATCCAGAACATCAGGCTCCACAGTCAGGAACTGCATGAAGTAGCACGAAGCCCATTCCTTCTCGCCGAAGATATATCGAAGGCTGAGATGGTCTGCTGCAGATCCTTCACCATAACACATGGCCTCCACTCCTGACCCTCCTTTGCCCAGACGCCTCGCAGTCCACTCACACGAAGTGTAGTGCTCGAAATCGTGAAGTCCAGGAAGCGTTGGTGCTTTTCTGCCAACTCGGGCGGCCACTGCTCCGTTGATATGTAACCCACAAGAGGCGACTTGACGCATGGCAGCCACCACGATGGGATAGCTCTTAGATATCTTCGTCAAGGCCCATCCCGATGACGTGCTCGCCCAGCCGAGATGCTCGCAACCTTCTCTGATATTATGTACGAAATCCAATAGGATCAGCGCTGGGTCGCTCTCCACCGCCATGAAAGATACGGAATAGCTATACAGTACTGCACGTCTGACATTAGGAGTGTTGACTAGCATGTCGCGTCCCTGCCAGTGTATGGTGATCGTCCCCGTCTCTGGTGCTTGTGCCGAGACAACTTTGGCTGGTCCCTTCCAGCTCGGCACGTCCTTGGGCGCTTTCCCCGGCTTGTGGAAGTCCACGAGGTCTCCGATCTCCAAATGCAAATCCTCCGTCGCCGGGGCCGTTCGTGCCTTGGCAGCTCGCTCCGTCATCGCCTGCGCCGTGGCCTCGATGATCGACATGGTCGCGATCTCTCGAAACCTCTGCGAGTGCCTGAACATCGCCAGTCCGTCTTTATCATCCAACTCTTGAGCTCCACTCCTGTCGAAGTCCCTGAGCACGAGAGGCACACGTCCATAAAGTGCTTTGTACGGCGTACCTTCTCCAATGGTCAGGAACGAGTTCTTGGCGAGGACTGCTTCGGCCAATCTTCGAGCGAAGGGCAGCTTGATGCCGAGCTCCCGGAGACGTGCGTCTATGACATGCATCTGTCGGCGTAGTATATCGTGATGTCGTTCAACCACTTGCGCATGTTGTCCTGGGGCCTTCAGTTTGCGCGTGGTTCCCATGCGTCCGAGAGCCACTCCAGCCTCTTCGGATGCCATAGCTCCTTCGCCATCGACGGTCAGTACCGCCATAGGCCCGAAGACCTGTATCCAGTTCACCCATATGAAATCCAAGAGCGTCTCGATCGTCTTGTCTGGGAGTTCTCGCGTCACGGTGAACCTGATGCAACCGTCGATGAGATGTCCAACAACGCGTCTTTCATATAATCGAAGATCCAACTGCACCTCGTCGTTGAACTGTACACTCAGCTTGATCGTCGTGGTCGCCCTGGTTCCCTTCTTCATCCATCCTCTTCTGTTGTGGTATGCCTCGAGCACTCTGCAGACCAGCCATGCACTGATCCACCATAGCGTACACGACTCCAGGAAACTGAGCGACTGCCTGCCACGGTGGTTCTTGATATAGCTTGGATCCGGCTGGATTCTCATTGATGAAGGCTCGGTCTCTCCGCAGCTGGTACAGTGCCACTTCTCCGCATAGCAGGGCCAGTGGCCTGCGTCGCTCGAGACTCTCCCTCCAGCTATCCGTCGCTTTGATCATATTCACGCTGGAGAAACGTCCGTAGGGGGTGCATGGAGGTGTCATGATAACAACCATCACTCCACGCTTCAAGTAGTGCCACAACGTCCACTGCTCGTTGGGAATCGATAGGTCCACACCGCAGACGATGTCGAAGTTGGGTCCCGCTCTGCATTTTCTTCGCACGCAAATCCTGGATACGTAGCCTCGTCCTCCGCAAATCTCCAATACATCCATGCCGGAGGCCGCCTTCGCCAGGTAGGCCATGAGGTGAGAGAGACTTGCTGCTGTCCTGACTGCTGGTCCCTCGTACCAGGTTGCTCCATCATCTCCGGCAACTCCCCGCAGGCATGATGCATAACTGTTGCCGTCGTAGAACTCCTCCTCCACGAATAGGATAATGTCGTCGTCGTTATCCGAGTAGATGTCCGTGTCTTCGTAGATGGCGAAGAGGGAGTCGTCCATGGCCAGACCTTTTATGCTGTCTCCGCAGTCGTCGAAATGGTTCTCAATCTCAAACTTCTGCTTCTTGGCCTCCTTCGGCTTGTCGGTCAGCGACTTCATCTTCGCGCGCATCCTCGCCTCCGTCGGGTAGGAGTTCTCGTCATTGCCTGCCGTGTTCTCGCCCGTAGGCGCCTCCATAGTTCTCGACTCTGGTGGTGAACGGCTACCCTCTAACAAGAGGGCGTCGTTGATCTTCCGAAACACCGCCACCAAGTATTGTGCATGTTGTTCGTCTCGCCGTCGTCGGCGCTCGTCGTTCCCGGACGAACTCCTCCAATCACTCTTGTGCCGACGTCCTTTTCCTTGGCATTGACATGGTTGGGCTCGAACTGTAAAGGTGGACTGTATTCGGTCTACTCGATCACTCCATCCTCGTTCTCCTGCCTCGTCCGGTAGAGACTGCGCATCGAAAGAACGCCAATGTACTTCCACCTCGTGGGGGACCTCTCGCCTAAGCTTCAGGATCGTCGGGTCCGCCCACATAGAGCCCCCCGCGCTCGGCAACTAGCATGGCGTCTCCGCCCCCGGCCAACTGTGCTCGTGCGCACTCTTCAAGAAGTCGTAGGCGCTGTTGGGGTCGCTGTCCTCGCTCAGCTCCTCGACGTCCCGGTAGATCTGCCCACAGTTGCCGGAAGCGCCCTTCGGTGAGGTGTCGTTTCAGATCTCGCGCTTCCTTGCCTATCACCTGGTCGTAGGCCATCACCTGTGTCACGGGCCATCCTCCTTCTCGCGCCGCGCGCATCGTAGTTGCCAATCCCAACCGGTGGCCAAGAACTTGAGCATGAAAATGATGATGCGGCGTCGCCGAACGGCGCTCGGCAGCTGCTCCGGCCGCCGCGGCCGGGGCCCTGCCCCTTCACAGGCCCGAGGAGTCAGCCGGGTCCGGCAGCACCTCAAAACGCACCTCCTTCTCCTTCTTGTCACAGAAAATCTCCTTGATGCTGGCCCACTTCTTGCTCGGAATGCACTCCGTGTAGATGCCATGCGCCTTCAGCGAATGTTGAAATCCATTCCAACTCTTATTCTGCACGTGCTGCTTGCATTCGGCGCACAGCTGTGACATCTCATTGAGTGTCAAGCCCAGGCCACTCATGTCTCCCCGGAAATCCTCCCACATGAAGTCCAAATGCTCGGGGTGAGGTTGCAGTCGATCAATAGGGTATCCTGTCTTGCCGCTGGAGGTCGATGCCTCTCTGAATCGTGAGCAGGGTAGTAGCCAATGTCCGCTTCTGCTTTCCTTCAGGTTGTAGCTGCGAGCCCCTGCTGGAAGGACAAGCTCTCTGCGTCCGGGTCCGCATGGATGTAGTATACCAGGGCCGCGCTCCAGGATCGCATCGAACTTCTTTAGAGAACTGTTGCCTAACAGCGCAGGAACGTCGCTTCCAGGAATGATGGGTGCCGCGTACGTGTCCAGGTTGCCGCTGCCATCGCCCTCCTGGTAGATCTCCTGCGTACCGATGGGGATCTCCCACTGCTGGTGGCAGTAGTCGGGTCCTTTTCCAACTCCATTTACCTCCAAGGGCTCTCGCAATTCAGTGTTCTCCGTGTCATGCTGGTACTGCTTGGCTTTCTCCGCTTGTTGTCGTGCCCAGCGTTCTCCGACGAGGTTGCCGCGCGCTCCCGGGCCCACGAAGATGCCCATCTCGCCGCCGTCAAGCCGGGCGCGCTCGTGTCCCAGGTAGGTTTCCTCACGGTTTCCCCCCAAGGTCCAGACAACTCCAGTGAAGTCTCCACGATCATCGCTAAAATCCACTCCGCCTGTGTGATTGTCCGGCGGGATCTGCTGGCCGTCGTTGTCCTCTCTAAATTCTTCGTGTTGCCCGTCATGCTCGGTGTGTTCGTCATCATCTGGAATGGCGACCTCGTCCGCTCCTCTGAGTAGTTCTGGGCGTTCACGTTCATGAGGATGTCCGGGCTGGAAGTAGCTCTCGGAGTCGAGGTCGAAGGAGATGACAGATCCACCTGCTGCTCGGGCACGCTCGACACCTTGTCCCAGCTCGCCGCCGAGTCCTGAACTCCGCTGCTCGCGCTCGGGGGGGTCACCATCTTCGCTGGAACGGGGCTGAAAGTCAAGCCGCCTACGTTGATCGAAGAGGGGTCCTGCTTCTCGTCTGCCTTCTTGATGCCGAATACCTCCGATACCATCGGATGTGTCTTCGCTGGTGTTTCCATCGCTGCCTTCGGGAGAGAAACTCCAGCGGTACGTGGCTCCGTTACTCTATCTCCGTCCTCGTCCTTCGGGGCCACTATCGATGAAAGTCCCAAGATATGTCCGATTCCAAACGTAGGTCTCGATGGCACGTCCGTGATCTCCCCGAACTTGGTGGTTCCCATGGTCGGCAGCATCGGGAAGTAGGGTCCTTCGCCCGGGGGCAACGCCGACCCTGTGGTTGGGGGCTCCATGTTTTCCGCCATCGGTCTCGGTCCAAACCACTCAGGGGCCTTGTCCTCGATGGCCTTTGGCTGCGCTGGCGATATCGCCACGCCAGTGAAACCGCGCGAGCCCTCCATACTCGCGCTCACCTTCTGCTCGCTGTCGTTCTTGGGTGTCTCTGTGGCAAAGAAGCTCACCGATCCAGAACCGTAGGCCGAGCTGCCTGTAGTCGCTGCTGTCGCTGTAGCTGACGTGTTGTTGAATCCGAACCATGGCACCGCTGCCGAGGCTGCTGATACCGGTCGAGGTCCATTCGTGACGAAATTGCGTTTTCCTGGCCCTTTTCCTTGTCGGTGGGGGCAATCTTTAATCAAGTGAAATTCGCTCTCACAACCCTTCGTGAGGCACGTCATGACCCTTCGAAGTGGTAACCTTTGCCTTGTCCGCGTTGACCAAAGGCTCCACCTCCACGAAACGGGATCAGAGATCCCTTACCACTTTTGCCTTTTCCAAACCTGTGGAATCTCGTAGGTCTGCCTGTAAACCGTCGCCAGCGCTTCTTGTCTAAGACGTAGTTCTGGTAGAGGTACTGTTGGATGACCGCGTCATCTTGGCCGATCTGTCCAGGGATATCCGAGCCGTCCAAGTCCTCTCCGTCGTCGTCGTCGGTGTCCGTGTCGTTGTCCTCGCATTCGTTGCCGTAGTAGGCCTGCAACGGATCTGGCGCCGGCGATGCTGCAGCAGCAGGCGCCCAGGAAGACGAGGTGGCCCACGATGCTGCCATGCCTCCGCCAGTGTAGCCGTCTGCAGAATCATTTTGATGTCCATCGCCACCGCCAAAGTTGAACGTTGGGAAGAAGAACTGGCTGTGGCCCTTGCCCTTGGTGCTTCGATTCACCGACATCGGTCCCTTCTCCAGGACGTGTCCGTGCCGTCGAATATATTCTACCAACTCCGCAAACTGCTGCTCCGTCCTCGGCAGGTGGCCTCTGAAGTGGATCAGCAACTCGTTCCACTCCGCAGGGCTACAGCCCAGGGCCGTCATCAGCATCCAAGTGTAGCCCTGTGGTCCCATCTGAAATCCTCCAAGCGCCGCTGCTCGTCGTCGTGTGACCTCGAACCTGCTGAGCGTCTGATCTATGTTCTCGTAGCTCTTGCGGTAGAAGCCCAACAAGTCAGAGGTCGCCCTGCTCTCGTTCTCGTCACCGAGCGGGGCGAATGACCTGGAAAGAACGAGCAGCAGTAGTTGCAGTCCTGTGAGTTGTCGCGCTCCTGCTCCATCACCTGGGTCAGCGATGGCTCCGTCTCGCAGCTGTTCGGGTGGAATCTCCCTCGCTAAGCTCCTTGCTGCGCCTCCGAGTCGTAGTGCGACTGCTGGTCCTTGTTGCTCGGGCATGACCTCTCTCGCCGCCGCTGCAGCCCACATCGTCACATCTGTCAGCCAGAATCGAAAGGGGTACTGCCTGTCTTGCTCTGGGCTCCAAGCCGGCGGGACCTTGAGGCTGCCCATAATCTCGAGATGAAGATGCTCCATCTCCCAAACTCTCGGATGTACGTGATCTGTGAGCAAGCTCACTCCAGTGATATAGAATGCTTCTTCGCACCGAAGCTGTCCAGTGCCGAAGCCGTCGTAGCGGATGTCGTAGTCTGCGGAGGGGCTGGACTTCACCTCGATGAAAGCCTCCTCCGCGCCGTGGGTCACCTCGATGACCCGCTTGAAGCCGGACTCCGCGCGCAGTGGCAGCGCTGAGCCCTAGCCCGAAGTGGACCAGGGCTCCGCTACCAAGTCGCGGGGCCTCTTTTCCCCGCTCGTAGTGCCCTCGGTGCACCACGCAATGCTCCAGGGCCCTCAGGCCCACGCATGCGCCCCGCGCACGCGTCCTGCATGTGGCCTTGAGCCAACGCAGCGGCGGTCACGCCGCTGTGCCGTCGCCGTCGGGGCGGGGGTCCAGGGCCGTGTTCTCGATCCTTCCTCCTCCTCCTCCTCCTCCTCCTCCTCCTCCTCCTCCTCCTCCTCCTCCGCCTCCTCCTCCTCCTCCTCCTCCTCCTCCTCCTCCTCCTCTCCTCCTCCTCCTCCTCCTCTCCTCCGCCTCCTCCTCCTCCTCCTCCTCCTCCGCCATGTTTGCGCCCCCCCCCACTCTCTCATCCTCCTCCTCCCCTCCTCCCCTCCTCCTCCTCCTCCTCCTCCTCCTCCTCCTCCTCCTCCTCCTCCTCCTCCTCCTCCTCCTCCTCGTTCCCTCCACTACCACCTCCTCCTCCTCCTCCTCCTCCTCCTCCTCCTCCTCCTCCTCCTCCTCCTCCTCCTCCCCGTCCTCTCAGATCTGGGGAAATGCCCATCTGGAACGCCGGAGGACCTTTCGTGTGCCTCCAGGTGCGTCCGTCCGGAGACCCCCAGAGGACACAGACGAGCCCAAGCCAGGAGGGAGGAGCAGAGCAACACCAATGGTCCGATATGTGGTGCCGAGGGCTAACAAGATCGCCAGGGGAACCCAACAAACATTGGAAGAACGCGGACCAAGCGCAGGAGAGAGAATATAATCATCAAAATCTCTGGGGCGTCTGAAGCTCCTCATATCCAAACTTGCCACTCGTGGCACCTGAGTGGCGGTCAGGCAAAGGAGGGATGATGATGATGATGATGATGATGATGATGATGATGATGATGATGATGATGATGATGATGATGATGATGATGATGATGATGATGATGATGATGTTGATGTTGATGTAATGATGATGATGAGGAGGAGGAGGAGGAGGATCAAGAGGAAGGAGGCGATGGGTTATGAGGAGGATGAGGTGGGAGGGCGGATGAGCGGGAAGAGATTCCTCTCGACGCGACCCCTGGCTTGCGTGCTGGTGGCCGCCGACCGGTATCCATGACCATCTCCCTCTCCATCTCCCTCACCCTCTCACAAAAAAGCTCGAGCGCCCTTCCTGTGCGTAGATGTTCGCCAGCTGGGTCTGGCAGGCGACCCCCACCGCGCTGGCCATCCGCTCGTTCACGCGCAGGATGAGCGAGATCTCGCGCAGCACCTGTGCGCCAGACGGCGCGCGCGGGGGCAGGGGCGCGGCGCGGCGCCAGGGTCCGCGCCCCCAATCCCGTCGGGGGAGGAGGCCGGGGGAGGGGGGGGCAAGCTAGGTGCGCTCGCGTCATATCTGACGCCCTAACCCCTCCCATCCCTTATCATGGCGTAGATTTCCACTCCATTCGCACAATCGGATGTCGAGCAGGGCGATGATCGCGAGACGGTGCGCGATGTATGGTAGAGCACGGCACGGCATGACGTAGAATGTCATAGCATGGCGTGGCATTGCGTAGTGAAGCATTGCATCACAAAACATTGCAACGCAAAGCATGGCATCGCACAGCGGCGCAGAACAGAACACCGCACATCATGTCATGCCAGGGCACCCGGCTCCTTGGAGGGTAAATGGATCGTCTTCGAAGGGTCTGGGCCAGTCTGGAGCCGCGGCTCCATGTTTAGCTCCCCTCCCCGAAAACCTCTCCACAAGGCGAGGCTGATGGAGAACACCCGCTGGCTCTGCTTACATCAACGCCTTCTGAAAGTAGGAACCGGGCTCCCGCTTGATAGTTACTTCCTCCAACGGGCCTTCTGCGGCCCAAACACTCAACGAATCGACACTGGATGTGTAATCACTTGCGATGTTTTTCTTCTGGGGGTCATTCCCTACCCAGGCTCTGCCTAAAAGGGTTCTTACTCTCTATGCTTAAAGGGCCGGGCAGTGTAAAACGCCCCGGGCGGTTCCCCCGGCATCCGCCCCGCGGTTCCCCCAGTTACGTCTCCTTAGCTTAGCGTTGCTTATCTCATCGTAGCTTAGCTTATTTCATTTCAGCTTAGCTTGGCTTCATCTTAGCTCAGGTTTGTCTTAGCTTAGTGTACCTTAATATTAGCTTCGCTGAGCTCTAGCATAGCAGGGCACAGCATAGCATAGCATAGCATAGCGCAGCACATCATCTCATAGCATAGCCCAGAATAGCATAGCATAGCGCAGCATAGCATAGCATAGCGCAGCACAGCATAGCACAGCTTAGCATAGCATAGCATAGCATAGCAGCAACGCAAAGGCAAAGCAACAGCAGCGACAGCAAAGCAACACACAAGCAACGCAAAGCAAAGCAAAGCAAAAGCAAACGCACAGCAAAGGCAGCGCTGCATTAGCATAGCATAGCATATGATAGCATAGCATAGCGCATCATAGCATAGCATATCATAGCAGAACATAGCATAGCACGGCGCAGCTTAGCATAGCATAGCATAGCTTAACATAGCACAGCGCAGCATGACATAGCATAGCATAGCAGAGCATAGCATAGCATAGCGCAGCATAGCATAGCACAGCACAGCACAGCATAGCATGGCATAGCAACTAATGCTGCTTTCCTAGGGGCTCCAACTTCTAGGTAGGGTCGCACAGGGGTAATTTTCTAAATTTGGCGCGCTGCAGCGGGAGCACGTTTTGAGACAACCAGAGGCGCAGAAAAGGGGCCAGCGGTGCAGTGGGAGCAACATTTGAAAGGACCGAAACGAATCGGATTGTCAAAAAGCACATGCGAAAACCAGGAAATGAGTCCAGCGCTGCAGCGGGAGCACGATTCCGATCGAGCGGAAGCGCGGAAATGAGGCCAGCGCTGCAGCGGGAGCAAGATTCTTAACGAACGAAAGCCTGAATATGAAGCCAGCGCTTCAGCGGGAATCGCATCTTGAACAAAAACCCGAGCGAAAGCCCAACTCCCCGGAATCTTGTGCAAAACAACAGTTCGCGAAGGGGAGCCGGACCTATTCTGGAAATCATCAGGCGAAAGAGGAGAGCAGTATTCATATTGCGTGATCGTGGAGAGTAGTATTCATATCGTATGGCGTAATTGTAGAGGGAGCAAGGCGGCGGAGGGGAGCGGGAGGTGTCGGGGCGAGGGAGCGGCGACGAGGGAGGGGGGCTGATGGGTGTGCTGGCGGTGACGACTATATGGGGTGGTGATGGTTCTAAATGTTGAGGACGAGCATCAGGACGAGGATTGGAATGAGGGCGAGCATTAGGATGAGGATTGGGATGATGATGAGGATGATTATGATACTGATAATGATGATGCTGATGATGATGATGATAAAGATGATGATGGTGCGGCTGGTGATGATGATGATGATGATGATGATGATGATGATGAGTATGATTATGATGATGATAATGATGATGATGACAACGATGACAATGCTGACGAACATTATGATGATGATGATGACACTGATAATGATGATGCTGATGCGGGTGATGATGGTGATGATGATGATGGTGCTGGTGGTGATGACGGCGACGATGATGGTGATGCTGCTGATGCTAAAGATGAACATGATGAAGATGACGATGTCGATGGCGTTGATGACAATGGTGGTGATGATGCCGCTGATGACGACGACGATGAGGATGATGATGGTGATGACGATGATGGTGATGGCGATGATGATGATGATGATGATGATGATGATGATGATGATGATGATGATGATGATGATGATGATGATGATGATTACATGTCGTCCATCCATCGACCTCGGTAAGCACCAACAAAACACACTGCATGGCCATTGCAAGGTCATTAGTGTAAAGCAGGCGAGCTGTGTCGTCAGACTGGTGTGTGCGGGTCTTTTGCACCTGAAAGCTTCCCGTGGCAGGGTACAGTGGCCCTCACTCGTCCAGTCGGGGCGAGCCTCGCAAGGGGCCTCAGCGAGCGAAGGCCTGCGCGGCTGTCTCGCGCACCCGGCTCATTACAGAAGGTCCACGTCACGTGCCATATCCTATTCGACGTCAAGAATTTCTGGCGCGGCTGGCGGCGGGCAATGTGCCAGAATAAAATCTTGCGCCTGGCTCTCAGAGTGAAATTCTGGGGGGGCAGCCTGCTCGTGTCCTAGGGGGGGTGGCGAAAAGACGCTGCTGAGCGCCTACGCTGACTTCCGCGCCTGAGAGCGATGCTGATGACGACGACGACGACGACGACGACGACGACGACGACGACGACGACGATGATGATGATGATGATGATGATGATGATGACGACGGTGATGACGGTGATGATGGTGATGCTGATGATGACGACGATGAAGAAAAGGAAGGAATAGGGAGAAAGAGAAGAGACAACAACGAATGAGAGGGAGCGAGGAGAGGGCCGAGGACGAGAGAAAATCAGGGAGAGAGGATGACGAAAGGCTTGCGTGCATATCATACACCTGTAAATCGCCTCCCGGGATTTCATGGATGCTCTTCCCAGCGTGTCCCCCTGCCCCTCCTCTCGCCTCCTCTCAGGGAAACTGCTGCCGAGGGGCAGAACTGTCTCCAGAGGAAGAACTCTCTGCACAAATCTCCTTTTGGAGGCTCGCGCGAAAAACCTGGATCTGTGCTGAACCCCGCCCTTACGTGCGGAAGGCGCCAGGGGCGCGCGGCGCCGCCGTGGGGGCCTGGCGCCGATTCGAGAAATTCGTACGGAGCTCCGAAAGCCTATGTTTATTCAGTGCTGTCTTCTGCGAGGATTGTCTCGCGAGGATGCGGCGGAGGCATCGTCGGCGCTTCCTAATGCGACCCCCCAGAAACAACAACAACAACAACAACAACAACAACAACAACAACAACAACAACAACAACAACAACAACAACAACAACAACAACCATTTTAAGGCTGTACGCTCTTACTTGCCCGCGAGTCATTCAACACGTATACCCACACCCTCGATACCCGCCCTCTTCGTCTTCGATCACACCCCTTTCGGGGGGATTATTTATCTTTGCTGGGGCCGGCGGGCTTAGACGTACGGGCAAACCGGAACGGGCGGACAATCCTTCGGGGGCGTACATCTCTCTGCCCGCCATTGGAATTGGCGCGGGCCCTGCAAGAGGAGGAGGGGAAGAACGAGGGAGAGTGGGAGGAAGGGGAGGGGGAAGGACGAAGGAAGAGGGAAGATACCACGTTGTGAAGGCGTCCTTGGCGCGCGCGTGGTTCCTGAGCGCCGAAACGCAATTCCAGAATAATTTGTGAGGACGTCGCACGCGAGAGCGCAGTCCTGAGTACATTGTGAGGAAATCTCAGGCGGAAGCGGGGGCCCTGACTAAGTTGCGAGGAAGTCTCAAGCGGGAGCGCCGTTCCTGAGCAAATTGCACGGAAGTCTCAGGCGGGAGCGGGGGTCCTCACTAAATTGCGAGGAAGTCTCAGGCGGGAGCGCCGTTCCTGAGTCAATTGCGCGGAAATGTCAGGCAGGAGCGGGGGTCCTGAGTAAAATTCGAAGAAGTCTCAGGCGGGAGCGCCGTTCCCACGTAAATTGCACGGAAGTCTCAGGCGGGAGCGGGGGTCTTGATTACATTGCGAGGAAGTCTCAGACGGGAGCGCCTTTCCTGAGTAAATTGCGCGGAAGTCTCAGGCGGGAGCGGGGGTCCTGAGTAAAAATCGAGGAAGTCTCAGGCGGGAGCCGTTGTTGTTGTAGCCCGGGGGGCAGGGGCACAGTTTGAGCAGGAAGACTTTCCTTGAGAAAAAACAAGGTGCGAGCCCCGGGGGTGGCACTTCAATCGAAAAAAATCAATGTGCACCGGTGGGGGGGGATCAACAATAATTATTCTTCAAGAATGAGAGTTCAACAACAACAACAACAACAACAACAACAACAACAACAACAACAACAACAACAACAACAACACAACACAACACAACAACAACAACAACAACAACAACAACAACAACAACAACAACAACAATCATTTTACCCGAACGCTGTTCTCACCAGTGCCAGGGTTTTCATGCGACGCGAGACAATACCCCCACTTCGTGGGGGGGCAGTTCAAGCTCTACCAAATATCCAAACGACTCTTCGCGACCACCCAAACCCAGCTTCCCGCCCTATGACGTTGGGACACTTCACTTCGTGGCGTGCGGACGACCGTGGCTACTACACTGGCGTGGGGTACACACCCACAGAACTTGGTCACTTATTCGGGGCGCGCGTGTGCCCAGCATCCTGCAATTGTGACATACAATACATGACACAGACAGACAGAGAGAGAGACAGAGAGCAGACAGAGAGAGAGACAGAGAGAGCGGAGTTGGTCACATTTTTGGGGCAAGTTCCTGAGATCGTCGTGTTTTTTGTTGGTCTTGCGCGCGCGAATGTCCACTTTACTTTTTTTTTGCAAGGGAGTATTGAAATTTGATTATGTTAGAACAAGAAAAAGTAGCTCGCGCGAGCTCATGTAACATAAATGTTGAAAAACCAGAGTCGGACAGCGCGCGCGGAATGAAATTTGGACATTTTTTTTTGAAAAACCAGTGGGTTTTTTGATGTTTTTATGTTGAAATCGTTACGAAACCTAAGGTTCTGGAAGGATTTCGTCTTGCGCGCGCGAATGTCCACTTTACCTTATTTTTTGCAAGGGATTATTGAAATTTGATTATGTTAGAACAAGAAAAAGTAGCTCGCGCGAGCTCATGTAACATAAATGTTGAAAAACCATTGGTTTTGTGGGATTCGGACAGCGCGCGCGGAAGGACATTTTGACAATTTTTTCTTAAAAAACCATTGGGTTTTTGATGTTTTTATGTTAAAATCGTTACGAAACCTAAGGTTTTGGAAGGATTTCGTCTTGCGCGCACGAATGTCCACTTTACCTTATTTTTTGCAAGGGATTCTTGCAATTTGATCAAGTAAGAACAAGAATTTTCATTTTCTATTGTTTTTTGCAAGGGACAGCGGGGGGGAACAAAACAACCGGATCCGGACACAATCGTTTTGCCTGAGACTTCCTCACGAAAATGATGAAAATGTAGCTGCGGCCTAGGCGCGGCGGGGGGGCCGTGCACCAGGGGTCCCAACAATAATTATTCTTAAGAAGAAATAATGTTCAACAACAACAACAGCACAAACAACTTAGAGAAATCCGTGCGGAGCTTCGAAGGCGTATGTTTAGTCAGTGTTGTCTTCTTCGGGGATCGTCTCGCGAGGATGCGGCGGAGGCATCGTCGGCGTTTCCGGATGTGACCTACCGAAGAGCAGAATTTCGAGAAATCTGGACGGATATCCGAAGGTTTCTGTTTATTCAGTGTTGTCGTCTTCGGGGATCGTCTCGCGAGCATGCGGCGGAGGCATCGTCGGCGCTTCCTGATGTGACCTCCAGAAAAGTAGAACTTCGAAAAATCCGCGCGGAGCTTCGAAGGCGTATGTTTAGTCAGTGTTGTTTTCTTAGGGGATTGTCTCGCGAGGATGCGGCGGAGGCATCGTCGGCGTTTACTGATGTAGCCTCCAGAACAAAAAACTAGAACTAGGGCGAAACTGCTTCGGCGGCCCAAAATCGCCAGCGTCGGGTGAAGAATGGCGCGACGGCGAACCGACGACGAACGGCGACGGCCGAAGGCCGACGACGACTGGTCCCTGGGGGGGAGGAATAGTTAGTCCCTCGCCGCCAGAAGCGCTGTTCCCCGCCCCAGGAGGCGGCGAAGAGGGGGGAGGGCGTCTACCCCGCCTCGCTCGCGATCCCGCGATCCACCAGCGACCCACCGAGCGACCTCGAGGTCAGGCGAGCCCAGAATCGGATCGAGAAGTCGGATCGGAGGTCGCAAATCAGATCAACGTAAATCGGCAAGCCATGTCGGGAGAAATCTAATCGGCGGAAATCGGCAGGCCGGTATGCCTCCATGAAGGAGTCGGAGCCCAACGCGGATTCAGAAGCCGAATCGGATCGGAATCGGATCAACATCGATGGGGAAACCAAAAGGTCACGGACCTCTCCTGGGGTGCATTCTGACCAGAATTTTGAGGCGAATCCAGCGGTGGCGACGAATGCCTCCCAGGAGGCCCAAAAAGGGGGAAACGGCCGAAGGGTAGAGGTACGGGTACCTTTTCCTCCTCCGAATCGAATCAAATCGAGTCGGAGGAAGCGAGACGAACCCTGTCGAGGATCGTCCCGCGAGATGCGGCTCACGCACCGTCCGCGCTTCCGGCTGCCGCCGCCGCCGAGGGAGGGCCGGGGCCGCTCCGCGGCGCGAGGCGGCACGCGTCAGGCGCCACACCTCACCGCCCGCGGCACCTTCCCGCGCCTGCGACAACCCCGCGCGGTGTTCTCCTCGCGACAGCGCCCTGCGTCCCTCCTCCTCCTCCTCCTCCTCCTCCTCCTCCTCCTCCTCCTCCTCCCCCTCCTCCTCCTCCCCCTCCTCCTCCGCCTCCTCCTGCTCCGCCTCCTCCTCGTAGGCCTCCTCCCGCTGTCCTTTCTCCCTCCTCGCATCCCGGCCACTGCCCTCCGCATGTCAACCGTTCCGGCACACCTAAGGAGAAGATCGGTCAGCACTCAGTCCCACCAGCCCTCTGGGCGCAGGTGGTCCAGGGCGTTTCCTTTTCCAACCTTCTTCCTTTCCCTGCTTGGGAGGTTTACCTCCCCCGCCTCCATGCGTTTGGACGGGGGGGGCCCGACCCATAGCAGCGTCCAAGATGGCCAAAGATGGCTCCAAGAGGGCCTCAGGGAGCGCAAGATGGCCTGCAAGATGGTCCAAGATAGCGGTAGATGGGTCAAGATAGCCTCCGACACACGTCCAAGAGGCCTCAAGACGGCCCCAAGACGGTTTCAAGTGCTGCCCGAAGCCTCCGAGGACCCCCAACGAGGCCAAAATCTTCCAAACACCTAAGGACAACCACTTTTTTTTGCCTTCTCGTTCTTTCGCCTCCGATGGGCTCTTGAGGCCTTAAGATGGCCCCAAGACGGCCCAAGATAGCCCCAAGAGGGGTCCCAAAGGACCCTGGCCCAAGACGGCTCCAAGAGCGCCCAAGAGCGCTCCAAGAGCGGGCCAAGAGGGCCCCAGGACGGCACTTTTGAGCCTCCGATGCGGGGCGGGTCCGAATTACCCCCCCCTCTTTTTAGCGAAAGGGTCCAAGACGGCCCCTAACATGCCCCTCGGGCATCCCAGAAGAACCCCAATAAGGCCCCCAGATCCCCCAGATGATCCCCAACAGCGCCCCAAAAGAACCCCAGGAGAGCCCCAGGATGGCGCCAAGATTTATCCTCCCCCCTCTTTTTGATATATGCGGCCTACGACGGCCCCAAGAGGCCTCCCAGACTAACCCAAAGAGCCCCAAGAGGGCCCCAAGACGACCCAAAAGAGCCCCAAGAGGGTTCCAAGAAGGCCCAGAGAGGACCCCAAAAAGAGCCCCAAGAATGAGCTCCAGGGGGGCCCCAAGAGAGCCCCAAGAGAACCCCAAGAGAGCCCCGAAATGAGTCCAAGTTTCGAAACTCACGCGAGCTCAATATACACATCGGTGCAACAACAATTACGAGTCATCGTGACACCCCTTACCCCTCATCGAAACACCATCGTATCTTGCACCGATTCCCATCTTAAGCTCCAAGACGGGAAGCTATGTGTGATCCTGGCTTTCCCGACTGCTGCGCGACTGCATGCGCGACTGCATGCGTCCTGCCGCCCCTGATTCACCAACTCCCCTGCTGATCGTTTCTGGACGGGCTGGTGGGGATACTTTTTTGTCGCAGCCGCAAGCGAAAACGCAGGCGGCGTTAAACGGAACGGGCGGGCCGCGCGTAAACCTAATTGCTTAACGCGCCAGCAAACAGAGGCCTAGGCAGCACCTCGGATCACTGGAAGCGGGAGGTGGCGCGGGCTGCAACTGTCAGGAACCAGGTCCAGGAGCGAGCACGGGCAAATTAGCCAACCGACGTTGGGGCGCAGCCAAAATGGCGCGGGAGCGATATCAGCATGAAGCCAGAGAGCGCCATCACGAAGGACCGCAGAAACCAGCAAGGCCAGGAGGAACTCACTGACCAGGTACCTGGTGCATGGAAGTGGCGCCACCAAAGTCGCACACAACGCTGACAAGTGGCCGCAGAGGGCGAGGACAAAACGTAGGACAAACCACACGAGACGCCCATGCACCTAGCCCCTGAAGGGGGCAGCTCGCTTGCAATACATTCCAGGAAGTAATGCTGCCACCGATGGCCAGGAAGGCGTCAATGACCAGGATCCAGCACGAGTGGCGCCACCGAAGTCGCACACTCGCTCCTGAGGAGACCACGCGCACTCCCGAACAAGGTCGCCGACGCATGAGGAGAACTGACCAGAACCTGGGCAGGGGCACGCCTCGCGGACGAGGACGAGTGAACACGAATGCCGTGGACACCGCCGCCAGAAGACCGTGGACGTAGTTAACGCAGTCGGCCGACGGCCAGGAGAGCACAGTTTGAACCACGTGCACTCGGGGGCTCCATGCGCCAAGCAGGCAGTTGAGCATGTGGAAGCTGGTGGGGATACTTTTTCGTTGCCAGCCGCAGGCGAGCGCGCCGACGGCGCGCGAGGTCCGAGCGGGCCGCGCGAGGGCCTAAATTACCTGGCACGAACGAGCCTACCGCCGCGCCTCAGCCCAGGACCAAGAAGAAGCCGAGGGGGGGCCGCTGTCGGCTGCTGACTGCCAGGGGCTGCAAGCGTGCACCGCGCGGCCAAGGGCAAACGAACTGCTGACTGCCAGGGGCTGCTGACTGACAGGGGCGGCAGGCTGCCGGGCGAATTGAACTGCAGAGAATGAAACAACCGCTGCGGGCTGCAGAATCTGCCAGGGTGGCCTGAACCGTGGAGGCCTGAACCACCGAGTATACGAAATGAGCGCTTGCCGCTTGTGAATTGACCAACCGAAGCTAGAGCGTAGCCAAAATGGCGCGCAGCAGCGCCAGGATGTGACCAGGGCGACGGCAACCAGAGCACGGACTGCCCGGAATGCCCACCTCGGCCCAGCCGGCGCGGGCGGCGGCGCCGCCGAAGACGCGCGCCAAAGCTCCGTTGAAGGGGGGCGCGGCCCGCAAACGTCCGGCCGCAGATGTTGACTGGGGCGACCAGGGGCCAGGCGGGCGATGGAGGAAATCAGCGCCGCGCGCATCGGAGCCATCGGGCCGAAGAGAGCCACGACAATTACCGCTGACGCTGGCGACGTGGGCGACGAGACCAGTTGGCGGCGCGCCACGGGGGCGAGCCGCGGAGCGAGGGGGGGCTGCGGGCGCCGCCGTCAGAAACGTGGACTCAGCGCGGCAGGTTAGCGGACTGACGCACAGGCTGCACCACGCGCGCCCGGGGCCGCGAGCCCTGAAAAAAGAGAGAGAGAGAGAGAGAGAGAGAGAGAGAGAGAGAGAGAGAGAGAGAGAGAGAGAGAGAGAGAGAGAGAGAGAGAGAGAGAGAGAGAGAGAGAGAGAGAGAGAGAGAGAGAGAGAGAGAGAGAAAAACAAAGAGAGAGAGAGAGAGAGAGAGAGAGATAGAGAGAGAGAGAGAGAGAGAGAGAGAGAGACAACACAAGAGAGAGAGAGAGAGAGAGAGAGAAAACAAACAGCACACACACACACACACGCACTAAACAAACGGAGGAGTGGCGGTGAAGAGGAGCCGAGGTAAGTGGGGCGACGCGCCGGACAGCCGCCGGCGCGGGGGGCGGGAGGCCAGCCGCGGGGGGGCCGCTCCAGCACGGGAGGGCACCCGGGGGCGCGAGGAGGAAACGCCGAAAGTGAAAACAACTACAGCGGGCCAGAGGCCGAAGGGGGACAGGTGGACCACAGCCCCAACACTGGGGGGACCTCTCGCCGCAGAGTGCTGCCCAACCGACCGATGAGACCGTCTCTCAACTCCCTTCTGGCCTGGCGGGCCCTGTTTCTCCTTGCAAGGACTGCTGGCCACCAGGGGTGCCCATTGGGGCATCAGGGCTCGGACGTCGGAAGGCAAGGGTTCCTTGCTCGAGGCGTGGCGCCCCCAGCCCTGTGGCCTGCCGCGGCTTACCGCCAGTCGGCGCACCAGGAGGCCGGGGAGAAACTGGAGGTGGCACTTCCTGCAAGAACCAAGGCAGCCTACGCGTAATGCGCGGCAGGCTGCGCCCAGTGTGAAACGTGGATCGGCGCTACTGCCTGGGGAGGGGGCACGCGGGGGGCGAGGCCAGGGCGCGGCGATTGGCCACCAGCTGCCGGGGGCCTCAATGTCAACGCCATGTGCGGGAGCGCTTGTCCCCCCTCCCGTCGCCACTGTAGTCGCCGCCTCGTTTGTCCCCGGCCTGCCAGTCGTCGCCGTCCCAGGCTTGCGACCAGGGCCAGGCGTCCCAGTCCCAGGGCTGCTGAGAGCTCATCGCACGACCTTTGGGCTGGGGGGCGCCTTTGCCCTGGTCCCCCGACCATTTGCTGCGCTCTCGGCCCGGGCCAACCCGGGGGTCATGCCGACGGTTCATTACGTAGGCGTCGTACCCGCAACGCTTCCAGGCGTCGAGACAATCGCGGCAGGTGGCTTCGGAGTTCCGAGCGGGGTCGCTTTTCGGGCCGTTGGGCCCTGCGGGGTGCTTGCGGGCGCAGGCGTGCCAGATGCTGCTAAAACTCCTCCCAGGGCCTTCTGAAGACGCGAGATCTTGGCTGCAGGTGCCTCGCCGATCCTGTCGAGCTCGACGTTGCCCATAAGCTCCTTGCACATGCGGCCCCCGTCGGCTGGGTCGACAAGACCGTCGAAGACCCGTCTCGCGGCCCTGTCGTGCAGCCATTGGGGGGTCGCGTCGCGCTTCGCTGGAGCTGCTGCTGACGCGCCGCTGCTCCCAGGTGCGCCAGCTGGGGAGGCTTGCCTGCGCGGGGGGTCGTGACTCGCCCTGGGCGGTGGACCGACGCTGGCCTCGCCCGCTGCTTGGCCTTGCTCGGGCCAGCTTGAGCCGCCCGCGTCCGGCCCGAAGATCATCGGGGGGTCGTCGGGGGGGCTGCCGTCGGTTGCCTCGCCTACGGTATCGAGCGAGGGTGGGAACGAGCTGCCTCCGGGGTCGGCGGAGCCGGCTGCTGTTTCGCCTGGCGGCGACGAGGCTGCCGGTGGGGCCTCGTCGCCGCCGTCCTCGCCGTAGCCGACCCCCTCGATGTCCGCCTTCACGGTGGGCGCTGGGCTCGTTGGGGAGCAGCCGGCTTCATCCTCGGGGGGGGCCTCTGTCACCTCGCGCTCTGACGCCTGGAGGCCGCGGTCTGCCCGCCGTGTGGGAGGTTCGGTCTCCTTGGCGATCGCGCCGCTGATTGGGGGGCGCGAGGCCAGGGTGGCTTCGCCCGCCGTCGTGGTTTGGGCTGTAGCCAGGCCGTCGTGGTTCCCCCAGGGGGCGCCGAGTCGGCTTCGTCGATGCACGCTGCCATGGGGTCTTGTCCTGCGAGAGTGGTGAAGGAGGCAGCTGCGAGGGCACCTGGGTCAAGGCTGGCGATAGAGCTGGCAAGGACAGAGAGGTCGTGGCGGAAGGGGCTAGGTCCCTTGCTGGATGCCAGGCTTACATGATGAGCTGCCCCGGCGTCCCTGCGCCTGGGGCTGCGCAGCAGATGCCCTACCACCCTAGCCGCGGCCCGCCTCTTGCCGTCCCAGGGGGGCACCCTCGGGGAGGCCGTCTTCTGGGACCTCCGAACCGTACATCTTGGTCAGGATGGTGGACAGCTGATGCGCGCGCCGGGAGGTCTCCAGATCGCTCGGGGCTGGAATCTCGGCGCCGCACGCCTTGGCGAACTCCATCCACAGCTCGTCCAGCGTGGGGTGGTAGTCCCGCGGGTCGGCGACCAGGGTGTGGTGAGCTTCCTTCAGCTTGTTGCGATGACCTTGCTCGGGTTCACTTCCCTCGTCGAAGGCTAGCGCGGTCACTTCCCTGCAGCTCAACCCTGGGGCCTCTGGTGGCGGTCGGTCTGGGGGGGGGCCAGGACGTCGGGGGCCGTGCGTCTGCGCGGGTCGGGCTGCGGTCCGCTGCTGCTACCCCATCCTCCGCTCGCCACTGGGCCCTTTGGAGTCTTGCTGCGGGCACAGGGGTCGGGCGCGTTCGCGCCCGCCGCCGCAGGTGCGAGGAAGGCGGCCAGGTCTGGGATAGCGTCGCTAGGGTCCGCCTGCGCTGCGTGGCGCTGGCGGGCTGCGGGCCGCCGTGGGAAGATCTCCTGGGGGTCGCGGTCCATGATGTGGCCCAGGGTTGCTGGGGCAACGTTCCAGATGTACACTAGGCATCTCCGGCAGCACCGCGTGGCGATCCACTTGCGCTGGGCCCGGGAGAGAAGCCGCTGGTCCCAGTTGGGAAGGCCTGATCGCCCGTGGCCTGCTGCCTCGGCCTCGGCCTTCCAGATGAAGCAGCCGAGCGCTGGCGCATCAACCTTCCACGCCAGTAGCGGCCCGTCGAACGGGCAAGTGTCGCACTCGGCGGAGTAGGAGCCTGTCTCGTGGGCGTCGCCTCCGAACCTTCCGTCCGAGATCCTCTTCGCCGGCAGTGTAGCATTGGCTGGCCGTGGGAGGTGCTGGCCGGAGGGGGCCATGAGGAGGTCGCTCAGCGTCCTGGACTCCCTGGGGGGGGGGGTCGCGCCCGTGGCCCAGGGGCCAGGGGCTGGGGGGGCGGGGGGAGAGCGTAGCGTTGGCGACGGGGTCGCTTGGCCGTCCGTTCCGCCAGGCCGTGTAGCCCAGAACCTCGGCGGCGACGGACGTGCCCGTCGGGCTTGGGATGCGCCTGATGTTGAGACTGGCAACCCAGCAGGTCTCGCATGGCCACCTGAGATGCAGCCCGCCCAGATATGCCTGAGGCCTGTTTCTGGCCTGGAGGCCCCTGACGGCGTCGCCCTCCCAGGCCCCGCCGGTGCATTTCAGCTTGGCAGAACGGCGGCCGTCGCAGGTAGAGAAGACGCTCTTCTGGTCGCTGCGCAGCCTGTCGTCATTGATGGTCGGGGGGGGGGGGGGGGGGCAGCCTTGTGCCGGGCGCAGGCGCAGGGGCTGCTGGTGTGCGCGACGCCAGGTCGGTCTTGGAGAGAGCGGCGCCTCCGCCGACGCGCCCCAGCGCGGCGTCGGCCCCGTCCTCTCCCAGGCCGACCTCGGTCCCGGCCAGGGCGGAGCGGGGCGCGCATATGGAGCACTTGTAGGACGCCATTGGGGCGAGATTGGCCGCGGGCGCGATCGCCCCCAGGAGAAGCATTGGAACCTTGAGCTTGAAGCCGGCCTTCCCCATGTCCTTCCAGGCCCGGGGGCGCCCGACCTCCTTCGCCGCCTCGTGATGGCGAGCGTTCGTCACCGGCCGCGAGACCTGGGAGAGCGCGCCCTCGATTTTCCCGCGTAGTTCCACGAAGTCGTCTAGCGAGAGGCCCCACGCCACTGCAAACCTCTGCCGGAACTCCAGGTGGGCGTCCTGCCAGGGCACGCAGAGACCGAGCGCGGCCTCGATGACGTCGCCCGCGCGTTCAGCGTTCGAGCAGGGCCATAGGAAGGTCCTGGGCTCTCGTATCATGAGCATCATGATGACTATGAGCGCACGGGCCTTCCGGGTGTCCAAGGGTCGGTCGCCCGCGTCTTTGAGCCTGTCGCGAAGCTCCGGGTCTCTGGGCGCAGCGCGCAACAGCTGAGCCAGGGTGTCCATGCCAGGGTGCGCCCCGTGGCGACAACAGTTGCGCGTCGTGTCGCTCCAAGCCTCAGGGACTTGTCGCAGTGACCCATTCGGCGTGCAATGGCGTCCTGCGCGCAGGCGGGCGCCCCGCCCCTTCGCCGCCGGGTGAGGCGGGAGGGGGTCGTTCGATAGGGCGCGCGCGCTGTCCTCCCAAGGGGCGCCGAAGCCCAATGCCCACACCAGGCATGCCCGCAACATGTTGTAGACCAGGTGGCTCGCGTCCAAGCCGATGCCCATGTCGTTGGGGAAGCTGAGGTGGGACCACGCCTTCCGGCCCAGCCTGCCAGGGTCCCTGGGGGCGTCAGCCAAGGAGAACTCACGCGGGCGAAGCCCAGAGACTGAGAAGAGGACCGCTGCAAAAGCTGGCGTTGAGAGGAGCTTGTCCGCGGCGTCTTGGATGGACCTTCCCGGGGCTTCCCAGGTGAAGTCCAACTCGAGCAGCGGTTCAACTCTGTCGGCGAAGCTATTGGCCAGGGGTTCCTGGGCCCGGTTGATGGCGTTGTCGATCTCTTTTGCCGCGTCGTCCCCGTCGGCGTTGCTTGGCCAGGAGACGGGCGTGATGACCCAGGTGGCCAACTCCCAAACCGAATCGAAGCTGGTCTGGGTCCAGGAGGTACCTGTTGCTTGGTGGGCGATTCCTCTGGAACCTGACCCAGAGGTTGGCGAGCCCCCCGTACTCTGAGCACCCGCGGTCTCGACGCGGTGGCGCTTGCGAACATCCCCCCGTCGCCGATGACTACCGCGACCCGGAGTTGCCCTGGTGATCGCGACGTTGACCCTGTTGGACCTGGTGGTGGGGAAGATCACCACGTCGGAAGCGTCACGATTTGTTGCAAGACAGTTGCATACACAAGTCAGCACAGGCGGAGGAGAAGGGCGTGCAGCAACGCTTCCCCTCCTCCGCGGCCCCAGAGGCCCAACAGAGGGTCGCGCTGGCTGCACGCATGCTGCACTGCACGCGCGCTGAGTCCAAAACAAAACTCAGAGTGCGCGGCGGGGCGGTCCCAGGACCTTGCGGCAGAAGAATTTGCGGCGAGCCCAAGGGGGTAGCGGACAGATCCAAGGAACAGCGGCCGACCAACTGCGGGAACTCAGAACAAAATGCGAATCGACAGTTTAAAGGGGCCCAGGGATACGCAAATATATAGACACAATACCCAGGACTCTCCATGTACATGTCAACGTGTTCTGGATGTTCGTCCTCCCCTCCACTTCGCATCTGTTCTCCTGGGAATCGACGCTTGCATATGCACGTGTGTGTGTGTGTGTGTGGGTGTCTGTGTCTGCATCTACGTGTCTGTGTCTGTGCGTGCCCCTCCAGAATTTTGTTTCGCCGCTCTCTCGCGCGAGTACTGCGCCGCGAGCTCCTGGCGCAGCCGCCTCTGCGCAGCGCGGGCGACTATACCCTGCCTCCGGCCCTGGGGACCCTCGCGGGTCGATCCGGAAGGTTATTTGTTTTGCAGGTGGCCCTTCAATTTTAGGGCGGGGCGCCCGGGGGGAAGTGAGAAGGGGCCACTTCCTCCTCCCCCTCCCCGTTCCCCTCCCCCTGTTTCCCCTCCTCTTCCTCCCCTCCTCCTCCCCCGTCTCCTCCTCCTCCTCCTCCTCCTCTTCCTCCAACTCTCCCTAGCCGTTTTGCGCCCGAACGGCCCCTCCCTGCGTGGGCTGGCCCAGGCGAAGACAGGTTCAGATCCCAACCGGACGCGTGAGATCCCAACCGGACGGTTCAGATCCCAACCGCCAAGGACACGTGGGACGCGTGAGATCCCAACCACTTTGGAGCCTCTGAAAAGCTCCAACCCTCTGCAAGATTCTGAGAGCCACTGCGAGCCTCTGAGAGATTCTGAGAGATTCTCAGAGGTTCTGACAGATTCTCAAGGAGGTTCTGAGAGATCCTGAGAGATTGTCAGAGGTTCTGAGAGATCCTGAGAGATCCTGAGAGATTCTCAGAGGTTCTGAGAGATTTTGAGAGATTCTGAGAGATTATGAAAGATTCTGAGAGATTCTCAGGGGTTCTAAAATATTCTGAGAGATGCTTGGAGATTCTCAGAGATTCTGAAAGGTTCTGAGAGATTCTGAAAGAGATTCTGAAATATTCTGAGAGGTTCTGGGAGGTTCTGAGAGGTTCTCAGAGCTTCTGAAAGGTCCTGAAAGATTCTGAGAGCTTCTGAGAGGTTCTGGGAGCTTCTGAGAGCTTCTGAAAACAATTGAGAGCTTCTGAGAGATCCTGAGATCTTCTGAGAGATTCTGAGAGGTTCTAAAAGATTCTGAGAGATTCCGAAAGATTCTGAAAGATTCTGGGAGATTCTGAAAGATTCTGAGAGATTCTCACAAGATTCTGATAGATTTTGAGAGATTCTGAGAGCTTCTGAGAGACCCTGGGAGCTTCTGACAGATTCTGAAAGATTCTGACAGATTCTGAGAGGTTGTGAAAGATTCTGGAAGATTCTGAGACATTCTGACAGATTCTGCAAGATTCTGACAGATTCTGAGAGATTCTGAGAGATTCGGAGAGATTCTGAGACATTCTGAAAGATTCTGAGAGATTCTAAGAGATTCTGAAAGGTTCTGAGAGCTTCTGAAAGATTCTGGAAGATTCTGACAGATTCTAAAAGATTCTGAAAGTCTCTGAAAGATTCTGAGAGATTCTGTATCTGGGAGATTCTGAGAGCTTTTGAAAGCTTCTGAAAGTTTTCAATAGATTCTGAGAGCTTCTGAAAGGTTCTGGGAGCTTCTGAAAGTTTCTGAGAGCTGTTCAACGATTCTGACAGCTTCTGAAAGATTCTGTGATGACGATGATGATGATGATGGTGGTGATGGTGATGGTGGTGAATGTGATTATGCATGTGCTGATGATGGTGATGATGATGTAGGTGATGACGATGATGACGGCGGCGGCGTTGGTAATAGTACTGATGTTGATGACGATGATGGTGACGATGATGATGATGATGGTGATAACGACGAATGCCACAAAGACGGCGAACCTGATCATCATGAGCATGACGTTGGTGATGCCGCTGCTGCTGCAGATGATCCTGATGACAAGGACGATGACGATGGCGATGGCGAGGATTATAAAGACGATTGCCACAACGAGGCGAATGTGCGCATGACGTTGATGACGCCGCTGCTGCTGATGATAATGATGACAGCGAGGCCGCTTGGGGCTCCCTTGGGGCCGTCCTCGGCTCCTTTGGGCTCGTCCTACTCCAGGACGAGGAGGAGGAGGAGCGTGGGGCGACTGGGATAGTAAGGAGCCTGAGGAGGAGCGCCAGGGGGAGAGGTGGATGCTTCATGGCGACGACGGTGATGATGATGACGATGAGGGGGAGAAGGAGGAGTAGGAGGGTGATGATGAGGAGGAGGAGGAGGAGAGGACGAGGAGGAGGAGGAGGAGGAGGAGGAGGGGGAGGAGGAGCAGGACTGATGCGGGCAAGGGGGACGAGCGGGATCAGGAATCCGAAGGTGAGCTTTTCTGCGGAGCCCGCTGGCGATCTCGGGTGCCCCCTTGGGCACCAATGGGCGCTTGCTCGGTCGTCTTGGGGCCCACCGGGGTCATCTTAGGGGCAGGTTTTGGGCCTGTGCTTGCCATTTTGGAGGCTCTTCGGATCGATGCGGCGAACATGCTAAGCATGTGCGTTTATCCACGGAATTGGGGCGATGTTTGCCCCGCGGGGCCCTCTTGGAGCTCTTTTGGTTGCACTCGTGCAGTCGGCACGGCATACCCCCTGTGCGGGGCTGCTCATGTTCTGCCAGCGGGACATATTATAGCATAGCGCATGTACTCCTATCCTTACCACCGTAAACAGTACTACACTTAGTACTGGCATCTCGCACTACTCGTACGTGTAGTACTTCGGCTACGCGTATGTCTGCTGATGCAACTGCTGTCGATCTTGATCGTCTCACTTTAGTTGTGGTTTTACAGTCGTTGGCGCTGTGCATTGGTACGTTTACTACTACTGCTGCTAGTATGGCCTATTGTGTGTAGTACTACGACTTCTGATGCGAATGGTAATACGTATAATACGACTGAAACTAACACCACCACTACTACTACTACTACTACTACTACTACTACTACTACTGATACTACTACTACTACTGCTATTACTACCACCACTAGTACTACCACTACGACGACGACTACTACTACTACTACTACTACTACTACTACGACTACTACTACTACTACTACTACTACTTGTGCTACGGCCACTACTACTACGACTGCGACGGCTACTACTACTGCTGCTACTACTACTACTACTAGCACTACTACTACTACTTGTACTACTACTACTACTACTACTA
>CAUYUJ010001525.1:0-107500 GCA_963575745.1 Prorocentrum cordatum | reverse complement strand
TTGAGGCCAGAGCGAGCAGTGGAATCAGCTACAACACTGGGAACAACTCAGGCGAGAAGAAGGGCAGCGGCAGCTCCGACACCACTGCGAGAAGTGGGAGGCGAAGCCGGAGCCCGAATCTCGATTTGTGCTACAGCGCGGGCATCAGAAGAAGAAGAGCGCGCTGAGTCCGCCGGACGGCCGGCGGGCCCCCTAGGAGCAGCGCGGGTGGGCCGGAGCCCGGTTATTGCATGTGGTGGAGGAAGGCGTCTTCCCAGCTATCCCATAATTTCTGGTCACAAGCATAATATAACCAGTGTTTGGTGATACTCCCAATGGTAATTTGTATAAACTGTGATATGTCGTCGCACCACCGCTTGCGTTGTCGTCCATGTCTGCGCTGTGCTATTCGATTGTCGTGGACTTCCGGCCCCCGCGCTGCCGCAAGCCTTGTCCATCTAAGGTTCGAGTGTGTTGCCACTCGCTTTGCCCACCGCCATTTTCGTCTGTAGTATACTGTTGTCCACTCGTCCACGTGGGAGCGGGCAGCGAGATCTGTAGCCACATGTGTGGCTCTGCGAATGAACTCCTCCCATGGTTCGAGTCCTGTATCGTCTTCGACGTCGTCGAACTCGAATTCCCTTCTTGCGTCGGTCGTGCTGTCGCTGGTGTCATCGTCGGTGCGAGCAGGGTTGGACTGGGCGTCGTCGTCGGCTGCTGCGTCCTGTCGGGTGCTCCCCCGTCGCCTCGGAGTGTTCACAATGAGTCGTAGCATACGTCGTTGTGCACGTCGTAATGTCAACAGCAGGTCTTTGGTAAGAGTCCACGAAGTGCAGCCATACATAACTGTCGGTGTTACGGCGCCGCTGAATAGCCGGAGCCTGCTGTGGAGCGGGTGCCGTTTGCTCGTTGGTTCGTCGCGCAATTGGTTGAATTTGCGCCATGCCATTGCGATTCTGTTGGCGAGCTCGGTGGGGTGGTAGTCGTGGAATGTAAGCTTCCGGCCGAGGTACTTCGTGCTCTGTTCGTCGCTGAGGATTTCGACTCTGTCGCCGTCGATATCAACATGAGTAATCGTTCGCCCCTGTCGCCGGCTTATGTTCGTGAGGATGTTCGTCTTGTCTGGGTGTATCTCGAGCCCACATTTTGACGCTGTTTGTTTGAGATCACGAAGAGTACATTTCAGTTGTCTCAGGTTGGGTGCGAGTAGTAGCACGTCGTCTGCAAAGCGCAAGTTGGTAAGAAGCGTCGGTTTGGTATGTCCCAATTTAATGCCAAAGCCCTTTCGTGTCCAGACTGGCTTGAGTTTCCGGGACACGTGCTCGAGCAACGCGTTGAACAAGTAAGAACTTAGAGGGTCGCCTTGTTTGACGCCCCGTTCAATACTGAATCCTCTGCTGTTGACGTCGGTCCGCACTGTCGCAGTCTGTCTATTGTATAATTTCTGGAGCATGGTGATGTAGGGCGCAGGCACACCTTGATCGCGGAGAGCTTCCCAGAGGCAGTGGTGATATACGCAATCGAATGCCTTCTTGAAGTCTATCGCTGCCGTCCATAGATTCATTTGCCATTCGTTGGATTGTTCGAATAGCATCGTTGTGGTGAATAAGTGATCCTCCGTACAGAAACCTTTTCGGAAGCCAGCTTGGTCAGGTGATTGTTGTGAGTCGAAGTGCGCCTCGAGTCTGTTGCAAAGCAGTCGGGCCATTAGCTTGTACAGCAACGGTATGATGGCAATTGGTCTGTAATTATTGGGTAGTTGTGGATCCCCAGACTTGTGTATGACGCTGATTGTAGTCCGTCTCCATTGCTCTGGCGGTGTCTGCTCCGGCGCCAAGATGCCGTTAAAGAGCTTCAACAAGTGCTGTTCGATGATGCGCCCTCCTGCTTTCAGAAGCTCTGCGGTAAGACCTGCCGTATCTTTACACCTGCCGTTTCTCAGTTGCTTCACTGCCTGGTGTAGTTCGTCGTCGGTGAAAGGTGGGATACTCTGTAACATGTGAGTCGTCGTGTTGTTATTGGTGTGGGAGGTTGCACTCTCCTGCGCTGGCGGATGAGCTTCGGGGGGGCACCGGTACAACTTCTCGTAGAAATCGGCGAAGACGTCAGCAATCCCATGACGGTCTGTCTTGTGGACACCGTCTGCCGTCGTCATGGCTGGTATGAGGTCCTTCTTCTTGCTGGATTTGATGCCGGATATGTTGTTGAGGCCCCTGAACTTGGTTATGATCTCGTTCAGCGCCACCTGCCGCTGAGCTCTTTTAATCGCCCGGTGCTGACGTAGAATACGTTTGCTGAGAGTTGTCCTCGTGGCTGTGTCGCTGTGCGGCGTGTTCCAGCGTTGTGTGATGAGTGCTTGTAGGTATCGTCGGGCTTCGTCGTCGACACAGGCAGTACCTTGTTGCTGTTGCGGTTCATGCATGTGTTGATCCTCCCTCTGCTGTTGATGATCTTTGTAGGCTGCTCTAAGTGCTTCTTCGGTGCGCGCGCAGGCGTCCTGACTGCTGCTTGTCGGGTCGTTGCGCGTCAAATGTTTCTTTAAGTGCTGCTGGAAATCATGGTCGTTAGGTTGCAGCGGCTGGTGAATGTGGTTGCGTCGTGGTCGTCGCTTTCGTCGTCGTGGTTGGCATGTCGGGCCATTCAGTGCTAGTCGGAGGTGCACGGCCTGGTGGTCGGAGCCGAGGTCAGGGCAAATCGTGGCGAATGCGTCGAGCACCAGGTGCCGGGCCTTCCGGTCCACCAGTATATCGTCTATCTGCGTTTGTGTGTGTCTGGCGCCAGTGCGTGCGTACGTGAAGATATTATGCGGGTGCTTGCAGAATATGGTGTTCGCGATGCTGAGTTTCCGTACACAGACCCACGATCGTAGCCAGATCCCACGCTGGTTGCACATGTCCAGACCGTACCTTCCGAGAGTGTGCCGGTCCACGTCGTTGGCGTTGCCGTCGTCGCCGTCGTCGTACTTTCTGCCGACTTGTGCATTGAAATCTCCTGCGAGCACGGTCGTCAACTTCTGCTGTAAGGCATCGGTGTGGATCTCTGTGAGCACGTCGTACACGGTCTGCACGTGCTGATCACCGTAACCCCCATGTGGAAAGTAAGCTGTGATGATCCGGAGTGAGTGCTTCCCGATGTCAACGTCAATGTATGCAATTCGTTCGTTCACAGCTTTGAATCTTCGTATGCGTCGCGCGTGCTGTTTGTGAACGAGAAAAGCAACCCCACGAGTTGGAGAGTCGTGTCCTGAAGCTGCAAATATGTGTTCACCAGGCTCCGTGACCCAATATTCCTGTTTTTCTGTCCTCCATGTTTCGTTGAGTGCTACAAGGTCCCATTGCACGCCTGAGAGCTCTTGCACAAGTAAGTCAACCGCTGCGTCATTAGTGAGGCTCCGGGCATTTTTATGTATAATCGTAAAATTACTGTGTTGTGGGGTTGCGGTGGTTGTTGTGACTGCTGATTGGAGGTATGTATTGTCGGGTTGAGGTGGAAGGTGGAAGTCGGATGTTGGGAATTGGATGTCCGGATGCTGGGCCAGTGGAGGTTGGAGGTCGATAGGTGGAGGTGGAAGTGGACAGTCGGATGTTGGAGGCTGGTGATCGGGTTGTTGAGATGCTGGAGGCTGGAGGTCGATAGGTTGAGGTGGAGGTGCAAGGTCGGATGGTGGAAGCCGGATGTCGGAGTTCTGAGTTGGTGGAGGTTGGATGTCTATGGGTGGAGGTGGAGGTGGAAGGTCGGATGCTGGAGGCTGGAGGTCGGAGTGCTGGCTGGGTGGACGTCGGGGGTTGGAAGGCGGCCGGGGTGTATGTGTTGTATTTGTCGCTGTCGGATGCTGTGTGTCCACAGTCGGGTGCTGCTGGGAAGAGTGCGTCTGTCGCAGGCCCGTTGGTACGTCACCCTCAGCAGTGCTGTATCGTCCACGTCCGCCGCCAATGCCGCCTTGAAGTCGCCGTTGATGCAAGTGTAGATGCTGTTCCGACCGCAACCGCCACATTATGTCATCCGAAGCCTTTGTCGATGTAGGTTGCGATTCGATAGTTGATGAAGGTTGGGGTTCGATAGTCGAAGTGGACGTGGAGAGGCAGATGCTGAGAGCTGGAGGTGGGAAGGCCGAGCCGGAGTCGGAGAAGACGTCATCTGGTGTTGATGGCCTTCTCGATGCACTTCGGCATGCTCACGATCTTTCGGTGGAGGTGGAGGTGGAAGGTCGGATGCTGGAAGATGGAGGTCGGGTTGTTGTGCTGCTGGAGGCTGGAGGTCGATAGGTTGAGGTGGAGGTGCAAGGTCGGATGGCGGAAGCCAGATGTCGGAGTGCTGAGTTGGTGGAGGTTGGATGTCTATGGGTGGAGGTGGAGGTGGAAGGTCGGATGCTGGAGGCTGGAGGTCGGAGTGCTGGCTGGGTGGACGTCGGGGGTTGAAAGGCGGCCGGGGTGTATGTGTTGTATTTGTCGCTGTCGGATGCTGTGTGCCCACAGTCGGGTGCTGCTGGGAAGAGTCCGTCTGTCGCAGGCCCGTTGGTACGTCACCCTCAGCAGTGCTGCATCGTCCACGTCCGCCGCCAATGCTGCCTTGAAGTCGCTGTTGATGCAAGTGTGGATGCTGTTCCGACCGCAACCGCCACATCATCTCCTCCGAAGCCTCTGTCGATGCAGGTTGCGATTCGATAGTCGATGAAGGTTGGGGTTCGATAGTCGGAGGTGGACGTGGAGAGGCAGATGCTGAAAGCTGGAGGTCGGAGGGCCAAGCCGGAGTCGGAGAAGACGTCATCTGGTGTTGATGGCCTGTTCGATGTACCTCGGCATGTCCACGATATTTCGGTGGAGGTGGAGGTGAAAGGTCGGATGCTGGAAGATGGAGGTCGGGTTGTTGTGCTGCTGGAGGCTGGAGGTCGATAGGTTGAGGTGGAGGTGCAAGGTCGGATGGTGGAAGCCGGATGTCGGAGTTCTGAGTTGGTGGAGGTTGGATGCCTATGGGTGGAGGTGGAGGTGGAAGGTCGGATGCTGGAGGCTGGAGGTCGGAGTGCTGGGTGGGTGGACGTCGGGGGTTGGAGGGTGGCCGGGGTGTATGTGTTGTATTTGTCGCTGTCGGATGCTGTGTGCCCACAGTCGGGTGCTGCTGGGAAGAGTCCGTCTGTCGCAGGCCCGTTGGTACGTCGCCTTCGGCAGTGCTGTATCGTCCACGTCCGCCGCCAATGCTGCCTTGAAGTCGCTGTTGATGCAAGTGTGGATGCTGTTCCGACCGCAACCGCCACATCATGTCATCCGAAGCCTCTGCCGATGCAGGTTACGATTCGATAGTCGATGAAGGTTGGGGCTCGATAGTCGGAGGTGGACGTGGAGAGGCAGATGCTGAAAGCTGGAGGTCGGAAGGCCGAGCCAGAGTCGGAGAAGACGTCATCTGGTGTTGATGGCCTGTTCGATGTACCTCGGCATGCTCATGAAATTTCGGTGGAGGTGGAGGTGGAAGGTCGGATGCTGGAGGATGGAGGTCGAATTGTTGTGCTGGTGGACGGTGTAAATCGACAAATTGGGGTAGAAGTGGAAAATCGGACGCTGGATGACTGGAGCCGAAATGTTGTGCTGGTGGACGCTGAAGGGGGAGTGGTCGAGGTGAAAGTGGAGAGTCGGATGTTGGAGGGTGGAAGTCGATAGGTGGAGGTGAAGGTGGAAGGTCGGATGTTGGAGGCTGGAGGTCGGAGTGCCGCGCTGGTGGCAGCTGAAGGCCAGTAAGTGGAGGCGGAAGTGGGATGTCGGCACCTTCGACTGGAAGGAGAAGTCGCGCAACTACGTCTTGTAGTCGATGCGGTTGCGTGGTCTCCTGCGCTGGGGGTCCGAACTGATCCTGCAGGGCTGGCAGAAAAGTACGAATAGGGTCGTCGAGATCCACTTGAGGGGTGAAACGTGCTCCGGTTTCTTCAGGGACGTCGGGGGTCGGGGGTGAAAAAATCGGCACAGGGGTCGGGTCTGGAGAGGGGGAGGCCTGTGGTGTGGGAGGGACGGTTGCCGGACAGCTCCTGGCAGTGGCATCTTTGCCCACGTCCGTGACATTCCCAAAAAGGTTCAGGCAGCAGTCGAAGATGTGATAGCACTCCAGGCGTTCAGCTCCATGATCCTCATGATCCTCATCATGGGAGGGCCCGTCGCGGCGAAGGGGAAGTACAGGAAGAGCTTCAGGAGGAGCGGGAGGGACTGGATCCAGAGTGGTGGATATGTCGGTAATTTTGCCCGTGGTATCCACGTCCGGAACGATGATATGTTGCTGCTCGGCTCCGGCACTGGTGGTAGAAACTTCCGTAGAGGCAGTAGGTCCCAGTGCCCGCCGTGAATCCTATTTCGACGATTTGCCTTTGGATTTTCCTTTGGCTCCGCCTTTCATCCCAGCTGAAGCCTTCTGTAAAATATTGTCGCTTGCTGTCGTCAACTCCGCCAGCTTTGGGTGGTTTTGTAAATCGGACCAATTCTTCCGGGCGTTATCCCAATGCTTTTCCACACACATGTCCCCAACAGTCACTGTGAGGGCAAGCTGTCCTCCGACACGTACTTCATATGGAGATTGATCTGACACCTGAATGGTGTATGGATTCTGCAAATCATTCTTGAGAAGATATTTCAATCCGAATACAAATTTCCTGGCTGCCCGGTCGGATGCCTCTCTGTCTGGCGTTGACCATACGGTTTTGTCTGCACGCCGTAAGTTTCCACTGCGAATTAAGGCTACAGCTGTGTCGCGGTCGAGCATGGTGCCAAACTCTGCAAACAATATGTTGTTGAACTCCCCCTTGGCGTAGATGTTCGTGGGGATCGGCCCTTTCATCAAGGATAGCTGTTCTCGAACATATGTGCAAGCAGACGTGCTGGTGTCGAAATTCTCCAGGTTGCCGATGACTGCTGTTACCGCGCGTTTGCCGTGATAGTGGTATGTGTCTCCCGTGCCATAAGAAGCCCCAGAAAGAGATCGTGGAGTCCCAGTTGAGACGTTGCCAAAGCGTTTCTCCAGATATTCAATTTTGTCTTTCAGCTCGTTCTCCATGTTCGTCGTGCGTATCTGCATGTCCTCGATGTCTGTGGCCATGGAGCTCTCCAAGGTGTGTACCTTCTCGGTGAGGTCGTCAACTTTAGATTCTAAAGGCTTCATCGTCTTCTCGAGTTCCCCCTTGGATATACCATGCTTCTTTATGGCTTCAATGTCGTCCCGTATGGGCTTCAAGTGTATCTGCAAGATTGCTGTTAGACTTTTTGTAGTGAGCGGCCCGTCGGCCTCGTTGAGGTTCTCTTCGAAAGTAGCTTGCCGTGCAGCCACTGCGTCACGATCGAGGGATGTGCCGTCGTCCATGGTGTTGAGTGGGGAGGCGGCCTGGGCTTGGGCACGCCTGTCCATGGTCTTCACCGGGGTGGAGATAGCGACGGTATGTGCTGTACCCGTAGAGCCCTGCGCTTTTGGTGGCGAGTGTGTCACCGCGACCCCCTCTCCTGTCTGGCGTTTTTTTCTGAACATGTTTGCCTGCTTGATTTCCCGCACAATCCATGCAAAGAGTGTATCCGCACAGATCCCCATTGCAGATCATGAACAACTTTGGTGGAGGAATGTCAGCATCGCAACCGCCACATTTGACCGGGATGTCCGTAACCTGATTCTCCATGCTGTGTGATTGAGGGCAGTGCAAAGATATCGACATTACAGCTCAGTGTGAATACTTGGTGTACGGTGGAGGGGATGTATAGTATAAGGGGATGTGTAATAAGGTGCTCTTGAGCTCCCTCTTGTGATGTTGAGTATAAGGGGATGTATAAGGGGATGTATAGTATAAGGGGATGTGTATAAGGGTAACCCAGGCATTGGCAGCATATTCTGTTGCCGCAGCGGTAGAACGGGCATTTCACCAACTACAACGCTGGGATTACGTAGCTCGTGCGCAGAATGGCAGGAGAGCAGCCGTGCAAGGCAGGGTTGCGATTCATCGGGAGTTCAGTGGCAGGCCTCCTGTGAGCAGGGGGCGAAGCTGGAGCCCAATATCGGCAGTGGCAGCAGGGCCTGTTGCCGTTGGGCTGGGACGGCCCACCCTCAGCTACCATGCAGACATCAGCTCGTGCGAGAAGTTTGCGGCCCTGCCTGGGGTGCCGCGGCGCGTATACGAGTGCGTCGGCGCACCGGGGCTCGTCGATACTACACGCAAGAGTGACCCTGGGTAAGAGTGACCTTTGGTGCGCGGCGTTTGGAGGCCGCGGGTAGGCCAAACCCTAGCCCGCAGGCCCGTGCTCAGGGGGACCCCTGTACCCCTCTGGTAAGACGAAGCCAGGACGAGGATACATTCGGGTGAGGATGAATCGAGAATCTCTCAAATCCGGCGGCTCTGGAGGATGTCCCGGGCGCCGCGGCCTCTCAGAGCGTTCCGGAACACGCTGAGAGCGTTCCCGAACGCTCTGGAATGAATGTCCTCGTCCTGGCCCCGCCCCAATTGGGCCCACACCAAAGTCACTCCAGCGAAAGGTCACTCTTACGTGTTGCCGACTGGGACACTGACCAGCCTCTCTCCTCAAAAGATTGCGCCACAGGCGCCGGCCCACCGCGGCCGCTGCAGCCGCACCGGCGCTAAAGGCGCCCCCGCGCCCTCTTCTCCTGCTCACGCCCCTCCTCCTTCCCCTCCCCCTCCTCCTCCTCCTCCTCCTCCTCCTCCTCCTCCTCCTCCTCCTCCTCCTCCTCCTCGTCCTCCTCGTCCTCCTCTCCCCTCCCTCCCTTCTTTCCTCCCTCCCTTCCTCTCCCGTGCCCTCCCCTCCCCTGCCCTCCCCTCCCCTGCCCTCCCCTGCCTCCCCTCACCCCTCAGACCTCCCATGGGCTCCCCTCCCTCCCCCTCCCCCTTCCCCTCCCCCCACCTCCCCCTCCCCCTCACCCTCCCCTCCCCCTCCCCCCTCCCCCTCCCCCCCCTCTACCCCTCTCCTCCCCTCACCCTCGTCCTCGCCCTCGCCCCATCCCTCGCCCTCGCCCTCGCCCTCGCCTCCCCTCAAATCCCCCCCCCCTTCCACCTTCCCCTCCCCCCTCCCCACCCCCTTCCCCCACTTTCTCCTCCTGTGACCTCCCCCCCCTGCCCCTCCCCCTCCCCCTCGCCCTCCCCTCTCCCCTCCCCCTCCCTGTTTCCCCCCACGCCTCCCAAATTACTCATACTGCAACTACTCTTGCTCTTCCCCTGCTGACGTCTTGGGAGTAAGCCGCCCCCCCCCCCGTGTGTACTGTTTTTTTACATCTAGGTTTCCCCAGAGTTGAATTTTCGCCTGCATTTTTTTCGAAATGCTGCTCTCGCTGAGGCGCCGGCCTCACTTTCGGGCCCCACTCGTTCCGAATCGTGTTCCCGCTGCAGCGCTGGCATCATTTCCGCCGGCGCCCGAGCTGCACGGCCGAGCCGGCGCCCAAGCCGGCGCTCGGGCCGGGTCCGGAGCCAGTTCCAGCCGCCGCCAGATCGAAAATCGAGTTCCGAGGCGGCGCCGAAAAAAACAATTCTAATACACATGTTTTTTGAGAATGCTGAATTTCTGCTTCCGGCGCCCGGGAAGCCCCCCGGGCCGATTCCGACGCCCGGGCCGGCGCCCGAGCCGGCGCCTGGGCCGGACGCCCGAGCCGGCGCCCGGGCCGGCGCCTGGGCCGGGTCTGGAGCCGGTTTCAGCCGGCACCGGAAAATCGAGTTCCGAGGCGGCGCCGAAAAAAGGCCATTATTTGCAATACACATTTTTCTTTTGAAAATGCTGAATTTCTGCTTCCGGCGCCCGGGAAGGCCCCCCCCCTTGGATGGCCGCGGCGGCTGCTAGGTGGTTAGCGCGGATACTAAGGGGTTAGAGGATTTTGTATGTACGTACAAGTGAGTTGTAAGTAGGTTATAAGTGTTGTAAGTCGGGTGTAAGTTGTATAACCAGCTACAACTGGTTAGTAGGAGATACTAACCACTTGTAGCTGGAGGCTAACCTTGCTAAGTCTCTAGTAGAGGTTAGCTCGCTAAGTCCCCACTCTAGCTACCACTTACTAACCACTTAGTAACCACTTAGCTGCCACTTAGTAACCACTTAGTAACCACTTACTAACCACTTAGTAACCACATAGTAAGTCCGCTAGCTAGCTTACTTACTAAGTGGTTAGCGGACTTACTAAGTGGTTAGCGGACTCTGAGAAGGAGAAGGAGGAGGAAGAGGAGGAGGAGGAGGAGGAGGAAGAGGAGGGGGAGAGAGGAGGAGGAGGAGAAGGAGGATGAGGAGGAGGAGAAGGAGGAGGAGATGTCGAGGAGGAGGAGGAGTAGGAGGAGGACGGGGAGGAGGATGAGGAGGAGGAGGAAAGGGGGAGGCGGCGGCGGAGGCGGCGACGGGCGCGCCTCAGCCCAAGACGGCCGCTCGACGCGGCGGCCCTGCAGGGCCGCCGCGTCGAGCGGCAGCCTGGCGCGGCTGAGCGCGGCGCAGGCGAAGTTCGCCTGCGCCGCGCTCTGCGCCGCCATCTCCAGCGGCATTGCCGCTGGCGCGGGCGGCGGGGGGGCCCCGCGCGCCGCTCGGCAGCCAGAGCGGCCCACCGCACGTAGCCGTCGTCCACAACCCAGAGGGTTGGGGGACGACGACGTGCGACGGGCCGATGGCTGCCGAGCCCGTCCCACCCCTCGGGGATGTCGAGGAGGATCCCCGACATCCCCGAGGGGTCCTCCGAGAGGAGACTGCCCCATGGCTCGGGATCGCCATCGAAAAACATGTCTTGATATGTTTTTCGATGGCGATCCCGAGCCGCGAAGCAAAGGGAAAAGGGAGGGCGCGCCCCCGCGCGGCCTGTAAGCCGCACGCGCGCGGGCGGCGTCTCCTCCTCCTCCCTCCTTCTATCCTCCTCCTCCTCCTCCTCCTCCTCCTCCTCCTCCCTCTCTTTTCCTCCTCCTCCGCCTCCTCCCTCTCCTCCTCCTCCTCCTCAGCTCCTCCTCCCTCCTCCTCCTCCTCTCCGCCTCCTCCTCTCGCCCTCTCTCCTCTCGTCATCATTCCATATACTCCTCCCCTCGTCCTTCCTCCTCCCTCCTCGTCCTCCTCCTCGTCCTCCTAACCCCCGCTCCTCCCTCGTCTCCTCCTCCCCTTCACCCCCTCCTCCTCCTCCTCCTCCTCCTCCTCCTCCTCCTCCTCCTCCTCCTCCTCCTCCTCCTCCTCCTTCCTCTCCTCCTCCTCCTCCTTCCTCTCCCTCCTAAGTCCTCTCTCTCCTCCTCCTCTCCTCCTCCTTCCCCCGTCCTCCTCCTCCTCCTCCTCCTCCTCCTCCTCCTCCTCCGTGCCCCGCTCCTCGTCCTCTCCTCCTCCTCCCCCCCCCCCCCCCCCCACCCCCCCCCCCCTCCCTCCTCCCCTCCTCCTCTCGTTTCTGAGCTATCGCCGATCGTTTTTCCTCTTCCTCCTCCTCATGCTCCTCCTCCTCCTCCTCCTCCTCCGCATCCTCCTCCTCCTCCTCATGCTCCTCCTCCTCCTCCTCCTCCTCCTCCTCCTCCTCCTCCTCCCCCTCCCCCTCCTCCACCCTCCCCCCCTCGTCAGAGGAGGAGGAGGAGAGGAGAAGGAGGAGGGGGAGCAAGATGAGGAGGAGGAGCAGCAGTAGGAGCAGGAGGAGGAGGGGGAGAAGGGGGAGGATGAGGGGAAGGAGGAGTTTGAACGACCGCACCACTGATCAACGACATTAGCGCTGCAGCGCAAGAGGAGGAGGAGGAACGAGGCGGAGAAGAGGAATCGGCGACCATGCACTGTTCAGGTGCTGCAGCACCGAAGTGCCAGTGCCAATGAAAAAGGTGCGCTACAGCGCAATGCAGAAGGAATCCGCGTTTTCAAGGCGGAGAAGAGGAGTCGTCGACCATGCAACGTTCAGGTGCTGCAGCACCGAAGCATTTAGCAATGTAAAAAAGTGCGCTGCAGCGCCAGTAAGGAATCCAAGTTTTAGGCTAAAGCGCACCACCGCGGCTGCGACCATATCGGGCGCGCCGCTCGGACGCCGCCGCCCTGGCGCGGCGCCCGCGCGAGCGAGCGCACGATGCTCGCCGCGTGCGCCCAAAAGGCGTCGGCATCGCCGCCAAGCACGTGCGCGGAGGCGCGCGGGTGCAGCTTCTCCTTGAAGAAGTAGGGCAGGACCAAGCTCAAGCCATAGTAGTGGCCGTTCTTGGTGAAGGAGAGGTGTTTCATCACCTCGGCCGCAATGTGTTCCCCTCCTCCGTCCTCCAACAGCACGACGTCGCCGTATTTGACGTCGTGGTAGCGGCGCCGCGCTGCAGCGGACGTAACAAAGTCCGCAGGCCCGAACTGCTGCAGCAGTTCGCGCGAGATGGCCTTGGACGGCCTGGTGGCGTTAACCAGGCAGTTAACCTTAAGGTGTCGCCATCCATGAGCTGCCACAGGTGCCGCTCGGTGACGCTCTTCAGGACATTGGCGTCCCAGCCGCTGGAGGCTGCAGCCCCCACCTGAAGTGCGTTCGCAAAGCGCTTGCTGGTCTTGTGCTTGCGCTCCAAAACCCAGCACGACGGCAGCGCCACATGGCCCCAACGCCTCACGTAGTTGGCGAAGTGGCGCAGGTAATGGAACTTCTGCGCCATCGTTTCCTTGCCAAAGACGCTGCTGCATGACAGCAAAAACCTGTTAACCGCAGCCTGCAGCTTATCCGCGTCTGCCTGACGCCTGGATGCTCGTAGGATTTCTTCCACAACGATCGTGTGCGCCTCGAACACTGCGCAAGCCGATCGGACTGCAGGCGCTGCAGCGTCGCTAGCCACCTCCCTGAAGAAACGCGTCAATCCGCCCGCGCGAACGCATGTCCGAACAAGAGGGGTGCAGTACATATCCTACAGAAATTCACGTGCGCTGCAGCGCATGTATTATTGGTCTGGCGGGGGCGCGAAGCATGCAATGATACTTGCTTGGTTGTGAGCCCCATCGCTGGCGGTGCACTTGAAATGCTTGCTGTCAACGTGGGACCTCACGCGCTTCTCGCCGAAGATCGCGCACGTGTCGGGGGAGATGGAGTGGCACCCTGGAAACGACCAGTCCTGGAAATATGCGTCTGCGCGCGCCCAGTAACCCTTCAACCTTCGAAACATTTGGAACACCAGAATGTTATATGTACCGTTGACGAAAATACAATGCATTCAATCAAACATGACTGTCTCGAGCGGCTTGAGTTTCCGAACCCGCTCAGGCAAATGGGGGTCCCAGTTCCAGCCTAGTCGGCGCTCCAACTCCTGGAACTCGCCCTTGTTCATGACGTTGACCCCTTCGATCAATCTGTTGCAGATGGCATCGAGCAACGGCGCCGTCATCGGCTGCAGCCGCGACGCATCTGGTTCCGAGTGGTGAACAGCGACACCCGTCGCATCAGAAGCAACTAAATCCCGAACTTCGCCCTTCAAGAACACGTTGCGGCACATAAAACATGGTTTGATTCCTGACGAACCTTTCATTCCGATCAAGCGGTGTATTGCATCCTCGTCCGCGATCCGACAGAGCCGCTGCAGCGACGCAAGAAGGCGTAATGGATATATACATGTGCACATGTATGCTAACTAATCTTGGGTGCTATGCGGCGACCGCTGCAGCGGCTGAATGTAAATTCCGAGGTCCATCTGGATGAGCTCCGTCGCGCCGTCGGGGCGCAGCCGCAAGCTGATGCCTGCGCTGAAGTTGTGCCCCTGATCGGGCCAGAACTGCGCGAGGATTGCGTCCAGTAGCATCGTCAGTCCGTGCGGCTGGATGTCGTTCGCGGTCGTGGCCCGCATCGTCGCGAGCTGGAACCACGCATCCTGCGAACAAATCGCAGCACAACTGGCGCTGCAGCGCCTCTCTCTCTCTCTCTATATATATATATATATATATCTCTCTCTCTACCCCCCTCCCCCCCCGCATATATCGTTGCTGCAGCAACGCTATCGCGAAAGTCCTCCGACGAAAGCGCCTGCGGGCCGAATTCCGCGATCGTCCAGTAGATGCCCCAAGACTTGCGGTTCTGCACGTGCGCCAGCGCGTTGCCAGCGCCTATTTCATCGCCGTAAATGATGATGTGCCACGGGCGTGGCAGCCCCAGCGCCCGCTGCCACAGAGGCTGCATCGCGGGGAGGGCGCTGCAATACCACAGCATTGCTGCTGGACTGCAGATCTCCACCGCGTGCTGCCCGACTATCATGTTCTGGTGGAGCTTGCCGCGCGGCGTGTTCTCACCGACCATGAGCTCCCGAGCGTCTCTGATATCCTGGCGTCGGGATCCCAATTCGGGGATTCCGTCTCGCTTAACGGACGCCAGGAATTGCGCCATCGCACTGCAATGCATGAATGGCAGTTCCGCGCGAAGGCGGGACAGCCGCCGCAGCTTCGCTGGGCGGTCGTCCTCTGCCGCCATCGCGCGCGTTCCCGAGGCAAGCTTGCCTCCGTCGCTGCGCGCGCGCGGAGGGGCCCCTCCGCTAGGGGCCACGGCGACTACGGTTGGAAATGAGGCTGCACCGCGTGGAGAGCAACCAAATGCGCGCTGCAGCGCTAACTGCCAAGCAACAGTCTGGGAGCACATGGCGCTACAGCGCCGCTAACGTTCAATGATGGCAATCTGACGCGCTGCAGCGCGAACGTCCTCCTCCTCCTCCATCCTGCTCGCCATCCCCCTCGTCCTCCTCCTCTTCCTCCCCCTCCTATACCTCCTCCTCCTCCTCCTCCCCCTCCTCCTCCTCCTCCTCCTCCTCATGCGCCCCCTCATCCTCCCCATCCTCCTCCTCAACCTACCCATCCTCCTCATCATCCGTCTCCCGTCCCTTCATCCTCCCCGTCACCATCGCCTTCATCGTCAACAGCATCAATATCACTCGCCCTCATCATCCGCCACATCACCATCCAACGAGAAACTGCAAGCGAAACTGCGCTGCAGCGCAACACATTAACACATCATGATCCGCGCGCAAACTTTCAACCGTGGTCCACGGAGAATCGCTGCAGCGCAACTCAAACAACACGCTCAACCACGTTCCCTCCAGCCTTTACCAATCAATCGAACCAGCATGCTTCAGCAGGCGGTCGCCGAGGCCGACCTCACTCAGGTCACCTTCATCTTCTTGGCGTTCCGCAGCGAGGTCAACGCCTCGTTGAGTTTCTGGTTGGCCACGTCCGAAGCGGCGATGTCCACCTGACCCCGACCCTGCTACTTATACTCCTCATCCTCCCACATCATCGCCTTCCACCTCCTCCTGATCATCCCCCCTGTCGTCCTTCTCCCCCGCTGCAGCGGGGGAGTAGCCTGCCACACTCATGAACCCCACCGTCCTCCTTCTCATCCGCCTCCTCATCCACCTGCAGCTCCGCGGTGCGGATCTGCACCAGCTTCTCCGCTTTCCTGGCGTTCTTCCGCGCCTCCTTCACCTCTGCTGTAGCAGTCGCCGTCGCTCTCGCGCGGGCCTCGCGCAACTCGTCGCGGCGGTCGGCGCGCGCTTGCGCTTCGAACGGCTTGTCGCAGCGGCGCGCCGCCATTGCGAGCCCAGTGAGGAGGCGGAGGAGGTCCGTTGCCAGCACCCGCTGCAGCGAACGATGGCGGCTGCGACGCGCGAGCCAAGTGAGGAGGAGGAGGAGGAGGAGGGGGAGGGGGGCATGCCATCGGCAACGCGCAACATGAGCGAATCACAGCGCTGCAGCGCGTGACTTGGCAACAACCACGCGGGAGACAACGCTCGACATCACGAATGATGGCGCTGCAGCGCGTATCGACGAGGAACGACTGGCACTCAAGACGAGCACGTCACGCAATACATGGACACCGCGGCTGCAACTGCACACTCACAAACGCGCCAACGCTACAACGGCACCACAAGTCTGACAGGCGCTGCAGCGCTGCATCGGAACACAACAGCACGCAATATCTACGCCACCATCCAGGACAGCGAGCGCTGCTGCGCTGCATCGTGATCATGATGGCGATGCAAGCGTTGAACACAAAGGCGCCAGCGCTGCAGCGCCCGCATCCAAGAGAACCCGTCAACATATGTGACTTTCATCCTCCTCGTCGTCCGTGCGAGCCGCGCGACCGCCAGGCAAGACCATCGCCACTACCGTTCATATCATCGGCCAGCGTTCCATCCAACCTCGCACTAATCCTCGCCATCCTCCTCATTCCTTCTCCTCCACATGCTCATCCTCCTCATCATCCTCCCCATCCTCCTCCTCGCCCTCATAATCCTCATCCTCACCTCCATATGCCGACAGTGCCCGTTGCGCGCTCACGGCTTGCCGCGACGGGCAGTGAAGTTCGGGTCGCGGCACGTGCCGCAGCCATTCGGCAGGTAGCGGCATTTGCTGCACCCGAGTGCCATTTGGCCCCGTTTGGCCGCCGCCTTGCCCTTGGGCTTGGCCTTGGCCTTGGCTTTGGCCTTCCCTTTGCCCTTGGCCTTCGGTTTGGCCGTGCCCTTGGCCGCCGTCTTGCCCTTGCCAGCGCCTGTCTTGCTCTTGCCCTTGATCGCGCTCTTGCCCTTGCCCTTCTTGCCCTTGCCCTTGCCCTTGCCCTTGCGAGGCAGCTCGCCTTTCGCGCTGCCCGCAGCCAAGGTCTCGATCGCCTGCAGCACAGCATCCTCGTCCCCGTCTGCTGCTGCAGCAGCATCTTCGTTTGGCGGCGTTGGCGCTGCTGCAGCAGCATCTGGCGCCGCCGCTGGCAATGCTGGCCCAGCTGGCGAATCACCAATCGCGGGGGGACTCGCGGGGGGGCTCGCCGTGGGCGCCGCAGGGCGGCGCGGGAAGAGCTGCAGCTGCAGCTCGTTGGGCGGCGATGGCGGTGGCGCAAACGCTGCCAGCATTTGCTGCATCACGGCCCTCGCGTCCATGGGTTGCATTGGCGCTGCAGGCGGCACGGAGGGTGACCCCGATGGTGTACATGGCACAATGGCAGTGCTCGGCTGATGCGGTGGGGCGGCAGCCCGCAAGCCCTTGTTGGTCAGCCTGAGAGGCACGCGGGCCTTGATGGCGTTGAGACCCGCAGGCCGCTTCAGCGGCGCACGCGTAGCATGAAACCGATCATGCTCTATGCGAGGTGGACCTAAAGGACCGAGCTCACCGAAGCACCAAGACATCCAGAACAATCAGCGCTGCAGCGCATGACGGGGTGGCAGCAGCCTCGCAGATGCGATGCCACGTTGGCGAGGTCGCGCGTCACATCGATCGGCGGGTCCGCATCGGTGTACGCCGCGTCGAAGATGTGCTGAGGGAGTTGCCGAGGATCTGCTGGGAAATTCCAAGTCATTGTCGCCGCTTGCCCCGTCGCGCCCCTGCGGCTCGCCAAGAACTGACCCTGTACAGGGCGACTCGTCGGGAAACCCTAACGCTGACGCGCCGCGTCGCATTGGCTGCAGTCAGCGCGATGCGATGCGTCTGCGTTAGGCGTTCCCGCCGAATCCCAAACCTTCATCTCCGTCACGATCCCGTAGAGCTGCCCAGGGTTTGCGTCTGGAAGATGGGCGCATGCCATCAACGCCGCCAACTCTTTCAGCGTGTTCTCGCTCGGAACCGTCAAGCCGATGGCACCGCAACGTTTGGTCAACGCGCGCACCTTCGCGACGATGCTCTGGTTGGGGTCGCGAAATAAACCCCAGTCCTGCATGGTAAAGTCCACCAGCCTACGAATCGACGCAGGCATGCTGCAGCATGATAACATAAGTACATTTGAAACATGAACATGGTAACATACATAAAGTACAGAACAAACAATTAAACCATACATGTGAATAACACTTCGGCGGTCCGATGTGCAAAGCACGATGGATAGCACCGCCCTGACGCGAGCGCCTGCACGCGCATCTGGAGCGCGGGCGTCGCCGTGCCCACGCGCGCGGCCAGCGCGGCGCTGAGGCGCGCCTTGTGGCTGTCCGCGAAGCCCGACGCGGTGATTCGATTATGCAGGGTAGCTGCTTGGGCAGCCCCGATCGTCCCCAAGTTGTGAAGCTGCAGCTGCACGCTCATGGACAAGGCGGACTGGCTCTGCGCCATCGCGCCGGCGGCGATGACGCCGATCTGCGATGCGAAGAAGGCGTCGCAGCTGTCCAGGTTATCCAGGATGTGGTTGATGGGTGTGGCCGCAGCCGCGGCAGACATGATGCCCTCCGCGAGGGCGAGGGGGTGCGCGGACGCTCCGAGGGGAAGCGCGAGGGAGGGCCTCCCACACTGCGAGAGCTGAAGCACTCGGCTGCTGAGGTGGAAGAGAGGCCACAACAGCACAGATGCGCTGCAGCGCAACGATCGCATGCAATTAAGGAACACACGTGAGCGCTGCAGCGCTCAGCAGAAATCATCGTCACAAAGTAACATGAAGCGCTGCAGCGCTATGCATGCGCACCATGATGGAACGCATGGTAGTGGGCAATAGGGAGAGAGATATAGAGTGATGGAAAGGAGAGGAGGGAGATAATGAGGGACACGAGGGGGGGGGGGGGGGCGGGGGGAGATGCGAGGAGACACGGGAGGGAAGGACACGAGCGCGGGCGGGCGGGCGGGCAGGACACGGGGGGGGGGATGCATGATCATTTGAGGAACACGGAAGGGACGGTGCGAAAGACACGGAGGGGTGGGAGGGACATGGGAGAAACACGGGGGGGGGCACGGAAGAGACACGGGAGGGGCACGGGAGTTCGGGGGCGAGCGGGCGGACGGACGCGGGAGCGGTGCGGAGGGGCACGGGCGGGAGCGCACGGAAGGCAGGTGGAGACACGGAAGGGGCACGGGAGAGACGCGGGAGAGACACGGGAGACGGATAGGTATACACGGGAGCTCGGGAGCGGGCGGGCGGGCAGACACAGGAGGGACACGGAAGGTGTCCGAGGAGGGCGCGGGACGGATTCAGGAGATGCGCGAAGTGTGATCAGGGGCAGATACCGAAGCGATCTGGGAGCCTCGAAGGCAGCTGGGACATCGACAGAGGCGTGTCTGTTCAATAGAGGGGGCTATTGAACGGACACGAGCGTGGCTGTTCAATAGAGGGGGCCATTGAACATGGCATGTTCAATAGAGGGGGCTATTGAACAGACACGGGCGTGGCTGTTCAATACAGGGGGCTATTGAACAGACACGCCGCTGTCAGACAGCATCACCTCTGCAGAGGGGCACCGACGCTCTCAGATCGCTTCACCCGAAGCTCCCGTTCGACCTCAGATCAGCCATCCTGATGCCAACATCCAGCACTCCAGCCCAACCCAACGCCCACCCACGCAGTCCCAGAACACTGTCCACACTGCTGATTTCGCGGTGGGAGTGAAACTAAGAGAGGCGCGAAGTACATCACGCGGCGCTGCTGCAGCAGCGTCGCGACGAGGTTGACGATGCCGACACCGCTGTCAACTGCAAAGATTTACGCTCACGGCTCTGCTGCAGCAGCGTCGCGATGGCTCGAGACTGCTGAGGGCGAGGCTGATGGGAGCTGGTGAGGCTGCCAGGAGGCCATGGGGGGAGCTACTCGGCGGCGCAACGAACTAACTGTGCTGAATGGGAGCAGGGAGAGTGGCGAAGGGCGATGCGATGCGAGACTGTTTGCCATCTGAAGTGCCCCAGGACCCCCCCAAGTGCCCCCAAACTTTCCTGGCCAATCCAAGGCCGACCCCTGGCACATCAGTCCATGCAAAAAAAATGTCAGTGGATCAGGATGTGAACGTCGACGATGGCAGATAGATGTGATGAGGATATCGGAGCGCCTTTCTGGGCGACAGCGCGGGCGCACCACGCGATCTGGCGCACGAAATATAACCTGGCCTAAAACACATGCATGCGTCGGCAGGCTATGCTCGCGAACTGATCCAATCCACCCCCCCCCATTGCTCCCATTGATCTTACATGTTGGGTTGCTACAGCATGTATCCTATCACTATGCGTTCGTTGTCCCCCTCGCTCACGGGAGAGTGGATACCCGCTGCAGCGGGCAGCCTGTCTACCGTCTCTCTTTTTTTTTCTCTTTCCCGCCATCGCGGGTGGTGGGGTGAGGGGGTTTTTCCTTTTATTCTTACTTTCTCTTTTGTTTTTTCCTCCCCAACCCCAACACCCTTACTTTCTTCACCCCTCCCCCCCTCCTCCATTTCTTACTCTACCGTCTCTCTCCAATGTGTCTTCACTCCACCCCCACGCTGCGTCTCCATCGTCCCCCTCGCATTCCCTATGTATATTACGTATCCCCCCTGTCTACCTCTACTATAGTCCACCCTCTCCCCCTGTCTACCTCTACCTCTACTATAGTCCACCCTCTCCGTCGCCCATACAGTTGGATGCTCCGCGGCGGCCCGGCCTGCCGCGGCTCTCATGTTGGCGCCTGCGCGGCGCCTCCCTCCGGCGCCTGCAGCGCCTCTCCTCAGCGCCTGCAGCGCCTGCGCGCAGCCCTCGGCGCCTGCAGCGCCTGCGCGCAGCCCTCGGCGCCTGCAGCGCCTCCTCCGGCGCCTGCGCGCCCTCCTCGGCGCCTGCGCCTCCTCAGGCGCCCCACGGCGCCTGCAGCGCCTCCTCGGCGGCCTCCTCGCCGCCGCCGCCGCCCTGGCCGACCCAGACCTCTGCTGGGCCAGCGTAGTACTCCTCGGCCAGGGCGGCGGCCGCGGCGTACTCGCCCGCCAGCAGCAGCTCGCAGAGCCGCTGCGCCCTGTTGAACCAGCCGCCCCGCCGCCCTTGCCCTTGCCCTTGCCCTTGGACAAGTTTGCCGCCCTTGCTCTTGTCCTTGCCCTTGCCCTTGCAAGGGCCGCCGTCGTCCTTGTCCTTGTCCTTGCCCTTGCCCTTGCAAGGTGGGCCGCCGACGTCCTTGTCCTTGTCCTTGCCCATGCCCTTGCAAGGTGGGCCGCCGACGTCCTTGTCCTTGTCCTTGCCCTTGCCCGAGGCGCAAGGTGGGCCGCCGTCCTTGTCCTTGTCCTTGTCCTTGTCCTTGTCCTTGCCCTTGGCCAAGGCGCGGCCGACGCTGCCGCACGGCGACGGCCGCGGCCGCGCCTTGGCCAGCAGCGCGCCCGGCGGCGGCGCCGAGGGAGGCCGCGGCCGCGCCGTGGCCGCGGCCGCGAGCAGCGCGCCGCCGTCGTCGCTGTCGAACTCCTCGAAGTCCTCGTCGTAGTCGAGGTGCGCCATCGCTGCAGCGAGGCTGCAGCTCGCCAAGCTGCATGATGGGCTTGGTTTTCACCACCAGTGCCATAAGTTGGAGGGAGAGGTCCTCCTCCTCCTCTTCTTTCTCCTCCTCCTCCTTCTCCAACATATGGTATAGTGGTGGTGGAAACCAGTCCCATCACTGCAGCTGAAGCTGAGCTCGGGCGCGTGGGCGCCGCAGGGCGGCGCGCGGGCGCTGCGGCGCGCGAAGCTGCAGCTGCAGCTGCACGGAACAAAAACAGCGGCGGTGCCAACGACGAATGCGATGGCGACGACGCTGACGACGACGGACCCCTGCTAACCAATCGACTGACCCCCCAAAGTAACATCACCCCGCAAAGTAACATCACCCCCAACTGAACCTCCGAAGGCCAACGACTGGATTGACCTCCCCAGGGCTGCCCCCTCAGGATAGGAGGAGGAGGGGGAGGAGGATGAGGGGGAGGAGGAGGATTGGAGGGAGAGGAGGAGGGGGGGGAGGAGGGGGGGCAGGAGAAGGAGGAGGAGGAGGAGGAGGAGGACACTGATGAGGAGGAGAAGAAGGAGAGGGAGGAGGAGGAGAAGGAGGAGGATAAGGAGGAGTAGGGGAATGAGAGGGAGGATGAGGAGGAGGAGGAGGAGGAGGAGGAGGAGGAGAGGGAGTATGCGGAGGCAGGAATAGGCAGAAGGATCGGGGGGGCGGGGCATGGGTGCCAACTGGTTGTCTTCCTCCCCCTCCTCCTCGTCATGCTCCTCGTCCTCGGCCTCCTTCTCCTCCTCCTCCTCCTCATCATCATCATCCTGCCCCCCCTTCCCCTGCTCCGAAGTGCTGGCAGCGAGCGGTGGGAACCTGTGAAAATGAGGGCGTTCCAGAACGTCGTCCTCAATGTCGTCGTCCTCCTGATCACCCTCCTCCTCCTCATCATCATCCTCCCTCCACCTTCTTCTCCTGCATGTACTGCTCTGAATTACGTCGTCTTTAACGCCGTCGTCGTTGTCTCTGTCGCCGTCGCCGCCGACGCGATGCTGTATCCGACTGAAACAGTGGTGCTGCAGCACTGACCGCGCGCGCGCCGCGCGCCCGTCACTTCCGCGGCTTCTTCGCGACGTGGTATTGGACTGCCAGCGCAAACGCTGCCTCGCGGTACCCGCGCTGAAGCGCTTCCCGAATCATGTCGCACACAAGCTTCCACATGCCAACCTTGGTATCAGCATCGCGCTTGCGCGCGGCTGCAGCCGCGCGCGGGGCTGGCACATCACTGGCGGCTGCAGCCGCGGCCCTCGTCGACGTCGGAGGCGGCGGTGGCGGCGGCGGCGGCGGAGGAGGGGGGGTAGCCGCATATGTCGCATCCGATGCAGCGGACTTCGCCTTCGGCGGCGGCACTGGCTCCGAGGGAAGCCGCCATGGCGGCGTCGCTGCACTCATGTTGGCAGCCATTGATGTTCTGATCACAAGTGGCTGCGAACCACATGCAATAACATAAAGCGAACATGCGGGCTGCAAGCGCGATCGAAGCGCTACATCAACACGCCAGACACACAAAATGTAAGTCAGCGCTGCAGCGCGACGCAAAAATCTGATATCGGCACGCCAGACACCCGAACGTAAACCAGCGCTGCAGCACGATGGACTCCAAACACACGAAACGTAAGTCAGCGCTGCAGCGCCGTGAGGTCACACATCGACGGCGGCAACGCGTGAGAGGCACACTTGATCGTAGTGTCGTCGTGCTGCAGCACGCTTGGTCATACCAACGATTCGCAATGACACCAACAGTAGCGAACATTGGGGGGATCCACCAACAATCCGCAATTATTATCCCAATCCTCCTCTTCCTTCTCCTCGTCCTCGTGCTCGTCCTCCTCGCTGCCATTCTCAATCGCACTGCCGACCGTGATCGCACGCCCCAGCGATGCGGTCGACCGAGCGCGCCGCAGCTCAGTCCGAGTCGGCCTCCTCCTCCTCCGCATCGCCCTCCGCCTCCGCTTCCATCTCCTGGAGCACATCCGCTTCGCAATCCTTGAGTTCGGCGGTGCACCACTTCGCCGCGGCCGCTTCAGCGTCATCCTTGCTGCAGCCGCGGTTTGTGCGGAACAAGGCCGTCCCGCTGCAACCGCAGTCTGTGCGGACGGCCCGCCAAGCTTGGAGCCGCTGCACCCAATAGATGCGGGTGCCGCAAGGAACGTCGGTCTCGTGGCGCCGCGGGCGCTTCAGCACCGTGCTCGCCTCTGCCGCCTCCGCCGCCTCCTGAAGCAATTTGGCCTTGATGTACTCTACGCCCTTCTCGTGCAGCGCCACCTGCAGCTTGTCCCTCCCCCCCTTATGAGGTGGGGGAATGACAATCTGCAGCTCTGCGGCCTCAGTATCGCCAAACGGCGGCAGCTGCACTGTCTTGAAGCACTTGTCCACTGGAACCTGGCGACTGGCGCGGCCGGGCCGCGTGGTCGGGCGGCGGCCTGGCTCCGCTGCAGCGAAGAGCGTCGTCGGCGCCGTTGGCCCCGACGACGCGGTGCGCTGATTTTTCAGCCACGTCAGGAACATCGTGCCTCGCAAGCCCTGAGCCTTGCCGCGCACCCACTTGCTCCAACCTGCGGTGGTCACGGTGATACACTCGCGGTCTCCGATGACCTCGACGGCCGCGACCAGCTCGCGCCCCGTACGGTTGTCGTGCAGCACGACGCAGTCGCGCTTGATCGTCGTCATCGCGCGCGCGGCGCGCCGAGGCTGCAGCCCGAGCGCGGTCGCACTTCAGCGCCAAAATTGCTGCGATGGAGTGATGAGGCAACATGTGCGCGGACGAGGTGCTCATGATGAGGTGCGCTGCAGCGCATGTGAAAGATGAAGCGAAGAGCAACGATCACATCGAGCACACCAGTGATGACGAAGCCGCTGCAGCGGCATGTCTGTGGGAAAGGCTGATGTCAGCACCAATATTGTACAGTCGCTGCAGCGACGATGCTGGCGCAACGAATCGTTCCGCGCGCTGCAGCGCCGCGGCAAGTATCGCACTTCGCACCAACCCGCACACTGTTTACACCAATCGGAGGGCCACGCTCGGTGCCGTCATGTGCGCTCGCCGCTCCTTAAGCCCCCCTCATCCTCCTCCCTATGCCAAACCTTACCCTGCCTCCTCCTCCTCCTCCTCCTCCGCATCACCCCTCCCTCCTGCCTCATCCTCCCGCGTGGTCCCTCTATATCGCCAGCTCAGGCCGTCCTGAGCTTCTTGGCTGGCCGCGGCTGCAGCCGCGGCCACGGCTTCACCACCAGGAAGTCGCCCTCGGACAGGGCGCAAGTGTTATGCATCTGGGGCACCCCCACCTGCACCTTGTTGACGCCTGTCCCGAACGTCACGGTCTCCTTTCGGAGCTCCATGTTGGGCTCTGAGTCGGACTTTGCCACCACCCAGAAGGGGCTGACAAAGGCGTCGGGGCCCCGCGACCCCTCAGCGGGGGGCCCTGCGAACTGAGGGCCCACGAAGAACTCGTAGAGGCCAACCTTCCCCAACGAGATGCTCTCCGCAACGCAGCCCGTGCTGACCCGCGTGGACGAGGCTGAACTGCGACCACTCCCACCGCGTGGAGCTACATGGCGCGCAGTCGGTAACGTCACTGACCTCGTCGCTACGGCCTGACGTGCCCCGAAATCCTCGCTACCTCGTGCTCAGCGCAGCGCTGCAGCGCGGCGTCGTCGGAGGGGGGCGCGGACGATTGCGGAAGCACAAGTCTGACGAGCTCACCCACTTTGAACGCTCGCTTGCAGCGCACGGCAGGTGGGTCCTGCAGGATCTCCAAGTGCAAGATGTTCGCCTGGTACTTCAGCGCTTGGAGCCGCAGCGCCATGTTGCATGCCCCCTTGAACGCGCCCATCGCCCAACCCTCGTGGGCTGGCGGCAAGTGCTCCTTCGTGAACGGCAACTGCTCCTGCACCCTGGACGTCAACTTGTAATTCTCGAGCAATATGTTTACTTCAATCCGCCCGCTCGGCTAACTGCTTCGTGCGCTGCAGCGCATCGACCAACCCATTGCAACTTAAGTACAGGAAATACAATATCGCAGTTACTACCTCCTCCCCCCCCCTCCCTGCTCCCTGCACGGGCGGCGGGGTGGCTGCAGCCACGCAATGGAGATCTCTTCGCCCACCAGGTCGCCGTGCAACTTCTTCTGAGCGGTGATCCCATTCTCCGAGACGGAGAGCACCTCGAAGACGTCATCCACCTCCTTCTTCTGGACGATGTGCTTCCCCACGTCGAACCCTGCACGCCGCATGCGGAAGACGTTGCTCTTCAACTCAGCGGCCGACGACGCTGCCGCGCGCGGCGCGTCTGCATCGGCGCTCGCTGGGAACTTGGGTGCGCCATCGCCTTGCTTGTCGGTCTGCGCCGCCTTGCCGAACTCGATCCCCAAGCTCTTCATCTGCAGCTGGGCTGGCTCCCCGAGCTCATGGAGGAAGACCTCTCTGGAGGGTCGCTGCAGCGACATTGAATGGCGAAAAGCAGGGAGGGGGGGGGAACAAGGAGCACGCGAAAGGTGGCGTGAGAAGATACCTGTGCTATATCTGCTACGCATCCGAAAGTGCGGTCTCCTGGCGCTCGCTTCTTCGCCAGGTACATGGCACAGCGGACATCCAACTTTGCGATGTGCAAGAAGCCCTGCTCCGCTCCGATATCCAACCTCTTCACGAGCGACCTTGCGTCGGCCATGAGATTGTCGGCCGCAGCCACGTCCGCCTTGCGGGACGCGACGTGGACGATCTCGTTTGCCTTGATCCGCACATCGCTTCAGCGATTGCGTTTGGGAATAAAGCAATGTAACGGTGCGTGTGTGTGTGGGGGGGGGGGGAGGGGGGAGGGGTGGGCACGCAGTTCTAACAATGCAGCGCAATGCATAGATGCGCTGCAGCGCATGTCACTACAAGGGGGCGCCGACAAGCTTATGGATGGTCCTGCACATGCTATCCACCACGTGCTCGCCTGAATAGTTGTCCTTCACGAGCGCCGCTACGACATACGGGTACGACTCCTGGTGCTTCCCCCATTTAATCGAATTCAACTTGCGCCAAGATTCAGAGCCGCACATCAAAGTTTGCCCCGAGACGTCCACATTCGTGAAGGTCTTGAGGGCTTCATCTATTTCACGGAGAAGTTCTCCGTTTTGTGGCCCGAGCTCAACAAACTTGCACAAGTCAGCGATCCACGCCTTGCAAGGTGGGTTCGCGTGGCCCGCTTGCTCGGCGATGTCGCGCCAATCGGGCTTGCTGGAACCCTCAGCGAGGCTGTGTGCCAAGAGCGTCCGCCCACCTGCCTGCAGCAAGCGCCGAGCCGATCAAGTGCTGCAGCACTGTAAGATATAATGCTCCTGCTCCTCGTTCTCACCTCCTCCCCAACGCGCTCCCACTCATCACCCTCCTCGTGCATCATCCTGGTCCTTACTACATACCGCTATATACTAGAGTGGGGATAGGCTGCAGCCTGACCGAATGATCTCGGTCTCGTGAACCGCCTCCCTGACGTCGGCGTTCAAAGCCCTCTGCACGAAGTTCTTGAGGCCCTTCACTTTGGCCACCGCGTGCTTGATGATCAACCACGTCAGGCCCTTTTTGACTGCCGTCGCAATTTGCGGATGCAACGCGCACAGCTTTTCGGAGTCGATGTTGTCCCGAGAGTCTGCCAGCGCCTTCACTGTGGTCGGCGCCTTGGCCAGCACGCAGCGGAGGTAGACGTTCGTGTGGGAGCCGCCCACTGACGTATACCGCAATGAGTCCAGCGGGGGGCACCGACCCCCGCTGAGCCGCGAAAGGCGGTCGTTCGCCATCGCGGTCTCTTCCAACTGCGCCCCCTGCGGGGCCTCGAAGGCAGTGGCTGCAGCCGTCTTGGCCAATACGAAGCCCTGGGCGCAAATCTTCGCGCCTAAATTGTGAGCCCGCGCAGGGTTCACTAACGAACCGCTGCGGTTCCGAATGTCGATGCCCATCTGGTTCGGTGGGGCCTGCTGGTAATGCGCTAGCCCCTCCGCCAGCAGGAACTCCTTCAGTTGATCCCACCCCGATGCCGACCTCCCCGAGGAATTGCTTTCCTCGATGCACTGCAAGATCTGCTCCTCCTGACGCGCCTGCAGCGCCATGCCAGCGCTATATATAGCGCCGAATGCAACGTGCGAGCCCGCGGGCGCGACGGCGGATGCGGCGCGCGGCCGCAGCTTGAGACAAGCTGTCGCGCGGCGTGCGCGTGAACATCGACTTGCATGAACATGCAACTTGCGAGCAAAAATGTTGATCTGGGCTGCAGCCCGAGGCCCATGAAGCACGAGCGCGCACGCGCTGCAGCGCGATGCGACATCACGACGACAACCATTTTTTTGCGCTGCAGCGCAAAGTAACATACGTGCTATAAAATTTGGAGCGCTGCAGCGCTCAATGCGACCATTGAAAAACAACGAATACAACAAAACATAATTGACATGTGCATTCAAATTCCTTGCAAACGGAGCTGGGCGAAAATGAAGATCCGAACAACGTGCAACTAGAAAACATGCATTCAACTCAACATTCAGCGCTGCAGCGCTTCATCTTCAGCGCACGCAGCGCTTCATGTTCATATAAATCCGAAGGCAGCGCTGCAGCGCCTCTCATATTTAAAGCAAAAATCCAGGACACCGACTCCAAATCAAAATGCAAAAATTGTAGCGCTGCAGCGCTCAACGAACAAACTCAGCTCTTTCAAGACGTGGATTTACCTTTTTTCCCTGTGCATGGCCCTTGGATAACAAGTGCGATGTAACCGCTAAGTCACTTATAACCTACTTAGCAAACTAGCTATAAGCGGTTATAAGTGGTTAGCTAAGTGCGCTAAGCACTTAGCTAACTGGTTATAAGTGGATAGCTAAGTACTTACTAAGTCATTACTAAGTGGGCCACTTAGTAATGACTGAGTAAGTACTTAGCTAAGTCCGCTAACTACTTACTAAGTACTTAACTTACCGTAGTAAGTATGTTAAGTACTTAGCAACCGCCACGGCCATCCAAGCAGAGCGGCCTCCGGCACCGTTTCCGGACGGATCCGCTGGATCCGGTGACGAATCCCAAACCGGCGCCCTCGCTTGAGACATCCTCGCAAAACTGGCCCCGGGGGAGGTGCCCAGAGGAACCCAGAGCGGCCTCCGGCACCGTTTCCGGACAGATCCGCCGACGAATCCCAAACCGGCGCCCTCGCTTGAGACATCCTCACAAAACCAACCCCGGGGGAGGTGCCCAGAGGAGCCCAGAGCGGCCTCCGGCACCGTTTCCGGACAGATCCGGTGGATCCGCCGACGAATCCCAAACCGGCGCCCTCGCTTGAGACCATCTCACAACTCTGAGCTCGGGGGAGGTGCCCAGAGGAGGCAGAGCGGCTCCTCCGCACCCGTTCCGCGACAGTCCGCTCGGATCCGCCCCGACCGAATCCCAAAACGGCGGCCCTCGCTGAGACATCACTCACAAAACCGCCCCGGTGGGGGAGGTGCACAGAGGAGCCCAGAGCGCCTCGGCACCGTTCCGCACAGATCCGTTGTATCGGTGGATCCGCCGACGAATCCCAAACCGGCGCACTAGCTTTGAGACATCCTCACAAAACCGGCCCCGGGGGAGGTGTCCCAGAGAGCCAGACACGACCTCCGGCCACCGTTCCGGAAGATCGCTGGACCGCCGAACCCTCCCAAAAACCGGCGCCCTCGCTTGAGACATCCTCACAAAACCAGCCCCGGGGGAGGCGCCCAGAGGAGCCCAGAGCGGCCTCCGGCACCGTTTCCAGACAGATCCGGTGGATCCGGTGGATCCGCCGACGAATCCCAAACCGGCGCCCTCGCTTGAGACATCCTCACAAAACCGGCCCCGGGGGAGGTGCCCAGAGGAGCCCAGAGCGGCCTCCGGCACCGTTTCCGGACAAATCCGCTGGATCCGGTGGATCCGCCGACGAATCCCAAACCGGCCCCGGGGGAGGTGCCCATGGAGCCCAGAGCGGCCTCCGGCACCGTTTCCGGACAGATCCGCTGGATCCGGTGGATCCGCCGACGAATCCCAAACCGGCGCCCTCGCTTGAGACATCCTCACAAAACCGGCCCCGGGGGAGGTGCCCAGAGGAGCCCAGAGCGGCCTCCGGCACCGTTTCCGGACAGATCCGGACAGATCCGGTGGATCCGCGCCCCGGGGGAGGTGCCCAGAGGAGGAATGAGGAGGAGGAGGGGGAGGAGGAGGAGGAGGAGGAGGAGGAGGAGGAGGAGGAGGAGGAGGAGGAGGAGGAGGAGGAGGAGGAGGAGAAGATGATGGAGCTGTGGGGTGGAGGAGGACAGACGGAGGCAAGAGAAGGATGGAGGAGGAGGAGGAGGAGGAGGAGGAGGAGGAGGAGGAGGAGGAGGAGGAGGAGGAACCTCATCCTCACCCTCGCCAACAAGCGCACGCACCTTCTTCTATATACAGAAACTCCCGATCAACCGCAGAGCGGCCGGCTAGTCATCATGGTCGTCACCATCACATCATCATGGTCATGACCATGATCATGAACATGAACATCAGCACCAGCATCATCACCAACATCAGCATCGCAATACTAATCATCATCGTCAGCATCATCGTCGTCATCAGTTTCGTCACCATCATCGTCATCAGCTTAATCATCATCATCAGCAGCATCATTATCATCGTCGCCATCGTCATCAGCAGCATCATCATCATCATCATCATCATAATCGTCATCATCGTCATCATCGTCATCATGGTCATCATCGTCATCATCACCACCATCATCATCACATATATCGTTATCATTACCACCAACACCATCGCCATCATGATCAACAACATCATCGTCGTCATCGGCATCGTCATCGTCAGCATCAGCATCATCAGCATCAGCATCAGCATCAGCATCATCATCATCAGCGCCATCATCATCGTCACCATCGTCGTCCTCATCGTCATCGCCATCGTCATCGTCAGCGCAGGCGCTTGACAATACCACGGCTGCGCGCATTGACAAAGTCACGACTGCACGAATGCACGTGCCGACGAATGGCTTCAGCATGGGTTGAAACCGCCACCGTGCCTGTGTTGTGGGTCAGAAGCATATTGGATGCTTGTTGGGGTCTCTTGCGAAGCTTCCAAAGAACATTTTCGAGGCAATTCTGATGCCTCGTGGGGCTCGTCCGTGGCTGCTTGCGGACTGTAGGGGCTTCTTTGGGGCCTTCAGTGGGCTTCGTGGGGCCTCTGGAATGCTTCTTGGGGGGAGGCAATTTTGAAATGTTTCGAAGCCTCTGGGGGGCCGTTTTGGGGCATCTTGGGGCCTCTTTGGGGTCTCTGATGGGGGCATTTTTAACCCTCTTGCGGCCTCTTGGGGGCCTATAGGGGCGGAAATCTCCACTGTCGGTTCGTGTTCCCCCTCTTTGGCACCTCTTGGGGCCGTCTTGAAGCCTTCTTGGGCCGTGTTGGGCGCCTCTTGGACCGTTTGGGCGCCCTCTTGGGCTGTCTTGGGGGCCTCTCGGGGGCCTTTTGGGCCGTCTTGGGGCGATGTTCGAGGCTTCCTCGGCAATCTTGCAAGGTCAGAAGCCCGAAAACGCGGGCAAGCAAAAAACATTGGAAAACACAATGCAAATCTATGATGTTCGGCTCTTGGGGCTCTCTTGGAAAGCCTCTCGGAGCGCCCCTGGGGCTTCTTGGGGGCCCCTTGGGCCTTGATGGGGCTATCTTGAGAGTCTTGGAACGCTCTTGGGCCGTCTTGGCGGCTTCCTGCCGTCCCCGGAAGCCGTGGTGGACGCCTCCGGGGGCGCAAAAGAGCCTCCGGACGCCCGGGGGCAAAGTGGGTTACGGGGGGGGGGGGGGGAAATTCGGGAGGGTGTCCCGGCCCGGGGCCCTGGCCCAAGGTACCCCGGTAAGAGAGATATATATATATATATATATAATATATATATATATATATATATATATATATACACACACCATATATTATATATACATATATATATATATATATATATATATATATATATATGCAGTGTTCGGCTCTACTCGAGTATAGTATACGAAACTCTTGTATACCATCCGAGCTATTATACTCTACACTGACAAAATCTACTCTGCTATACTCTACCATGCAACACCCATACTACCCAAACCTACCACATTCAACTCTGCGCTACGTCTGTTCGCTTTGTAATCCTGGCATAATGAAGGCATATGATATATATATATAAAAAAAAAAAATGAGGGCGGACGTTTAAAAAAATAGTTTCGCCGGCCTGGTTGGGCCCACATAAGGGGGGGAGGGGGCGCCGCCCACGGAGGGCCCCCCCAGGGCGAACAAATAAAGTTCTCCGGGCGTCCTTGCGGGCGACCGCGCGCGGACGTGCGATCCTTCAGCCTCGAACGCCGCACAGGAAACGCAGGAAATGATGATGATGATGATGATGATGATGATGATGATGATGATGATGATGACACGGCGCGGCACAGCACGGGGCATCCTGCACGACACGGCACTGCACCACGCGGCACGACGCAGCAACAGAACACGACGCCGCAGGCGACCGCACGGACGCGCGACACCACTTGGGCGGGAGCGAATCACTTGAATTGTTTCTTGTGGCCATCACAGTATGTGTCCACGCGACGAGCGAACAAACAAACGCTGGAGGGAAGGAGAAAGGGGGGAACGATTAAAAAATCAGTTTCGGGCCCCAGCCCTCCTCCCTCCTCCCTCCTCCCTCCCACCTCCCTCCTCCCGCCCTGCCTCGCCTCCCTCCCCCCTCCCCCCTCCCTCCCTCCTCCCTCCTCCCTAGGGAGGAGGGAGGAGAGGAGGGAGGCCTCCTCCCTCCTCCCTCCTCCCTCCTCCCTCCCTCCCTCCTCCCTCCTCCCTCCCTCCTCCCTCCTCCCTCCTCCCTCCCTCCTCCCTCCTCCGTCCCTCCGTCCCTCCTTCCTCCCTTCCTCCTCCTTGGAAAAATCGAGAATCTTCAGGGGGAAAGGGGGGGGGACGATTAAAGTTGCTGGGGGGGGACGATTAAAAAATCAGTTTCGGCCCCCAGATTCTAGTAGTACGCCCAACTCTTCACGGATAGGGCCCCCCGGGGGAGGGGGGTGGGGTGGGGTATTTTTTTTTAATCATATGCTCACATTAATCAGCCCTACTCCTACTCTACTTCCCGCTCATACACTATCCTCTCATCTGCTCTACTCTGCGCTGCTCTACTCTACTTCTCTTTACTCCACTTTACTCGAGTATGGTACTCCCGAATATGCTTGACCCGACTCTACTATACCATCTACCCTACTCTACCTACCCTACTCTGCTCTACTAACTATACTCTCTTCTACTCTACCATACTTTACTCGACCCCACAATACTCTATTATTCGCCCGCCTGACGGGCCAAGGGCGTGCTAAGATCTACGGTAACTGGTTAACAACATTTCCAATTCGCGCGCGCGGAGCCGCCCCTGGGGGTCCCCGGACGGAAAATACTCCCGCACTTCCAGGCAAGGTCCAGGCAAGATCCCGGGCAGGTCCCGGGCAGGTCCCAGCAGGCTCCCAGGGGCGCTCCAGGAACGCTTCAAGTGGCCTCGAAGAGAGCTCAACATGGTCAGAGACGGTCCAAGAGCGATGCAAGACGCCAAATATTGCCTCCAGACAACCCACAGCGCCTTCAAGACGCCCCAAGCGACCCCCAAGAGACCTCCCAAGAGGGCCCACAGATGCAGAACTTTGTGATTTTCCATCGGATTCTTAGGGCTTTTGGCGTTCTCGCCTTTTCCGGAGGGCCCCAAGACAGCCCAAGAGGCGCCCAAGACGGCCCAATAGAGTCCCAAACCGGCCCCAAGAGGGGCCCAAGAAGGGGACCAGGAACCGAAACGTCCAGCCTTCAGCCCAAAGATGCCCCCAGGAGACCCCAAGAGGCCTCCAAGAGGCCCCAAGGGACCCCCAAGAGACACCCCAAGGAGCCCCAAGAGGTCCCCAATAGGCCCGAAGAGGCCCTAACACGGCCCCCAAGAGGCATCGCAACTGCCTCCCAAAAGCCCCTGAGAGGCCAACCACGAGAGCCCAACCAACATCCGTGAGGCCTCGGACCCGCCACCCACTGCCTCCGAAAAATGGCAGCCGCCCAACCGCACCGCATTGACAATAACACCCCGACAAACGAGAGCGGTGAGGTAAGATGGGCCAGCGGAATGAGAGAAGCGATAAAATAAGCTAGTGTTACTCTACTCTACTCGAACATGATAGAATACTACTCTCCATTCTACTACTACAACCGAATCGACTATACTCTGCTCTGAAATGATCCTCTCCACTCTACCCGACTCGATTATGTGATTAATTGTTCTTCTATGCTCATGACTCGTCTCTACTCTACTCTGCTCTGTTCTCATCTGCTTTACTGCACTTCTGAGTTTGACGATTGCTGGACGAATGTCAGGGCGCCATTGGAATTAGCCACCGGAAATCGTTGTAATAGCACAGGAAGACGCATGCGGATAGCAGAGGAAGCCATGCGACTAGCAGGTGAAGTCGTGCGGACACAGAAGAACGCATGCGAATCTGTAATAACAGGGGGAGCCATGAGCGACAGAGGAGACCATTCGCAACAGAGGACGCGTGCAGGGGCAGACTAGAAGCCCATGCTGGAAACCATGCGCAGTCAAAGACGAGTGCAGGGGCGAGGTAGACAGCAACGCGGATAATAGAGGAAACCATGCGTCGCAACAGAGGAAGCCATGTGCATCAGAGGACGCGCGAAAGGGCAAGATGGAGAGAGAGTCTCGGTGGTCAATTCTCTCCCCCCATTGAGATAGACAGGCCTTTTTGGAGAACACAACGAATCCTCTGGACGGCTCCACTCTTCCGAGGCGGCGAACCTCCACGAGCGCAGGAACGGAGTCCCGCGCCTCGCGTGCATCAAAACATACGCTCTTTTCCACAGGAGGCCACAGGGCGAAGAAGAGGGAATGGCAACGGCATCGGTACCCGTTTCTTCCTCTGGCCCCTCCTCGTCCCCCGTCAGTCCCCCTCCCACCCCCCTCCCCGCGCACCGAAGCTCGAACCTTGAGCCTCCATCCTCGATCCTCATGTCTCGAACCTCCCGTCGATCCTCCCGAACCTCGATCCTTGAACCTCGACCCTCGAATCGCCATCATCAAACCTCGACTCCCACCCCACCCCCCGCAAAGCCCATCCGCGACCCATCTTACGACCCACACTCTCCTCCTCCCTCCTCCTCCTCCTCCTCCTCCTCATCTCCTCCTCCTCCCACCTCGTCTTCCTCCTCCTCTCCTCCTCCTCCTCCTCCTCCTCCCCTCCTCCTCACCCCCCCCTCCTCCTCCTCCTCCTCCTCTCCTCTCCTCCTCCTCCTCCTCCTCCTCCTCCTCCTCCTCCTCCTCCTCCTCCTCCACCCCACCCCCAGCCCCCGCCGCTCCAGGCGGGGAGCGAGCACGCTCGCTGCGGAGGACTCCACGTCGCCTGGCTCGCGGGCGGGCGGGCACGGCGCCCGCTCCCCATCCCGCGCCTCCCAGGGCGGGCATCCCACGAGGGGGCGGCGGGGGGGGGGGGGGGGACAAGTTAGGTGCCCTCACGTCAGATCTGACGTCCTGCCCCTCCCTCCCATCCCCTACCAGTGCGTAGATCTCCCCCCTATTCGTGCAGTCGGGTGTCGAGCAAGGCAATGCTCGCGAGAGGGTACACGATGACTGGTAGAGCACGGTATGGCATGGCGGGGACGAGGAGGCCGTTGCACCGAGCGCGGGCTCGTGATGAGACTGATCAGGAGCGCATCTGATCCCAACATGTGTCCCCTCCTCCTCCTCCTCATCCTCCTCCTCCTTCTCATCCTCCTCCTCCTCTGCTCCCCTCCCCGACCCACCCCCAGCGACATTACCAAACGTCCTCCTCGTCCACATGCGTCTCCGTCCTATCCTCATCATCTCCGATTCCACCTCCATGTGCCTCCTCCTGCTCACCTCCACCTCCTCCTCCTCCTCCTCCTCCTCCTCACCAGCAGCAGCATCAACCGCAGCAGCATCGTCGCCATACTAAGCATCATCATCAGCATCATCAGCATCATCACCATCACCACCATCATTAGTATGATCATCATCATCATCATCAGAATGACCATCATCATCATCATCAGCATCATCATCATCATCAGCATCATCATCATCATCATCATCATCATCATCATCATCGTCATCATCATCATCATCACCGTCATCATCATCATCATCATCATCATCATCATCATCATCATCATCATCATCATCATAATGACCAACATCATCATCATCATCATCATCATCATTACAATCATCTGTATCCCTATCACCAGCACCATCTTCATCATCATCATCATCAGCATCATCATCATCGTGACTAGCAGTATCAGCATCATCATCATCAGCATTGTCGTCGTCATCAGCATCACCATCACCATCAGCATCATCGTCATCTTCATCGTCCTCGCCATTAGCATCACCATCATCATGGTCGTCATCACCATGACCAGCACCACCACCATCACCATCAGCATCATCAGCAACAGCGTCATCATCGTCGTCGCCACCAGCATCATCAGCGTCACTATCATCATCGGCATCGTCATCGTCATCACCAGCATCATCATCAGCAGCATCATCATCGGCAGTGGCATCTTCATTACCATCGGCGTAGCCATCATCATCAACATCATCAATAACATTAACACAATCATTGGCAGCATCCTCATCATCACCAGTAGCAACATCAGCAGCATCATCAGCAGCACCATCGTCGTCAACATCGTCGTCATCATCATCGGCATCATAATCAGCAACAACATCATCCCCAGCAACATCATCATCAAAATCATGATCCTCTTATCGTCATCATCACCATCATCATCAACACCATCATCGTGATCGTCATCATCACATTCATCATACTCGCCATCCTCCTCCTCATCATCAACATCATCATCATCATCATCGTCACCATCGTCATCACACAACTTCGTCACTGGCATCATCATAATCATTATCAGCAGCAGCATCATCAGCGTCACCAAGGTCATCGTCATCGTCATCGTCATCGCCATCATCATCATGTTACAAATATCATCATCACCACCACCAGTGTCGCCATCATCGTAATTATATCGTAATGTTCAACATCGTCATTATCATAAACGGTCATCATCATCGTCGAAAACACCCCACCTTAACATCAACATCCACCTCATAATCACTACCAGCATCACCGTCATCACCATCACCGTCGCCATTGCCCTTCCTCATCACCTCCTCGCAGAAGGCTAGCAAGATGAAGATGAGGATGACGACGACGACGACCATCACGACCACGACGACGACCACGATCACAACGACCACGACGACGCCCACCACTACGACCATCACGACGAAGACGAGGAGGCCTACGACGAGGCCGACGACGACGCCTCGGCCGGGGCGTTCCGGCGCGGGGTGCGCCCGGAAGCCCTGTCGCTCAGCTCGGCGTCCTCCTCTCCGACCGCGGAGGGGGTCGCATCGACGGTGCTGGCGACGTCCTCATCCTGCCCATGGGCGGCGTCAGGCGGAGGGATAACGGGAGAGAGGGAAGTGGCCGTCCGTGATCTTTTACAGTATGCAGTGTGGCCTTTGCGTCTCCCCTCCGTCACCCTTCCTCGATCGTCCCTCCTGCTCCTCCTCCTTCTCTCCTCCCCTCCTCTGCTCTGCCGCCGTCGTTCAGGCTCACAAGTCTGCGGGCAGACACGGACGCTCAACTGCTTGCAGATGGTCCCGGAGCGTGAGCCCAGTCCATACTGAAAGATGTCGCTTAGCTCCTTCTTCTGCGCTGCTAATACCGCCGCTAAGACATCTAGAAGTTCGCCCACACCCAAGGGATACTTCGCAGTCTAGTCCAGCATCATCGCGAATGCGGTCCTGCGAATACGAAATGCAACCCTTCATGCGACCTTTGGCGTTAGCGTGGCCGTCGCCATCGTCACCCAGTGTACAGCATCAGGACCACCCTCAGCCCATTCCGCATCTTCTTGCGTGTCCAGGCCCTGATGCTGTTATCGTGGGTCCTTCATGGATCTGGGAGCGGGCTCACGGGGATGATGTCAACAGCTTGGTTGCGGCAGCTGGAGTCACGCTTGGTACGCATGTTCCTTCCAGCTCGCAGCGAGGTCGTTCAGACAGCTTCGTCCACCTCCTATTGACTCACATGTTGTTACTCTTGATGTCGTCCAGCTTCGTATGGCGTTCCGCAGAGGGGACTTGCCTCAACGGGCTCTTCGTGTTCTGTGCCTACTCCCTGGTCAACTTGTTTACCAATTGGGCGCGTATGTACGTCTCTGTTTGGGAGCAAGGCTTACGGGCAACCTGATCCGTCGCGGATTCCAGCGGCGGTTCTGTATATGCGTTGCTCTAACATTGCACCTTGCACATCAGCAAGGCCACAGCTATGCGTCACGATAGTCATCAGGGTACTCCCGCTCGACTGTGTGAACATCTTCGTGCACTTCTCCGATCTGGATCCCGAGATCGTTCCATGTCCATGGCCAAGTACAAGCTTTCGCGCAAGTCTCGGTGTAGCGGATGCTTTCTCAAACATCATGTTCGCAACAAGGAGGGACGCAGTTACGCCATGGAATATGAATGTGATCATCGCTTGCGCAGCGCCTGGGCCAGTGCTGCTGCAGACGTAAGCGCAAGTGTTTGGGAATTGCTGTGCGGCCTAGTCCTGCACAGCGCCGTAATTAATCGACCCCCTCTCCGACGTCCTTTGCAACGACGTCCGTGTCTGAATGTATGGTCTTTTGCGTGTTCATCCATTGCGGGCTCGCCACTGCACTTTCGCGTACTTCGACTTCTGCCACCGACTCGTGCCACGACACCCCCACCCTACTGTTAATCCCCACTCGTCCCCCCTCGCGGCTGCCTCCTCCGCGAATCATTTCGCGTGGTCCCCAATGGGTGGACCCGGCATGCCACTGCTGCTTGAGTCGGACTGGTCCGCGCGCCTCCACTCAATGTTTCCTTGACTCCGCCGCGCTGCTGTCCATGTGGCCGCGACACCAAAGAGCGCGTGCATAGTCTTTGACAATGCGTCTTGCATCGTTGTCGTCTTTTTGTCAGGCGTTTGAAAGCAGATGGACTGCAGCAGACGTGGGGGTATTCTCTTTCGTGCACCGTGTGAGCCAGAAGTCCGTTGCTGGACTCGTTGGGCCCATCACTATTTTCGAAATCTTGCACTCCAGCTTATTCGTCGCCCACGGCAGATTCGTGTCGTGACAACCCAAACGTTAGTTCCTGACACCGCCTCAATCGCTCAACCTTAAACGATCGGCGGCCGTTCTATTGCCAGGTCGTTCCATGTTGGCCGGTCTGGGGCCACTGGCGGCGTTCAACCTGGAACACCCGCGGCGGGGTCGCCGCCACGTCGGCACGACGCGGACTGGGCGCACGCCGCAGAACAGAGTCGCACTTCCTTGCATCTACCTCGAAGCTGGCACACAGCTCAGATCGCTTAAGCCTCGGCAGAGCGGTTGCTCAAATCTAGGCCTACGTTGGTTGCCGGGGCTGCCGGCCAAAGTGCAGTTCGCAAGCAGACGGATGCTCTTCTTCGTGTGCACCTCCTACCGCCACTAGCTGTGCTGGCTTTTCGAGCTCCTCGTGATTTCAAGCAGCACGCTCCAATTCTCAGATGCATGGTCAAGGCTGCTCGCCAGATTCGCACGGAAACAGCTCGGAAGTGGCTCCGAGCCCGTAGAAGGGTCCGATATGAGAGGCCGCCGTTACGTTCTGACAGATTTCGGGTCATTCCTGCCTCGATAATGCCGTCGGCTTGGCTCGGGCAGGCTCTAAGTGTGAAGGCGGCACTGGACAATTGGCGGCTACCTGAATAACAACCGCCCAGGCGTGTCCGAAGACGGCTAACCAGGCGTGTCCGAAGGCGGCTAATCGCAGCATGGTAGTCCTGGTGTTCAACCGTCCACCGTCCTTCACGCGTGCATTGATACGGTCGCCGCTCTTTTTATCGTCCTGTCAGTCGTTGCGGTGATCCTGAGCAGCCCGATGCTTGAAGGCGCACTGGGGAACTGATGCGAGACGCAGTGCAGTCTGGCAACCAAATCGCAGGCGACGACCGCGACCCTACCAAGGCTTCAACGGCTTCAGGGCGGTCAGATGTGATATCGGATCCAACTTGGGCAGTCCGTCGGGACATGAATGTGGAGGATGTGACCGCTGGGATGCGTGCTCCTGACTTGCTTGAATTTCCGTCCTTCTCGCGCCGAGGACCTCCTCGGAAAAGCGAAGCGGCGCCGATCATCTTCCCGCTCGTTGAGCGCTTAAGTCGCCAGGCCCGCGGGCGACGTGGCGGCCTCAGGCCACGAGGGCGCGTGCGCCGAGGAGGAGACCGAGCCGCCCTGAGGGCGCTGGCCTCGGAGAGACTGGCCTGATGGGCAAACGTTCCACCACCGCTACCTTGTGTAGGACGCGGGAGAAGGGAGGATGAGGAGGTCCTCCTCCTCCTCCTCCTCCTCCTCCTCCTCCTCCTCCCTCTCCTGCATCTGGTAGTGGTGGTGGAAAACGGGCCCATCATGGCCCCCGCGCGGCCGCCGAGGGGGGGGCAGTGCCCGGACTCACTGGGCTGGCCCGCCGCCGCTGTGGGACCCCCCCGCAGGCATGCCTGCCCCGGCGTCTTGTGGGGGTGGCCCGCCTCCTCTGCCCGGTGCCCCGTGTCCCTCGGGGTCCTGGCCCTGAGCACCCGCGCTGGGGCCCGTCCTGTCTCTGCCCCTCGTCCTCCTCCTCGTCCTCCTCCTCCTCCTCCTCCTCCTCCTCCTCCTCCTCCTCCTCCTCCTCCTCCTCCCCCTCCCCCTCCTCCTCCTCCTCCTCCTCCTCCTCCTCCTCCTCCTCCTCCTCCTCCTCCTCCTCCTTCTCTTTGTTACCTCCTCGCGGCGCGTGCCGCGGCCCCAGAGGACTCGAGGGGGGCCTGCCGAGCAGAGCCGAGAGCGAATCACGAAGCGAAGGGAGGAGTCGTGCGCGCTGGAGGGGGGGGGAGGGGAGGAAGGAAGAAGAGGGGGAAGGGGGGGGTCCTCCTCGTCCTCCTCCTCCTCCTCCTCCTCCTCTTCCGCCCTCTCCTCCTCCTCCTCCTCCTCCTCCTCCTCCTCCTCCCTCATCTCCTCCTCTGCCTCCTCCTCCTCCTCCTCCTCCTTCTCCGCCTCCTCCTCCTCCTCCTCCTCCTCCTCCTCCTCCTCCTCCTCCTCATCATCATCATCTCCTCCTCTGCCTCCTCCTCCTCCTCCTCCTCCTCCGAGGGGTAGCGGGAAGGGAGGCCCCAGCCCTGCTCGCCGAGGCGAGCCCCCTCCTGACAGGCTGATAGGTGGCGACCTCGTCCGCACGCTGCGCAGAGCATCACTGGAAACAGGGCGAGCTGGGCGCGTTTGGCCGCATGTCGGCGATGGCAGGCTCCTCCCCGCCATCCTCCCCCTCCTGCTCCTCGAGCAGGGGCTACGACAAGGGTGACAAGGCTCACTCCTTCGCCCCTTCGCTCCTTCGCACCCCCCCTTCCCCTCCTCCTCCTCGTCCTCCTCCTCCTTCTCGGCTCCTCGCTCCCGTCCTCCACCGCCCCACTGAGAGACGAGGCTCGGCAGGATGTCACTGTCAGCTCGGGCACACGCTGACGTGGGCTACGCGCGTGCGAAGTCTTGGGCATACGTTGGACGGGGCCAACAGTCTTGAAATACCGCGATCGCATTTTGGATTTCACGATTTGATCATGCAGAAAGAGGTCAGGCAGCCCCTGACTGTACCCACACACGGATCCGTGAATCTGGCGCGCGGGCGGCAGATGCACGGATCGGGACAAGTGCCCCGCCCAAACATGGCGCCAATGCCGTCTGATTCGGCGACTGGGGCGCCGATCTCGCACGGAGGCGGGAACCGTCACTGATCCACGCGCCTTGACCCGTGTTTGCATTTCCTCGATCAGTCCCGCCCTCGCCTGAGGGGCAACCACGGGGGGGGGAGTGGCTCAGGGGGGAGCCACCGACCTGGAATCGGCGATGCATCGCCCAGAGATCGGCGACGATAGCGAATCCTCACGTTCTCGGGCGGGGTGCGCTGTCAGACCCCTACTGGCGATGAATGGGCGACTGGCGGTCGATGCGCTCCTCCCTGAGCCTCCCCCCCGCACGTGGCCCCTGAGCTATGGCCAGAATCTCGAGGAGAGTCCACCCGTGGCGACGAGGGCTCTTCAGGACGGCTGGCGCCCGCCGATCTGGAGCTCCAGGGCAGCGCCCCCGCCGCCTCCTTGGCTTTCGGAGCACAGCTCGGCTCTCCGGCGGCCGTTCCGGACGACTCGGGTACCCTCAGATTCGCCTTCGGCGAGGCGCGACCGCTGAAGGCATCCCGAGGTTGGAAGGGCGACGAAAACCTACGAAAACGCTGACGTCGACGAAAACCGACGAGAACCGACGAGAACCTTGAGGAGACCATGGAATCTTGACGGTGCTCCTGATGGCCCCGCCCTCCCCCCGTCCTCTGCGCCGAGCGGCTTCATGCCAGGCAATCGGCTACTGCCTGAGCATGCGGAGGCGGGCTCAACGGCGCGAACGGCGAGGCCGCGGCCAGGGGCGTAATGGGGCCGATACCCAAGGGCCGATACGATACACTAGGGTGAAGACAATATGCATACACACATACATACTAACATACATACATGCACGCATACATACATACATGCATCCATACATGCACGCACACATATAAACAGACAGGCATACATACACATATACATACATAATACATACATGCATGCCTGCATACACACATCAATTCACACGTACATCCACGGATACATACATACCTACATGCATACATACATGCGTACACACGCACCTGTACATACACACATGTCGATATATTTACATGAGCGTATGCAGATACACATACATACATACATACATACATACATACATACATACATACATGCATACGTACATACATACATACATATATACAGACAGACAGACAGACAGACAGACATATACAAACAACCACACAAACACACATACATACATACACACGTACACACATACATACGTACACACATGCATACAGATATGCTCGCATGCAAGCGTGCATATATGCACACAACCATACACATACATACACATGCATACACATACATACGTACACCGATAACCATATATATATATGCATGCATACATGCATACATACAACCGTACATTCACCAACACAACAATACATACGTACATACACTCAGATACACACATACCGGCTAGAACCACGCGCGCGCGCTTCGCGCGCGCGCGCGTAGGTTCTAGCGGACTCCGTAGTCAGTGTCAGTAGGCTTTGCACGAATCCACACGCAAATTCATCAAAGGAGAAGTGGCCCGAACGCAGGCCATCCTTAGCGCATGGTGCCAGGGGCCTTCTGACGGATAGCAAGGGCTTGTGGTGGGCAAGTCACCGAGTCCGTCGACCCCTTTGGGGTCATCAAGGCGTGTGAGATTCTCAACCCCCCACAATCCCTCCCAGGACAAGGGGGTGGGGGGGTGCATGGGGGGGTGTGGGGGCGCAAAATTGCAGCGGAAGTGCTGAACGAACTTTGCCCGCTTGACCATGGGCCTCACATCCCTTCATATTGGCTGTTTGAGTGTGGGGATCCCATTATCCGCCGGCCCTCTTGCGGGGCCATCAGGCTGCGAGGATTAAGTTTCAGTGCCCTGCACAAGATGCAGTTTCCAGTGTCCAGTCTTACAGTGTTGCTTTTTGCTTATTACTGTAAATTCTAACTGTCCGCGCGAGGGGGGGCAGCCGAAAACCGCCCAGTTAGCGTCCCCGAATCACGTTGTCTGAATCTCTGGGGGGCCGTGGGACACGTAAAAAAGCTCAAGATTCGCGCTCCCGACGCATAATAACCTTTCGTACACTACACAATATTCGCGCCCCCGAGGCCAAGACCCTTCGTGAATTACACTGCGCTCGGGTCCCCGAAGCCAGCCCCCCCATAAAATAAACCATATTCACGCTCCTGAGGCCACGATCCCTCGTAAATTACACCACATTCTCACCTCGGGGCCTCGATCCCGCGTAAATTACGCCACGTTCGCGCCCCCGAAGCCACGATCCGTCGTAAATCGCGCCGCATTCGCGCCCCCGAGGCCACGATCTCCTACAAGAGGCCCCAAGAGGCGCCCAAGACGCGCCGAAGAAGCCTCCAAGAAGCCCAACAGATACCCCACGAGGCCCCAAGAGGCCCCCAAGAGGCGCCAAAACTGCCTCCAAGAGGCCCCCGAGAGGCTCCCCACGACACCCAATACATGTACAAGAGGCCTCAGACCCACAACCCAGGCACGGTGGCGGGATGGGCCGAAGGCCATTCGGATCCGCCGCCCCCTGCTTGCAGGGGTGCACGGCGTGCTGGACGAGCTGTCAGGTTTTGGTTTTGGTTCTTTTTCCAAAAGAACTCCCCAGTTCCGGAAAAAATCCTCCAAAAACGGCCGTTTCGCTCGGGACATCCTCAAACAATCGCGAAGATGGCCCAAGATGGCCTCCAAGTCCGCCCGAGATGGTCCAAGACGGCCTCCAAAACGGCCCAAGAGAGTCCAAGACGGCCCAAGACGGCCCAAGAGGCCCCCCAGAGGCCTCCCAGACGGCCCAAGAGGCCTCCAAGAGGTCCTCCAGGAGAGTCCGAAGAGGCCAAAATCATTGATTTTCCTTGGTTTTTGAAGGATTTGGGCATTTGCGCCTTTTCGGCTCTCCGACGGCTCAAGACGGCCCAAGAAGCCCCCAAGATCGCCCAAGAGGCCCCCAAGAGAGCCCCCTGATGGCCCAAGTGGCCTCCAAGATGGCCCCTAGAGGGCCCCAAGACGGCCCAAGAGGCCTCCAACACGCCCAAGATGGCCTCCAAGACGCCCAAGATGGCCTCCAAGACGGCCCTGGAGCGCCCCAAGAGGGTCCCCCGTTGGCCCAGAAAGGCCCCCCAAGCGGCTCCCGACGGCGTCAGACGTGCCAGGAACCCACCAAGATGGCCGAACACATGGTCCGATGGCTTGGCAGGTGTGGCCTCAACGTTCGGCCACATAGGCGATTCCACAAAGGCAGGGGGCGGCGGTGATTCGCCGTAGGCGTCTTCGATCCGCCCCCTTTTGCTTTAGCAAAGGGGTGCCTGGCGTGTTGAATCCTGTCGGTTTTGGTTTTTGGTTCTTTTTCCAAAAGAACTCCCCCTGGGGCTCCGGCCCGTCCCGCTGGCCACCCGGAAGACCCGGTTGCAAACGGCTTTCCTGCCCCAGACGGCCCTAAGATGGCCTCCAAGACGGCCAAGATGCCTCCAAGACGGTGAAGATGGCCTCCAAGACGGCCAACATGGCCCCAAGACGCCTGCAAGACGGCCCAGGATGTACCCAAGACGGCCTAAGATAGCTTGAAGATGGCCCAAGACGCCTCAAAAGCCTCCCAAGAGGCCTCCAAGAGGTCCTCCAGGAAGGCCCGAAGAGGCAAAATCATGGTTCCTTCGGTTTTGAAGGCTTTTGGTCTTTATGCCTTTTCGGCTTTCCGACGGCCCCAGACGGCCCAAGAGACCCCCAAAATCGCCCCAAGATCGCCCAAGAAGCCTCCAAGATGGCCCCGTGACGGCCCAAGAGGCCCCCAAGACGGCCCCAAGAGGGCCTCAAGACTGGCCAACAGGCCTCCAAGACGCCCAAGATGGCCTCCAAGACGACCAAGATGGCCTCCAAGATGCCTCCAAGACGGCCAACCTGGCCTCCAAGACGGCTCAGATGGCCCCAAGATGCCTCCAAGACGGCCCAAGATGCACCCAAGACGGATTAGATGGACCCAGAAGGCCCCCAAGAGGCCCCGAAGAGATCAAAATCATTGATTTTCATTGGGTTTTTGAATGATTTTGGCATTTGCGCCTATTCTGCTTCCGGACGGCCCAAGAGGCCCCCAAGGTCGCCCGAAGATCGCCCAAGAGGCCTCCAAGATAGCCCCATGAGATCCCAAGAGGCCCTCAAGACGGCCCCAAAGAGGCCCCCCAGACGGCCCAAGGGGCCTCCAAGACGCCCTCAATGAGGCCCAAGATGGCCTCCAAGACGGCCTCGAAGCGCCCCAGCCCCAAGTCGGCCCAGAAGGGCCCCCAAGACGGCTCCCGACGGCGTCAGACGTGCCAGGAACCCACCAAGATGGCCGAAGTTGGCTCGAAGCTGGCCCAAGACGGCCCAAGAGGCCCCCAAGAGGGCCTCCAGGAAGGCCAAAAGATACCAAAAACATTGATTTTCCCAAGGTGGCGGGAAGATTTTGACATTTGCTTCTTTTCGGCCTTCCGACGGCCCGAGACGCCCCAAGAGCCCCCAAAGATAGCCGCAAGATCGCCCAAGAGGCCTCCAAGATGGCCCCAGAACGGCCCAAGAGGGCCCCAAGACGGCTCAAAGAGGCCCTCAAGACGGCCCAGGAGGCCTTTCAGACGCCCAAGATGGGCCTCCAAGACGGCCCTGGAGCATTCCAAGAGGGCCCCAAGTCGGCCCGTAGAGGCCCCCCAAACGGTTTCCGATGGACCAGGAGCCCACCAAGACGGCCGAACATGGCCCTAAGATGGCTCAAGGCGGCCCAAGAGGCCTCCAAGAGGCCTCCAAGAGGCCTCCAAGAAGCCTCCAGGAAGGCCTGAAACATTGCCAAACCCATTGATTTCCCATGTGTTTTTGAAGGATTGTGGCATTTGCTTGTTTTCGGCCTTCCGACGGCCCGAGACGGCCCAAGTGCCCCCGAAGATCGCCCAAAAGGCCCAAGACACGGCCCCAAAAGGCCCCCAAGACGGCCCAAGAGGCCTCCGAGACGCTCAAAATGTCCTCCAAGACGGCCCAAGAACTTTCCAAGACGTCCCCCAAGAAGGCCCGAAAGGGTCACAATGGCCTCCAGACGGCCAAGATGACCTTCAAGATGCCCACGTGTTCCCCGAAGTCTTTCCAAACCGACTCGGGGAACACATGGTCCGATAGCTTGGCAGGTCTGGCCTCAACGTTCGGCCACATAGGCGCTTCAAAAAATGCAGGGGGCGGCGGTGATTCGCCGCAGGCGTCTTCGATCCGCCGCCCCCTGTCGATTCATCGCACGGGTGCCTGGCGTGCTAGACTTCTCTGGTTTTTGTTTTGGTTCTTTTCCATGAGAACTCCCCCTGGGGCTCCGGCGCGTCCCGCTGGCCACCCGGAAGGATGCCGAAAATTTGCCCCGAGGTGGTTGCAACGGGTTTTTTTCGTTCCAGACGGACCAAGATAGCCCAAGATGGCCTCCAAGACGGCCAAGATGGCCTCCAAGACGGCTAAGATGGCCCCAAGATGTCTCCAAGACGGCCCAAGATGCACCCAAGACGGCCTAAGATGGCCTCAGGATGGCCCAAAACGGCCCAAGAGGTTCCCAAGAGGCCTCCACGCGGCCCAAAAGGCCTCCAAGAGGTCCTCCAGGAAGACCCGAAGATGCCACAATCATTGATCCTGGGGCCCTCTGAAGCCGCTTTACAAGAGCCCTGGGCTTTCTCTTTTTCTCATGCAAGAAGAGCGGCCGCCTCGTGGCCGACAGTGACTCTCTCTGCGACGCTGACTTCAAAGGTCAAGGATACAGCTAGATCGACCCGCAAGCATCGCAACTCTGGAAACTCAAGAGGCGCCTCGAGCGCCTACGGTGCGAGATCACACACTCAGAGAATATGACAAGGGAGGTGGAGGGGACGCAAGCAGGAGAAGCTTGAGCCAGAACAGATACGGCCGCATCTGTGCTGTGAAATGAAACGGTACGCTGAGAACGAGGGCCAACAACACACATCTTAACTATTACGATTCTGGGGCCCTCCGAAGCCGCTTTACCAGAGCCCTTGGCCTTCTCTTTTTCTCATGCAAGAAGAGCGGCCGCCTCGCGGCCGACAGTGGCTCTCTCTGCGACGCTGACTTTAAAGGTCAAGGACGCAGCTGGATCGATCAGCAAGCCTCGCAACTCTGGAAACTCAAGAGGCGCCTCGAGCGCCTACGGTGCGATATCAGATCGCACACCCTTACCCCCGAAGCCCCTTTTGGGTCTGGGAGCCGCAGCTGCCGGCAAGAACTTGCAGGGCGCTGGCTTCCGCAACTGTCGGAGCGAGTGCGAAAGGGCCTGAAGTAAAGAGGAGGCCGCACGCTTTTGCGCTCTGCTGCTGACCTCGGCTCATCTTAGACAATTGCTTGAGCAGGTCAGCTGACTTTTCATATCTGGTGACAGATCTGAAGGCTGCCCATCGGCCGCTCTGAATGGCGAGGAGATCCAAGGCCTTATTGAAACGATCGATGGAAGGGCCAGAATGACGCAGCCAGTGGGGCGATCCGCCCAAAGTAGAGAGGTCGAGGCGTGTCAGGACGCGGCCGAAACTCTTTTCATACTGAGACAGGGTGAAAGGGAAAAGGCGGCAACTGGGCTCAGTGCATCGGGCCAGCGTTGCGGCCGCGTCCTTGACCCAGCCCCGTCCGGCCACGCCGACCTCCACTGCGTCGTCAAAGATGCCCGTCTTGTTCGGGCACCCGCGGTCGCCTGGGGCGAGGTGGAGCGCGACCTCCCCGGCGTACTCGGCCCCAGCGTCGGCGCAGCCGACCAGCGCGTCTTCGGGCCTGAGCGCCAGCGCCTCCGAGGGCCGGAGGTAGCAGTCCGTCTGGATCGCCGCGACTGCCGCCAGCCTCGGCTCGCCGTCGGCAAGGAAAGCCTCCGCGAGCTGCCGTCACACTGAGAGCGGGTAGGGCATGCCCACGGCCCCCGGGTCGCCCTTGCACCAGCCTTTGAGCTGCCGAAGGGCTCGTGGGAGCCGCACCTGGCCGACTCCAGACTCGCGGTTGCCCCCGCGTAGCAGCAGGCACCCGAAGAGCCCGTTGCGACCAGAAGCCGGCCCCAGCCCGGCGGCGTGCAGCTCCGTCATGGATCCAGCCAACGAGGTTGGCATCTACATTGACCAAGTTGTGGTTCTGGCGCCCGTTCAGTCGGCGCCATGACTCAAATTCATCAACTTCTTTCTTGTACAGCGCGAGGGTAGCCTCCGACGCGCCCTTCAGCTCGAGTTAGCCTGCCCGCGAGCGACCTGCGGCGGCTGCGTGGCGGGCCCGGGCGGCGGCCTTGGCGACAGGCGCGTGCCGTCGACGGGCGGCCGGCGCCCGGCTGCTACCAGCTCGGCGGGTCGAGACCTTCCGCTCGACCGCGCTGGTGTTCCGGAAGAGGACACCGTGCTCCGCGAGGTAGCGGCCGGCCAGGGCAAAGCTCGCGTCGCCGCCCGCTGCCGTGTCAGCTGGCCGAGCATCGCCCTCAGCGGCGCCGCGACGACGTCGCGGTACCGGGGCCTCCAGCTCGCCAGCCCATGCCCCCACAAACGGCGGAGAGGCGCCGAAAGCCGTGGCGGGGGCCGCCTTGGCCAGGCACGCAGCCCAGCTCGAGCGGAGAGCCGACGGATATGCCCCCGCCAGCTCTGTCAGGCGAACCCATCTGACCTTTCCCCGATCATCTGCGACTTTAACTCGAGAGAGGTGTGTGCGCACTCCGCCGCCAGCGATGCCAGCGCGGGCGCGTTGGTCAGCAGCGCCGCCCACTTCTGGCGCGGGACCCCGTAGGTGCACATCGAGAACTTCACCCAGCGAGCCCCAGCCAGCCCAGCCAGGCCCCCGACCAGAGGGAAGCTCCACAACCCCGACGACGCAGGATTCTCGATTGACCACAGGACGTTGCACCTCTGACAAGCACGGACCACCGCGCTCGTGAACAACGCAAACTCTACCCCAAACCGCTCCGTAGCTCGAGCACGTTTGAGGTCCCTCACGCCCTTTCTGGCTATACTCCAGGAACTACAAGGTGTACCCAAGTGAACTCCCCAGACTTTTCCAGATCGTAACCACTTCAGAACCAGTAACTGGGTTGCCCGACGAGATAGATCATACTGAGCGCCCTTACGGATGTCGAACGAGAAGCCCACGCGTAGGCCCGCAGATACAAGCGCCCGACAGAGGCCCCCAGTGCCCGAGAAGAGCTCCAAGAAGACTTTTGCCGACTCTGGCTCGCGAGCATGTCCGGCCTCGGCCGACGCTGAGCGGCCCCCAACGCTGCGCTCGAGAGCTGTCTCGGCCCGCAGCGCGCGGAGACCAGCTGGACTGGAACGTCTGGAAGACGCGGAGGAGGGGATGTGGGAAGTCTCGTGCTCGTGCTCTGTAGGCTCTGAGGTCGTACTCGGTAGATTCGAGGGGGCTGGAGGAGGGCGCGCAGGCTCCCAGGGCGCCACTGCCTGGCGGCGGGCCTTCGCCGCGCACAGCCACTTGGGCTCGGGTGGCTCGTGCAGCCTCGAGCCGTAGTCGGCCGCGCAGAGGTCGGTCGGAACGTGGCGGACCCGCCGCCGAATCCCGAACCCAGCGCGTAGCCGGCGGCCCGCCTGCACTGCGCGTTCAGCGCCCTGGAGGTCGAGCGTCCCTTGTCGAGGCAGCAGCACGCCACCATGTTGTCGCACAGCGAGAGGACCCGACGACCGTGATGCCGAGGGTCCCGACAGCTCCTGCGCAGCCCCATGACACACGCCCTCGCCTCCTTGATATCGATGTGTTCCTCTGGGTGCTGCCGCCGCCCGGCCACCGCGCGCCGCCGACCCTCGTCGCGCGTCAGCGCCGCGGGTAGCTTCGGGGCCACGTTCAGGAGCTCGACCTCTTGGCGGTGCCCGCCGCCCACGGCGCTGCAGCCTTGCCGACGCCGAGCCTGGCCGACCTCGCAGAAGGCGAGCTGGCCCAGCTCGGTCCTGCGACCGTCGACCGTCCGGCACGCAGCTGCACGTCAGCGAATTTCGGGATCTCCAGCTCGTCGTCTGCTGGAAGGCCCCGCAGCTGCGCCAGGTAGGCGCTGGTGTAGTGGGCGTCGTCACACTCCGCCTCCACCTCCACGAAGCGCCACTGCTCCCGCCAACGCCAGGCGCCCCGGACCGCCCGAGTCGGCTTCCGCCCGTACATCAGGCAGCAGCCGCCCGTCGATGGGTCGGAGACGTGCACCTCGTCGTCGTAGGAAGCCGCCAGGTTGACGCCCCCCAAGAAGACCAGCGCGGCGGCCAGGCGCAGCTCGAGCCGAACTCCGCGAGGCAGAAGGCGTCGAGCACCGAGGCCCTATAGGTGTACGTGTCCTGCAAGATGGACAGCAGCAGCGGCTGCAGCGAGAAGAGGTGGACAGCGTGCCCAGCCCAAGCCCGCAGCTCGGCGGGCGTGCAGCGCCCGCGCCGGAGGTGCTCCTTGGCCCCGAAGTGGAACCGCCAAACTCGACAGGGCGTGTGCCGGAGCGTCTTGTCGGACCCGTGGATCACGAGCCCAAGCGACTCGAGCTCGATGAGCGCGACCTCGGGCACGTGGAGCTTCAGCCCCGCGTCCGCGGCAGCTCTCTCGAAGCCCCTCACCCCGAAGACGGCGCCCTCCCTGCAGCAGCCCAGGCCCGTGAAGTTGTCCACGTACGCGGCGCTGACCGGACGCCCAGGCCGAAGGAGGGGGGCGGGGCGCTTGTCCTGGAGCAGCTGCTCGCTGCCCCCTGGGCATTCGCGCTCGGCCAGCGTGGTCGCGGCCTCCTGCGCGAAGTGGAGGGCCCGCGACCACCCCATGGGCAGCGCCCGCACAGGGTAGAGCAACTCTCCTGCCTGCACTGGGGTGGGCCCCTTGAGGTCGTCGTCGTAGACGCGGGAGATCTCCATGCCCCGCTCCTCCACGGTCAGCGGGCAGTCGAAGCCGAATCAGCTCGCGACGCCGCCCACCTCAAGCTGGTAGAAGCAGTCTTTCACATCCGCGCTCGACGCGTGGAGGTCGAGGGGCAACTCCAGCGCTCCGCCGAAGCCGCCGAGGGCCTCGGCGAGGGGGCTGAGGTCCAGCTCGCTCAGGGAGGCGGGGCCGCCGAGCACTGTCCGCGGGGGCCGTCTGTGGCAGAGGTTCGCCTGACGAGCATCGCAAATGAAACGAATGCGACCGTATTTCTTGTGCGCGAAAAAAGCTCCAAAGCGGCTCTTGATCGCCCTGCGGAATCCCACAGCTCCTGCCGCCGCCAGCCAGCGGACAAAATCACGACGAGCTGACCGATCTCCGCGGAGGGCGGGGTCCCAGTAAGGTGTCGGGAGCCCTCCGGCGGTCTGCAGCCGAGCCTCCAGCTCCAGCGCGGCCAGCCCCACCTGGCCCTCGAAGTGCCTCAGGTAGCCAGCAGCAGCCTCTGGGGGCATGGCCGACGCAGGGACAGGCCGCAGCGCGCCGGACGCGATATGCAGCTTGTCGGGGTCGTAGCTCGCCAGGTGCCGCGGCTCCAGCTCGCTCTGGTCGGCGGACTTGAGGATCGCCCGAAGGGGCCGCTCACCGTGCGTCGCTCCACGAGGGGGCTCGCCATAGCCAATGACCCCCGCAACCACGTGGGCCAGAGCACTCCTTTGGACCGCAGTCGGCGGCCCCCCGGCGGACGCACGCGATGAACCTTGCCATCGATCGAATTCGTCTTGGAAGCAGCGAGGTGGTTGAGGGCCTCAACCGTTTCTCTAACCCGCTCTTGCTTCTTGGCACTGTGGTGCCATCTGCGCACCGTGGACCTGGCTGCTCCCGTCGGCCGCTCCTCCTCATGTTGCATGGGGAGCGGGAACGGGTCGTTGTGGAGCCAGTGGCCGTCCAGCCACCAATACTTCTTTGGCAGCTCGCTGACTCCAGGACGGCGGTGCGCGCCAGACGCAGGCTCGGCCAAGCCCACCGCGCAGGCACCGCCACTGCGGGGGGTCATCCCCCCTCCCCCTTGGCGCCCACGGGGGGGGGCCCTCTCTTCACCTTCGCCTTCTGCTTGGCCCGTGAGCCGTCGCCCGTCTCGCCCTTGCCGTCGCCCTTCACGCTCCGCCGCTTCGTCGCCTCCTCCTGGTAGAGCCTCTGCTGCTTGAGGATCTGGGCGCGATCCTTCTGGCGGTTGGTGACGTGCTCGAGGTGCCGCGGCACGTGAGCCGAGCCGCTCACTGAGCGCGCCCCAGCCAGCACGTCCTCCAGCCCGCTGAAGCCCGGGTGCCGCGGGTTCTTCTCGGCGGCCATCTCGACCTGGATCGCCCGCCGCACGATGTGCTCGAAGCACGTCAGGTTGACCACGTTAAGCTGGTCGTGGCAGATCGCTCTGCGCAGCGTCTCGAGGTGGCAGCGATGCTCATGTCCCTGAGCTCCGTCACCCGCCACGCCGCTGAGCCGCTGCCGCTCCGCCTGGTAGGTCAGCAAGTTGCCAGCCCCCAGCGCGGTGCTCTTCAGGTACTCGAGGCACGACCACGGCCCTTGGTCGGGCCAGTCAGCGACGGTCACCTCCCGCATCGACTCGACGGCATCCCTGAAGTCGAGATCCCGCCGTCCCACGCGTGAGCGGTGGTCCCCCAGCCCTCGGATGTCCTCGACGTCCTCGCGGCATGACTGCACCCGGATGTCTCGCTCGCCTCGCGGGACCAGCTCCACAAAGCGCGGCTCCCCGTCGATCATGCAGACATCCCGATCGCCGAGTGAGACGCACCTGTCACCATCCTCGATGACGTCGGCCGGCACAGCCTCGCCGAAGCGCGCGTCCGTGACACTCGCCAGCAGCCGCACATACTCCTCGGCGTCCTCGGCCTCACCACCACCCAGGAGGGCAGCCCGACGCTGGGCCTGCCGCTTCGCGTCTCGCAGTGTCTGGCCGTCGATCGGATCGAAGGCGTACACCAGCGGCGCGAACTGGGCGGGGAAGGCCGACGACCGATCCAGCACATGATGCCACAAGGTCCCGAGATCCACCCTCGCAATCTCATGATCAGGCGTGAGCCCCAGCCACAGGGCGCCCTCGACCCGATGCAGCAGCACTCGGTGGTGCCATGACAGATCCTCGTCCGGGTAGTGCACCAGCACCTGGGCCTCGCGGATGTCGAGCGTCCTAGCAGCCATCCCGTCGCTGGGCCAGCGAGCTGGGCGTGGTGGCCACGACGGTCACAGCCGGCCCTGCGGGCGCTGTCGGCGCTGGGAGCGCGGCGGCCCTGGCGGAGCGCACCCCCGCCCCACGGGCCTAAGGGGCTGGCTCCCCGCCGCCGCTGCTGGCGCCGCTCGAGCACCCCCAAGCCGCGCCCGCGGCCTGGCGTGCACACCCCAGCAGGCTGGCCCCAGCGCAGCCCACGGCCAGCCCGGCCCCCGCCGAGCACAGGGCCACCGCTGCACTGGCCCAGAGCAGCGAGGTGGCCTGCCCCTCGGGGCAGTTGCAGTCGCCGCACTGCAGGCCTGGGCAGCTCGGCGGCGTCACCGATGGGCAGGAGACCGAGGGGCACGCGGGGCAGCTCGCCGCCAGCCACGATGTACGAAAGTGGAGGGCCGCGGGGAGGAGATCGCGAGCAAGCCCCAAGAGACCCACTGGAAGCATGCCCTCAGAAGCTTGAGCCAGAACAGATACGGTCGCATCTGTGCTGTGAACTGAAACGGTACGCTGAGAACGAGGGCCAAGAACACACATCTTAAATATCACAAGTCTCCTTTGGATTTTGAAGTGTTTTGGTATTTGCGCCTTTTCGGCTTTCCGACGGCCCAAGACGGCCCAAGAGGTCCCCGATGTCGCCCCAAGATCGCCCAAGAGGCCTCCAAGATGGCCCCATGACGGCCCAAGAGGCCCCCAAGACGGCCCCAAGAGGCATCCAAGACGGGCCAAGAGGCATCCAAGACGGCCCCGAAGCGCCCCAAGAGGGCCCCAAGTCGGCCCAGAGAGGCCCCCAAGACGGCTCCCGACGGCGTCAGACGTGCCAGGAGCCCACCAAGACGGTCGAAGATGGCCTTAAGATGGCCCAAGACGGCCCAAGAGGCCTCCAAGAGGGCCTCCAGGAAGGCCCGAAAAGGCCAACCTCATTGATTTCCCATGGGTTTTTGAAGGATTGTGGCATTTGCTTCTTTTCGGCCTTCCGACGGCCCGAGACGGCCCAAGTGCCGCCAAATATCGCCCAAGACGGCCCCAAGAGGCCCCCAAGACGGCCCAAGAGGCCTCCAAAACGCTCAAGATGACCTCCAAGACGGCCCAAGAGTCCTCCAAGACGTCCTCCAAGAAGGCCCGGAAGGGTCACAATGGCCTCCAGACGGCCAAGATGACCTTCACGATGCTCACGTGTTTCCCGAAGGCTTTCCAAACCGATTCGGGGAACACATGGCCGATAGCTTGGCAGGTCTGGCCTCAACGTTCGGCCACATAGGCGCTTCCAAAAAGGCAGGGGGCGGCGGTGATTCGCCGTAGGCGTCTTCGATCCAACGCCCCCTGTCGATTCATCGCAGGGGTGCCTGGCGTGCCAAATTATTTCGGTTTTGGTTTTGGTTCTTTTTCCAAAAAGAACTCCCCCTGCGGCTTCGACCCGTCCCGCCAGGGTCCCGAGGATTACCCAAGACCAGAAACGACGTCAACGTCCGCAAAACATTCTCCAAGACGGCTCAAGATGGCCTCCAAGACGGCCAAGATGGCCCTCAAGCTCGCCCAAGATGGTCCACGATGGATTCCCAGACGGCCCAAGAGGGTCCAAGATACCTCCAAGTTCGCCCAAGAAGTCTCCAAGACGGCCCAAGGCGGTCTCAGAGGCCTCCAAGAGGTCCTACAGGAGGGCCCGAATATGCCAAACTCGTTGATGCTCCTTAGGGTTTTGAGAAACTTTGGCATTTGCTTCTTCTCGGCATTCCGATGGCTCAAGACGGCCCAAGAGGACCCCAAGATCGCCACAAAATTGCCCACGAGGCCTCCAAGAGGGCACCATGATAGCCCAACCAAGACGGCCCCAAGAGGGCCCCAAGACGGGCCAGGAGGCATCCAAGACGCCCAAGATGGCCTCCAAGACGGCCCTGGAGCACCCCAAGAAGGCCCCCAAGGCGACCCAGGGAGGCCCACCAACCGGCTCCCGACGGCGCCAGACGGGCCAGGAACGCACCAGGACGAGCCCGAAGTTGGCTCTAGGCTAGCCCAAGACGACCCAAGAGCCCTCCGTGAGGGCCCCCAGGAGGGCTCAAAGAGGCCAGAAGCATTGGTGTTCCTTAGGCTTTTGACAGATTTGGGCAGTTGCTTCTTTTCGGCCTTCCGACGGCCCGAGACGGCCTAAGAGCCCCCAAAGATCGCCCAAGAGGCCTCCAAGATGGCCCCAGAACGGCCCAAGAGGCCCCCAAGACGGCCCCAAGAGGCCCCCAAGACGGCCAAGGAGGCCTTTAAGACGCCCAAGACGGCCTCCAAGACGGCCCTGGAGCATTCCAAGAAGGCCACAGGTCGGCCCAGAGAGGCCCCCACAACGGCCGGCTTCCGACGGCATCAGACGGGCCAGGAGCCCACCAAGACGGCCGAAGATGGCCCTAAGATGACCCAAGATGGTCCAAGAGGCCTCCAAGAGGGCCTCCAGGAAGACCAGAAAAGGGCCAAATCATTGATTTCCCAAGAGTTGTTGCGTTTTTCGGCCTTCCTACGGCCCGAGACGGCCCAAGAGCCCCCAAAGATCGCCCAAGAGGTCTCCACTATGGCCCCAGAACGGCCCAAGAGGCCCCCAAGACGGCCCGAAGAGGCCCCCAAGACGGCCCAAGAGGCCTCTAAGACGCTCAAGATGGCCTCCAAGACGGCCCTGGAGCATTCCAAGAAGGCCCCAAGTCGGCCCAGCTTCGCCCACCGTGTTCCCCGAAGGCTTCCCAAACCGATTCGGGGAACACATGGTCCGATAGCTTGGCAGGTCTGGCCTCAACGTTCGGCCACATACGCGTTTCCAAAAAGGCAGGGGGCGGCGGTGACTCGCCGTAGGTGTTTTCGATCCGCCGCCCCCTGTTGATTCATCACAGGGGTGCGTGGCGTGCTAAATTATTTCGGTTTTGGTTTTGGTTCTTTTTCCAAGAAGAACTCCCCCTGGGGCTCCGGCGCGTTCCGCCGGCCACCTGGAAGACCCGGTTGCAAAGTGTTGTCCTGCCCTAGACGGCCCCAAGAAGGCCCAAGATGGCTTCCAAGACAGCTAAGATGGCCCCAATATGCCTCCAAGACGGCCCAAGACGCACCCAAGACGGCCTGAGATAGCCTCAAGATGGCCTGAGACGGCCCAAAACGTCCAACGGCCCGAGACGGCCCAAGTGCCCCCAAAGATCGCCCAAGAGGCCCAAGACGGCCCCAAGAGACCCCCAAGACGGCCCAAGAGGCCTCCAAGACGCTCAAGATGGCCTCCAAGACGGCCCAAGAGCCCTCCAAGACGTCCTCCAAGAAGGCCCGAAAGGGTCAAAATGGCCTCCCGACGGCCAAGATGACCTTCAAGATGCCCGCGTGTTCCCCGAAGGCTTTCCAAACCGATTCGGGGAACACATGGTCCGATAGCTTGGCAGGTCTGGCCTCAACGTTCGGCCACATAGGCGCTTCCAAAAAGGCAGGGGGCGGCGGTGATTCGCCGTAGGCGTCTTCGATCCGCCGCCCCCTGCTGCTTGCACGAGGGGTGCCTGGCGTTCTAGTCGATTTCGGTTTTGGTTTGGGCTCTTTTCCATACGAGAACTCTCCCTGGGGCTTCGGCCCGTCCCGCCGGGGTGCCTGGAGGATTGCCCAGGAGCTCACTCCCGCAAAAACAATCCTCCAAGACGGCTCAACATGGCCTCCAAGGTGGCCACGTCGGCCCAAGATGGCCTCCAAGATGGCCTCCAAGCTCGTCAAAGAGAGGAGGAGATGCCTCCAGGTTCGCCCAAGAAACCTCCAAGACGGCCCAAGACGGCCCAAGAGGTGCCCAAGAGGCCTCTGAGACGGCCCAAGAGGCCCAAGAGGCCTCCAAGAGGTCCTCCAAGAGGGCCCGAAGAGGTCAACATCATTGATGTTCCCTAGGTGTTTAAAAAGGTTGTTCGTATTTGCTCCGTTTCGGCTTTCCAACGAGCCAGGACGGCCCAAGAGGCCCCCAAGATCGCCCCCACAGCGCCCACGAGGCCTCCACGATGGCCTCAGGACTGCCCAAGAGGCCCCCAAGACGGCTCCAAGAGGGCACAAAGACGACCCAAGAGGCCTCCAAGACGCCCAAGATGGCCCCTAAGGCTGGCCTGGAGCACCCCAGGAAGGCCCCAAGTCGGCCCCGAGGGGCCCCCCAAACGGCTTCCGACGGCGTAGCTGGCCCAAGACGGCTCAAGAGGCCTCCAAGAGGGCCTCCAGAAAGGCCAGAAAAGTCCAACAACATTGATGTTCCTTTGGTTTTTGAAAGATTTTGACATTTGCGCCTTTTCGGCCATCCGAAGGCCCGATACGGCCCAAGAGCTCCGAAAGATCACCCAAACATCGCTCACAAGGCCTCCAAGACGGCCCCAGAACGGCCCAAAAGGCCCCCAAGACGGCCCCAAGAGGCCCTCAAGACGGCCCAGGAGGCTTTTAAGACGCCCAAGACGGCCTCCAAGACGGTCCTGGAGCATTCCAAGAGGGCCCCAAGTCGGCCCCGAGGGCCCCCCAAACGGCTTCCGACGGCGTAGCTGGCCCAAGACGGCTCAAGAGGCCTCCAAGAGGGCCTCCAGAAAGGCCAGAAAAGTCCAACAACATTGATGTTCCTTTGGTTTTTGAAAGATTTTGACATTTGCGCCTTTTCGGCCATCCGAAGGCCCGATACGGCCCAAGAGCTCCCAAAGATCACCCAAACATCGCTCACAAGGCCTCCAAGACGGCCCCAGAACGGCCCAAAAGGCCCCCAAGACGGCCCCAAGAGGCCCTCAAGACGGCCCAGGAGGCTTTTAAGACGCCCAAGACGGCCTCCAAGACGGTCCTGGAGCATTCCAAGAGGGCCCCAAGTCGGCCCAGAGGGGCCCCCCAAACGGCTTCCGACGGCGTCGGACGGGCCAGGAGCCCACCAAGACGGCCGAAATGATTTAAGATGGCCCAAGACGGCCCAAGAGGCCTCCAAGAGGGCCTCCAGGAAGGGCCGAAAAGGCCAAACTCATGGATGTCCCATGGGTTTCTGCAGGATTGTGGCATTTGCTGATTGTCGGTCGTCCAACGGCCCGAGACGGCCCAAGTGCCCCCAAAGATCGCCCAAGAGGCCCAAGACGGCGCCAAGAGACCCCCAAGACGGCCCAAGAGGCCTCCAAGACGCTCAAGATGGCCTCCAAGACGGCCCAAGAGCCCTCCAAGACGTCCTCCAAGAAGACCCGAAAGGGCCCTCAGTGGCCTCCCGACGGCCAAAATGACCTTCAAGATGCCCGCGTGTTGCCCGAAGGCTTTCCCAACCGATTCGGGGAACACATGGTCCGATAGCTTGGCGGGTCTGGCCTCAACGTTCGGCCACATAGGCGCTTCCAAAAAGGCAGGGGGCGGCGGTGATTCGCCGTAGGCGTCTTCGATCCGCCGCCCCCTGCTGCTTGCACGAGGGGTGCCTGGCGTTCTAGTCGATTTCGGTTTTGGTTTTGGTTCTTTTCCATACGAGAACTCTCCCTGGGGCTTCGGCCCGTCCCGCCGGGGTGCCTGGAGGATTGCCCAGGAGCTCACTCCCGCAAAAACAATCCTCCAAGACGGCTCAACATGGCCTCCAAGGTGGCCACGTCGGCCCAAGATGGCCTCCAAGATGGCCTCAAAATTAGTGAAAGAGAGGAGGAGATGCCTCCAGGTCCGCCCAAGAAACCTCCAAGACGGCCCAAGACGGCCCAAGAGGTGCCCAAGAGGCCTCTGAGACGGCCCAAGAGGCCCAAGAGGCCTCCAAGAGGTCCTCCAAGAGGGCCCGAAGAGGTCAACATCATTGATGTTCCCTAGGTGTTTAAAAAGGTTGTTCGTATTTGCTCCTGTTCGGCTTTCCAACGAGCCAGGACGGCCCAAGAGGCCCCCAAGATCGCCCCCACAGCGCCCAAGAGGCCTCCACGATGGCCTCAGGACTGCCCAAGAGGCCCCCAAGACGGCTCCAAGAGGGCACAAAGACGACCCAAGAGGCCTCCAAGACGCCCAAGATAGCCCCTAAGGCTGGCCTGGAGCACCCCAGGAGGGCCCCAAGTCGGCCCAGAGAGGCCCCCCAAACGGCTTCCGACGGCGTCAGACGGGCTGGAAGCCCACAAATATGGCTGAAGTTGGCTCGAAGCTGGCCCAAGACGGCCCAAGAGGCCTCCAAGAGGGCCTCCAGAAAGGCCAGAAAAGTCCAACAGCATTGATTTTCCCTAGGTTTTTGAAGGATTTTGACATTTGCGCCTTTTCGGCCATCCAGGAAGGGCCGAAAAGGCCAAACTCATGGATGTCCCATGGGTTTCTGCAGGATTGTGGCATTTGCTGATTTTCGGTCGTCCAACGGCCCGAGACGGCCCAAGTGCCCCCAAAGATCGCCCAAGAGTCCCAAGACGGCGCCAAGAGACCCCCAAGACGGCCCAAGATGCCTCCAAGACGCTCAAGATGGCCTCCAAGACGGCCCAAGAGCCCTCCGAGACGTCCTCCAAGAAGGCCCGAAAGGGCCCTCAGTGGCCTCCCGACGGCTCAGATGACCTTCAAGATGCCCGCGTGTTGCCCGAAGGCTTTCCCAACCGATTCGGGGAACACATGGTCCGATAGCTTGGCGGGTCTGGCCTCAACGTTCGGCCACATAGGCGCTTCCAAAAAGGCAGGGGGCGGCGGTGATTCGCCGTAGGCGTCTTCGATCCGCCGCCCCCTGCTGCTTGCAAGAGGGGTGCCTGGCGTTCTAGTCGATTCGGTTTTTGGTTTTGTTCTTTTCCATACGAGAACTCTCCCTGGGCTTCGGCCCGTCCCGCCGGGGTGCCTGGAGGATTGCCCAGGAGCTCACTCCCGCAAAAACAATCCTCCAAGACGGCTCAACATGGCCTCCAAGGTGGCCACGTCGGCCCAAGATGGCCTCCAAGATGGCCTCAAAAATTCGTGAAAGAGAGGAGGAGATGCCTCCAGTCCGCCCAAGAAACCTCCAAGACGGCCCAAGACGGCCCAAGAGGTGCCCAAGAGGCCTCTGAGACGGCCCAAGAGGCCCAAGAGGCCTCCAAGAGGTCCTCCAAGAGGGCCCGAAGAGGTCAACATCATTGATGTTCCCTAGGTGTTTAAAAAGGTTGTTCGTATTGCTCCTTTTCGGCGTTCCAACGGGCCAGGACGGCCCAAGAGGCCCCCAAGATCGCCCCCACAGCGCCCAAGAGGCCTCCACGATGGCCTCAGGACTGCCCAAGAGGCCCCCAAGACGGCTCCAAGAGGGCACAAAGACTACCCAAGAGGCCTCCAAGACGCCCAAGATGGCCCCTAAGGCTGGCCTGGAGCACCCCAGGAGGGCCCCAAGTCGGCCCCGAGGGGCCCCCCAAACGGCTTCCGACGGCGTAGCTGGCCCAAGACGGCCCAAGAGGCCTCCAAGAGGGCCTCCAGAAAGGCCAGAAAAGTCCAACAACATTGATGCTCCTTAGGTTTTTGAAGGATTTTGACATTTGCGCCTTTTCGGCCATCCGAAGGCCCGATACGGCCCAAGAGCCCCCAAAGATCACCCAAACATCGCCCACAAGGCCTCCAAGACGGCCCCAGAACGGCCCAAGAGGCCCCCAAGACGGCCCCAAGAGGCCCTCAAGACGGCCCAGGAGGCTTTTAAGACGCCCAAGACGGCCTCCAAGACGGTCCTGGAGCATTCCAAGAGGGCCCCAAGTCGGCCCAGAGGGGCCCCCCCAAACGGCTTCCGACGGCGTCGGACGGGCCAGGATCCCACCAAGACGGCCGAAATGCTTTAAGATGGCCCAAGACGGCCCAAGAGGCCTCCAAGAGGGCCTCCAGGACGGGCCGAAAAGGCCAAACTCATGGATGTCCCATGGGTTTCTGCAGGATTGTGGCATTTGCTGATTTTCGGTCGTCCAACGGCCCGAGACGGCCCAAGTGCCCCCAAAGATCGCCCAAGAGGCCCAAGACGGCCCCAAGAGACTCCCAAGACGGCCCCAAGAGGCCCCTAAGACGGCCCAGGAGGCCTTTCAGACGCCCAAGATGGCCTCCAAGACGGCCCTGGGGCATTCCAAGAAGGCCCCAAGTCGGCCCAGAGAGGCCCCCCAAACGGCGTCCGACGGCGTCCTCCAAGAAGGCCTGAAAGGGTCAAACTGGCCTCCAGACGGCCAAGATGACCTTCAAGATGACCACGTGTTCCCCGAAGGCTTTCCCAATCGATTCGGGGAGCACATGGGGACAGCTTGGCAGGTCTGGCCTCAACGTTCGGCCACACAGGCGCTTCCAAAAAGGCAGGGGGCGGCGGTGATTCGCCGTAGGCGTCTCCGATCCGCCGCCCCCTGTCGATTCGTCGCAGGGGTGCCTGGCGTGCTGAACCCTCTCGGTTTTGTTTTTGGTTCTTTTTCCCAAAGAACTGCCCCTGGAGCTTCGGCCCGTCCCGCCGGCCACACGGAAAGATTTGTCAAGGACCTCAATCCGGGAAATTATCCCGGCAAAGCAACCTAACAGCGATGTGTAGAAGCATATCTGAAAGCATTCCCCTTAAGATTCAGATGAAAATCCAGTTGTCGAATTCTGCTGTTCTCGCAGTCGTAGTCGCATTCGCGATGACAGTCGCAGCGGCAACGGCAGTCGCAGTCACAGCCTCAGCCTCAGCCTGCCTCCTCCTCCTCCTCCTCCTCTTTCTCCTGCTCCTCCTCCTCCTCCTCCTCCTCCTCCTCCTCTTCCTCCTGCTCGTCCTCGTTCTCGTCCTCCTCGTCTTGCTCGTCCTCCTCCTCCTGGTGCTCTCTCATCCTCCTCCTCCTCCTCCTCCTCCTCCTCCTCTCCTCCTCCTCCTCCTCCTCCTCCTCCTCCTCCTCCTCCTCCTCCTGGTGGTCCTCGTTCTCCTCCTCCTGGTGCTCTCCCCCCCCCTCCTCCTCCTCGTCCTCCTCCTCCTCCTCCTCGTCCTCCTCCTCCTCTTCCTCCTCCTCCTCCTCCTCCTCCTCCTCCTGGTAGTCCTCCCCCTCCCCTCCTCCTCCTCCTCCTCTTCCTGGTCGTCCTCGTTCTCGTCCTCCTCGTCTTGCTCGTCCTCCTCCTCCTGGTGTTCTCTCCTCCTCCTCCTCCTCCTCCTCCTCCTCCTCCTGGTGGTCCTCGTTCTCCTCCTCCTGGTACTCTCCCCCCCCCTCCTCCTCCTCCTCGTCCTCGTCCTCCTCCTCCTCCTCCTCCTCCTCCTCCTCCTCCTCCTCCTGGTGCTCCTCCCCCTCCCCTCCTCCTCCTCCTCCTCCTCTTCCTGGTCGTCCTCCTCCTCCTGGTCGTCCTCCTCCTCCTGCTCGTCCTCCTCCTCCTCCTGCTCGTCCTTCTTCTCCTGCTCCTCCTGCTCCTCGTCCTGCTCCTGCTCGTCCTCGTCCTCCTGGTCTTGCTCGTCCTCCTCCTCGTCGTGCTCTTGCCCCTGCTGAAAATGTGGCCCAGGAATGGGAGTTCTGGGAAGTCGAAGAGCACGAAGTTGCCTACAGTTGGCTACGGGCATTCAAAATGTGGCCCGGGAATGGAGTTCTGGGAACTCGAAGAGCACGAAGTGGCCTACAGTTGGCTCCGGGCATTCAAAATGTGGCCCGGGAATGGAGTTCTGGGAACTCGAAGAGCACGAAAGTGGCCTACAGTTGGCTCCGGGCATCCAAAATGTGGCCCGGGAATGGCGTTCTGGGAACTCGAAGAGCACGAAGTGTATGACTGTTGCATCCGGCCCTCCAGAATGTGGCCCGGGAATGGAGTTCTGGGAACTCGAAGAGCACGAAGTGTGTGACTGTTGCATCCGGTTATTCTAAATGTGGCCCGGGAATGGCGTTCTGGGATCTCGAAGAGCACTTTGTGTGTGACTGTTGCATCCGGGTATTCAGAATGTGGCCTGGGAATGGAGTTCTGGGAAGTCGAAGAGCACGAAGTGTGTGACTGTTGGTGAAAAACGAGCCCGGCACCCTGCCGCCCGGCAACTCCCCAACACCTGCCCGGACCCCCCTGTGGAGTGATCTGTGAGCTCTTTTGAGTCAACTAGAAACCTATCAGTCTTCGCTGTTAGGTAAAAATCCAGTTGTCGAATTCTGCTGTTCTCGCAGTCGTAGTCGCATTCGCGATCACGCAGTCGCAGTCGCAGTCGCAGTCACAGTCACAGCCTCTGCCTGCCTCCTCCTCCTCCTCCTCCTCCTCTTCTTCCTGCTCCTCCTCCTCCTCCTCCTCCTCCTCCTCCTCTTCCTCCTGCTCGTCCTCGTTCTCGTCCTCCTCGTCTTGCTCGTCCTCCTCCTCCTGGTGCTCTCTCCTCCTCCTCCTCCTCCTCCTCCTCCTCCTCCTCCTCCTCCTCCTCCTGGTGGTCCTCGTTCTCCTCCTCCTGGTGCTCTCCCCCCCCCTCCTCCTCCTCGTCCTCCTCCTCCTCCTCCTCGTCCTCCTCCTCCTCTTCCTCCTCCTCCTCCTCCTCCTCCTCCTCCTCCTCCTGGTAGTCCTCCCCCTCCCCTCCTCCTCCTCCTCCTCCTCCTTCCTGGTCGTCCTCGTTCTCGTCCTCCTCGTCTTGCTCGTCCTCCTCCTCCTGGTGTTCTCTCCTCCTCCTCCTCCTCCTCCTCCTCCTCCTCCTCCTCCTCCGGTGGTCCTCGTTCTCCTCCTCCTGGTACTCTCCCCCCCCCTCCTCCTCCTCCTCCTCGTCCTCGTCCTCCTCCTCCTCCTCCTCCTCTTCTCCTCCTCCTCCTCCTCCTCCTCCTCCTCCTCTCCTCCTCCTCCTGGTACCTCTCCCCCTCCCCTCCTCCTCCTCCTCCTCCTTCCTGGTCGTCCTCCTCCTCCTGGTCGTCCTCCTCCTCCTGCTCGTCCTCCTCCTCCTCCTGCTCGTCCTTCTTCTCCTGCTCCTCCTGCTCCTCGTCCTGCTCCTGCTCGTCCTCGTCCTCCTGGTCTTGCTCGTCCTCCTCCTCGTCGTGCTCTTGCCCCTGCTGAAAATGTGGCCCAGGAATGGGAGTTCTGGGAAGTCGAAGAGCACGAAGTTGCCTACAGTTGGCTACGGGCATTCAAAATGTGGCCCGGGAATGGAGTTCTGGGAACTCGAAGAGCACGAAGTGGCCTACAGTTGGCTCCGGGCATTCAAAATGTGGCCCGGGAATGGAGTTCTGGGAACTCGAAGAGCACGAAGTGGCCTACAGTTGGCTCCGGGCATTCAAAATGTGGCCCGGGAATGGAGTTCTGGGAACTCGAAGAGCACGAAGTGGCCTACAGTTGGCTCCGGGCATCCAAAATGTGGCCCGGGAATGGAGTTCTGAGAACTCGAAGAGCACGAAGTGTGTGACTGTTGCATCCGGTCCTCCAGAATGTGGCCCGGGAATGGCGTTCTGGGATGTCGAAGAGCACGAAGTGTGTGACTGTTGCATCTGGTTATTCTAAATGTGGCCCGGGAATGGCGTTCTGGGATCTCGAAGAGCACGAAGTGTGTGACTGTTGCATCCGGGTATTCAGAATGTGGCCTGGGAATGGAGTTCTGGGAAGTCGAAGAGCACGAAGTGTGTGACTGTTGGTGAAAAACGAGCCCGGCACCCTGCCGCCCGGCAACTCCCCAACACCTGCCCGGACCCCCCTGTGGAGTGATCTGTGAGCTCTTTTGAGTCAACTAGAAACCTATCAGTCTTCGCTGTTAGGTAAAAATCCTCCAAGATGGCCCAAGTTCGCCCAAGATGGCCTCCAAGTCCACCCAAGATGGTCCAAGACGGCCCCCAAGATGGCCCAAGAGAGTCCAAGATACCTCCACGTTCGCCCAAGAGGCCTCCAAGACGGCCCAAGACGACCCTAGAGGCTTCCAAGAGGGCCTCAAGGCGGGCCCGAAAGGTCAGAAACACTTATGCTCCTCAGGTTTTCCAAGGATTTTGGCATTTGCTTCTTTTCGGTCTTCCGACGGCCCGAGACGGCCCAAGAGCCCCCAAAGATCGCCCAAGAGGCCTCCAAGATGGCCCCAGAACGGCCCAAAAGGCCCCCAAGACGGCCCCAAGAGGCCCCCAAGACGGCCAAAAGAGGCATTTAAGACGCCCAAGATGGCCTCCAAGACGGCCCTGGAGCATTCCAAGAGGGCCCCAAGTCGGCTCAGAGAGGCGCCCCAAACGGCGTCCGACGGCGTCGGACGGGCCAGGGGCCCACCAAGACAGCCGAAGGTGGCCACAAGAAGCCTCCAAGAGGGCCGCCAGGAAGGCCCGAAAAGGCCCAAGTCATGGATGTCCCATGAATGTTTGAAAGGTTGTGGCATTTGCTTCTTTTCGGCCTTCCGACGGCCCGAGACGGCCCAAGTGCCCCCAAAGATCGCCCAAGAGGCCCAAGACGGCCCCAAGAGGCCCCCAAGACGGCCCAAGAGGCCTCCACGACGCTCAAGATCGGCTCAAAGGCGGCCCAAGAGCCCTCCCAGACGTCCTCCAAGAAGGCCCGAAAGGGTCAAAATGGCCTCCAGACGGCCAAGATGACCTTCAAGATGCCCACGTGTTCCCCGAAGGCTTTCCAAATCGATTCGGGAAACACATGGTCCGGTAGCTCGGCAGGTCTGGCCTCAGCGTTCGGCCACATAGGCGCTTCCAGAAAGGCAGGGGGCGGCGGTGATTCGCCGTAAGCGTCTTCGATCCGCCGCCCCCTTTCGATTCATCCTTAACGGCCGAAGAGGGCCCCAAGACGGCCCAAGACGCCTCCAAGACGGCCGAAGAGGTTTTGGTTTTGGTTCTTTTTTCAACAGAACTCCCCCTGGGGCTTCGGCCCGTCCCGCCGGGGTCCCGGGAGGATTGCCACGGGGCTCAATTCCCCCCCGAATCCTCCAAGACGGCTCCAGATGGCCTCCAAGATGGCCACGTTGGCCTAAGATGGCCCACAAGTTCGCCCAAGATGGCCTCCAAGACGGCCCAGCAGAGGAGGAGATGCCTCCAAGTCCGCCCAAGAAGCCTCCAAGACGGCCCAAGACGGCACAAGAGGTGCCCAAGAGGCCTCCAAGACGGCCCAAGAGGCCTCCGAGAGGTCCTACAGGAGGGCCCGAATTGGCTAAAATTATTGATTTTCCTTTGGTTTTTAAAGGTTTTTCGTATTTGCTCCTTTTCGGCTTTCCGACGAACCAAGACGGCCCAAGAGGCCCCCAAGATCGCCCCCACAGCGCCCAAGAGGCCTCCACGATGGCCTCAGGACTGCCCAAGAGGCCCCCAAGACGGCTCCAAGAGGGCACAAAGACGACCCAAGATGCCTCCAAGACGCCCAAGATGGCCCCTAAGACGGCCCTGGAGCACCCCAAGAGGGCCCCAAGTCGGCCCAGAGAGGCCCACCAAACGGCTTCCGACGGCGTCAGACGGGCCAGGAACCCACCAAGATGGCCGAAGTTGGCTCGAAGCTGGCCCAAGACGGCCCAAGAGGCTCCAAGATGGCCTCCAGGAAGGCCAGAACAAATGCCAAACACACTGATTTCCCTAAAGTTTTTGAATGATTTTGACATTTGCTACTTTTCAGCCTTCCGACGCCCAAGACGGCCCAAGAGCCCGCAAAGATCGCCCAAAGATCGCCAAGAGGCCTCCAAGATGGCCCCAGAATGGCCCAAGAAGTCCCCAAGACGGCCCCAGAAGGCCCCCAAGACGGCCAAGGAGGTTTTTAAGACGCCCAAGATGGCCTCCAAGACGGCCCCGGAGCATTCCAAGAGGGCCCCAAGTCGGCCCAAAGAGGCCCACCAAACGGCTTCCGGCGGCGTCGGACGGGCCAGGAGCCCACCAAAACGGCCGAAGATGGCCATAAGATGGCCCAAGACGGCCCAAGAGGCCTCCAAGAGGGCCTCCAGGAAGGCCCGAAAAGGCCAAAATCATTGATTTCCCATGAATGTTTGAAAGGTTGTGGCATTTGCTTCTTTTCGGCCTTCCGACGGCCCGAGACGGCCCAAGTGCCCCCAAAGATCGCCCAAGAGGCCCAAGACGGCCCCAAGAGGCCCCCAAGACGGCCCAAGAGGCCTCCAAGACGCTCAAGATCGGCTCAAAGACGGCCCAAGAGCCCTCCCAGACGTCCTCCAAGAAGGCCCGAAAAGGGTCAAAATGGCCTCCAGACGGCCAAGATGACCTTCAAGATGCCCACGTGTTGCCCGAAGGCTTTCCCAACCGATTCGGGGAACACATGGTCCGATAGCGTGGCAGGTCTGGCCTCAGCGTTCGACCACATAGGCGCTTCCAAAAAGGCAGGGGGCGGCGCTGATTCGCCGTAGGCGTCTTCGATAACGCCAACATGTCAATATGCGCTGATGACTCCTATCCGCCCCCGCATGCTGTTCCCAGATGCGCCAAGGCAGCGCCGAGACGCACCGACGCGACTCTGTTATATTCCATTATGATAGAGATGAGGGGGCCGGCGGCAGGGGGCGAAACCCTTACGGATAAAATTGGCAATCGGGTACCCCGATGACCCATTTGGCAACGGGATTCCGTTTGCCAATTGGGCGATCGGAGCTCAATTCGCCCGCCTCGGCCCCCCCGATTGCTCATTTGAATGTGGTCCCCCACGGTCAAACGGGCAATCGGAGCTGCATTCCCGCGACTCGCCCCCCCCGATGGACAGTGGGACCCCACTGACAAATGGGCAATCGGAACTCAACTCCCGCGCCTCGGCCTGCGTTCCCGATGGCCCTTGTGACAGTGCGACCCAGCTGTCAAATCGATAATCGGACTTCCTTGGCGACCTGGCCCCCAAACAAGCCATTTGACGATTGGGCCCCACCCGCTGCCAAATGCGCTAGCCACCTCCTCCCCCCCGCCTTGGCTGGGACTGCGCGTTTGCAGGTGGAGCCGCACTGTCAAATGCCCCCCCCCCCTGAATGGCTGCCCATTTGGCAATTTGGCCCCCGGAGTTTCATCCATGCTGCAAAGGCCTCATGCAAGACTACCGAAGAGCCGCGCAAGAGCATCCTGATGACCCCTCACGAGCTTAATAACGCCAGGGGCCCTGGGGCCCCAGAAGGGGGCACCGTACTTACAGACCATGGAACATCGAATTTGACAACTTCCTGTTTCGGCCTCCGAATGCTGCCGCCATCCAGAACGTCTCCATGGCAATTTCCACCGCTCCTTCGGGTGCGCGGCCATCCCATCCGCATCGATAGCAAAATCATCGCGGCCCGGTTGGCACCGAAACCCCAAATTCGAAACGACTGGATGCAAACGGTGATCCGTGAACCTGGCCACCGCCGGAAGCCTCGTAGAGTTCCTCGCGCGCGTTGCATCTCTAGTGGCCACAAGTCTTCACCCCACCGAATACCTCACTGGCAAGGTGCCGCATAGCGTCCCTCCGCCCATTTGGGGACACCCCTCGCCTCAAACATTCCGTGGCCCCGCGGGTGGCTGCCTGGTCGGATTGGCGTCAGCAGCGAAAGTTCTTGTCCCTCGAATCATAGCAAGGCGCTGGGGCAGAAGAAGTTGTCGCTTCACGCTGCTAGGAATACAGCGTGTATACATTTTTTGTGACTTCAAGGACTTCACGACAAGCTCAATGGCTCAATGGGAGTCGCGGAATAATATCTTAGGAGCCCTCTTGGGGCAGTCTCGAGACCCTCTTTGGGCGTCTTGGTGTCTTCTCGGCCCGCCTTGGGCCCCTGCGAAAGCTCCCTTGAACCCTTTCGGAAGCGTCTTTGGGCTGTCCTGGTCCGTTGTGGGGCTCTTTTGGGGCAATCTTGGGGTCCTTTTGGGCGCCTCTGAGTCCCTCGAAGCCCTCTTGGATTCATCCTGAACGGAAAAGAATGGCACAACGACTACACATAAGACTGCTGCATGTCTTGACTGATGTTGGTCGCCTGGATATCTTTGTGGGACACCCTGGTACCATCTTGAAGGCATCCTGGGGCCCTCTCGGGCTGCCCTCAGACCCTCTTAGGCAACGTTGGCGACGTCTTGGATTTCATTAGTTCGGACTTGTTTTTTGAGCTAGAGCAACATGTAGCAGGCAATGTCTGCGGTGCGAACGGCAGTGGGTCACCCTGCTACATGCGGGTGTATCCCACTGTCACCTCACACTTGTGCACAGCTACGCGTCTCGCAGCATGGAGACCAGACGTGCAGCAGGCAATGTCTGCAGTGCGAGAGGGAATACTGCTCCCTGCTATTTGCGGATGCATGCCGTTCTGCCCTCACAACTCGTGCAGCAAAACTACGCACCAACTCGTTACAGCGAATGGCGATGATGAGAAGGCAGCGGAGGCGCAGTGCCGCGAGAAGAGAGGAGAGAATTCGCAGAATTGCTCAGACTCTTGGGGGGCATACATGGCAATGTTGGTGCAATCTTGGGGTGCCTCTTGGGTGTTCAAGGGCCCTTTGGGGGCCGTCTTGGGGCCCTCTTAGGGGGCAGCTGGATCCCCTGGGGACTTCTTTTTTTCTCAGAGGCAGCAAGGATGACCACGAAGGGGCCGCGCAAACGAACCTGATGCAGGCCGTGAAACGACGGTCAGTAGATTGAGGATGCTCGAAAGGTTGGGACATGCTGGGCCGAAGTCGTCCACCCAGCAAGGCGGAGTCAGACCTCTGGTAGCCAACAGGCTTGCCAACATCGCCAGCCCCATGGAGATTTCGAGACCTCGCATGCGACCGGCTCTCAGATCCCAAACCTCGTGCGTGCGGGAAGAGGAGTGGATCAACCAGCTGTCCTGCAAAAGAAGGAATGGATACGCTTTGACATCCATGACGCCAACACAAACCCGATTGCATCGAAGAGCTCCTCATGAACATGAGGACGAATGCTGTCATGCGAAACCTGCTTCTGCAACCGAGAAAACGGGTACGCTGCGCTCGTTCGCAGCCGCTACCTGGAGAAGAGATGTGTGGTGCACACACGTGGGTGAAGGCTTTGCTGCCTCCTTGTGATCATCTTCTCCCAACAACCCTCCGACAGCATACCCGGCATGCCCAAGGTGCTTGACGTAAACATTCAAATACTGGATACCCTCAGTCGTGTGACCATGGGAAACTTTGATCTGCACCCTTCCGAACTTTACCCAATTCGGCGTTTCGTGGATGTGGCTGCGAGCTTTGAAATTGAGTCCGCCGATGTGGGTCTTCTCCGCCCACTCTCCTGTAATGTTCAGCTCTTGAAAGTACAGATCCGCACACTGTCCACCCAATCGACGTGCGTCAGCCTGTACACGAAGCAGCGCATTCTGGGCAAGCTCTCCCCTTGGAATTTGAATCAAGACGTGCTTGCCAGACCTCATCAAGTCGAAACGCTCGCCATGCACGTTTTGTAAATGCGGATCGCCAGTGGCAGAAATTGAACCCTGTTGGGGGGAAGGAGCCAGGGTCGGGGCCTGCGAAGGAGCGGAGGTCGGTGCCGGTGTAGGAGGGCACACAAGGACGAGCTCGTTCCAATGATTATCCGGCACCCGCACGAAGTCATTCGCATAGTCGCAGTGCCAGAAGTATGGATCAAATACGGTAGCTGCGCACTTCTGGAAGAAGGCTGATCGATCAGAATTCAAAGTAGGCAAAGCAGCCGAGAACTCCGCTTCCGTAGCGTAGCGCAACTGAGGACAAAACCCGGCATGCGAGGAAACATCGACTTGGGAACACCCGCCAGAGCACGGAGAAGCCCATAGGAAACAGAGGCCGTTGACGTAGTAACAATAGTCATCCACTGTTGTTGACCCAGGGTCTGTGCGATGTGTGCCTGAGGCGTCGTGCTTCCAGCAGATATTCCAATGCGACGACTGCGTCTTCCCCGTGAATGTGATGTCAGATTTCGGTGTGTCCAACGGGGCTGGGTACGTATGGAACGGGTCCACCGATGCGATGCCGACATCGTAGCCCGAATCGGTGCTGGCTAGCTCAATCGGCACTGACACGTCCACCATCACTGTGCAGGTGCCCATGCCTGAGCCGGAAATACATTCATCTTCTAAGTTGCATTGCACCTGTCCGTGCGTGCTGATTCCTCGCAACCACTCATGGTCACCCGTCGCAACCTCGCCGACGCTGTGAACACCCAGCTGCATAGCTCTGGCGTCGACGAACACAAAGACAGCGGCCTCGACGTAACCGATGCAGCGCATGCTAATGTCTAAGGAAGAAGTGTATGCTTCGGTGTGTAATCGTCAGAGAAGGCGCGTGGTCAGAACTTGGGCTCTAATCGCTACGGAACCCCCTGAGGAGGAGGAGGAGGAGGAGGAGGAGGAGGAGGAGGAGAAGGAGGAGGAGGAGCCTCTTGGAAGCCTCTTGGGGCTTGGCTGGCGGGTCGGCGGCGGAGTTGCCGCTCCTGAGGCCCGCCCGGGGGCGTCCTGGGCCCTTCCGCGGGGCCTCTCGGCTCGTGGCCGTCTCTGGGCTCTCCCCGGGGTCGCTGGGGCCGTTCGGGGGCCGCCCGTGGGCGTCTTGAGCCGTCGGGAGCTCAGAAAAGCGAGAACGCTGAAGTCTTGTACGATTTCTACGGCCTTCTTCAGCGACTCCTGGGGGCTCTTCGACAGCTTTCGGAAGCCTTTTTGGTGAATCGAGGGTGCCTCTTCGGGCGTCATGGGAGCCTCTTGGGGCCTCTTTTGGGGCTGCTTGGGACGCCTTTGGAAGGCATCTTGGCGTTCTGGTGAGGGTCATGCGTCAGCCCCTGCAGCGAAGGCAAAAAAGCGGCATGGTAAAAGTCATAGATTTCCTCAGGTGTTTGGAAATCCTTGGCGCTCTCGTCGGCGGTCTTGGGGGCCTCTGGGAGGCCCCTTGGCGCTTTCTTGGGGGCTGGTGCGGGCTTCTTGGGCCGTCTGGAGGCTCTCGTGAGCTGTCTTAAAGCACTCTTGCCTGTGTCGGAAGCGTCCCGAGGCACCTTGAAACCCTTCTGGGGCGTTCTTGGAAACCCAGGAAGGAAGCACCAGAGGTTTGTCGCAGATGCCGGGGTGCGATTGGAGGTTCGCTTGGGCCGCCTTGATGGATGTCCGGCGCCTCTGGAGAGCGATTTCGGGTCCCCGTTGAGGGCGTGTTGGGTCTTCGCGGGGCCTCGTGCGCGCTTTGTGGGCGCGCACGAGTGGCCTCTTTGGGGCGATCTGGGAGCCTCAGCAGTCCATCGGAGGCGAAAAGGCCACAAGGTAAAAATCACTGAGTAATGCTTTTGGCTTGTCGGTGGTCTCCTAGAGAGCTTCCTGGGGCCCTCTGGGGCTGTCTTGGACGTGGCATCCTGGGGCTTCTTGGGGCCTCTTGGGTGCCTTCCGGGAGGGTTAGGCCGCCTGGAGACCCCTTCTTTGAGCGTCTTGAGGTTATCTGACGCTGTCTTAGGTTCTAGCGACGTGTCAGCTGACGTGCTTGGCGCGGCGCGAACGTACAGAACCAGACGTATGGCAAGTGCCACGGCTTGGACCGAAGCACTCGGGCCAAAATGGCTAAGGAAGAGTTCTCTGGGGGATCTTTGGGGGCTCTTGGCTCTTCTTGAGGCATCGCGGGGGCCTCTTGGGGACCGTTGTTGGACCTCTTGGGGGCTGTTTTGGGGCCTTCTGGGGCGTCGTAGGGGTCTCTTACGGCCTCGTGGGAGGCTCTCGGGGCCCTTTTGGGGCGTCCTGGGGGCCTCTTGGGGCGAAGACTCGAATTTTCGGTTCATGTTCCCCCTCTTGAGCCCTTCCTGGGGCCGTCTTTGGGCCCTCCTGGGCCGTCGTGGGCGCCCCTGGGCCCTGTTGTGCCGTCCTGGGGCTCGTCTGGGGGCCTCTCGGCCCGTCGTGGGGGGCCGTCCGCGATTACCTGAAACTCGAAAAGTGGAGGACTCCGAGAACACTGAATACCTAAAAATTAGCCTGGCGACGGACCCAACCATATGCAGTTGTGAATGCCGCAATTGTGCTGGGTGGTGGCGGACTCATGCGGGCGGTGCCACTGGGACCTTCGGTGGAGCTCCCTATGGGGCCACGAAACGCTGTACTGGGTGGGTGAGACGCGGTCAGCACGGGCTGTGCTGCGTGGTGGCGGACGCATGCGAGCGGTGCCACTGGGACCTTCGGTGGAGCTCCCTATGGGGCCACGAAACGCTGTACTGGGTGGGTGAAACGCAGGCAGGGAGCAAGGGCTGTGCAGGGTGGTGGCGGACGCATGCGGGCGGTGCCGCTGGGACCTTTGGTGGAGCTCCCTATAGGGCTACGAAGCGCTGTTCTGGGTGGGTGAAGCGCAGGGAACAAGGGCTGTGCTGGGTGGTGGCGGACGCAAGCGGGCAGTGCCACTGGGACCTTTGGTGGAGCCCCCTATGGGGCCACGAAACGTGCGAGGGGTGTGCCAGAATGGGGTGTGGAACCGCATGCCAGCGCAGCCACTGGGGCCTTCGGTGGAGCTCCCTATGGAGCCACGAAACGTGTGAGGGGTGTGCCGAAATGGGGGGTGGAACCGCATGCGAGCGCAGCCACTGCGGCGTTCGGTGGAGCTCCCTATGGGGCCACGAGACGTGTGAAGGGCGTGCTGGAACCGCATGCGAGCGCAGCCACTGGGGCCAGCGAAACCGTGTGAGGGGTGTGCCGAAATGGGGGGGGAACCACATGCGAGCGCAGCCACTGGGGCCTTCGGTGGAGCTCCCCATGGAGCCACCCACGAAGCGTGTGAGGGGTGTGCCGAAATGGGGGGTGGAACCGCATGCGAGCGCAGCCACTGGAGCGTTCGGTGGAGCTCCCTATGGGGCCACGAAACGTGTGAGGGGTGTGCCAGAATGGGGGGTGGAACCGCATGCGGGCGCAGCCACTGGGGCCTTCGGTGGAGCTCCCTATGGGGCCACGAAACGTGTGAGGGGTGTGCCAGAATGGGGGGTGGAACCGCATGCGGGCGCAGCCACTGGGGCCTTCGGTGGAGCTCCCTATGGGGCCACGAAACGTGTGAGGGGTGTGCCAGAATGGGGGGTGGAACCGCATGCGGGCGCAGCCACTGGGGCCTTCGGTGGAGCTCCCTATGGGGCCACGAAACGTGTGAGGGGTGTGCCAGAATGGGGGGTGGAACCGCATGCGGGCGCAGCCACTGGGGCCTTCGGTGGAGCTCCCTATGGGGCCACGAAACGTGTGAGGGGTGTGCCAGAATGGGGGGTGGAACCGCATGCGGGCGCAGCCACTGGGGCCTTCGGTGGAGCTCCCTATGGGGCCACGAAACGTGTGAGGGGTGTGCCAGAATGGGGGGTGGAACCGCATGCGGGCGCAGCCACTGGGGCCTTCGGTGGAGCTCCCTATGGGGCCACGAAACGTGTGAGGGGTATGCCAAAATTGGGGGTGGAACCGCATGCGAGCGCAGCCACTGGGGCCTTCGGTGGAGCTCCCTATGGAGCCACGAAGCGTGTGAGGGGTGTACCGAAATGGGGGGTGGAACCGCATGCGAGCGCAGCCACTGGGGCCTTCGGTGGAGCTCCCTATGGGGCCACGAAACTTGTCAGGGGTGTGCCAGAATGGGGTGCGGAACCGCATGCCAACGCAGCCACTGGGGCCTTCGGTGGAGCTCCCTATGGGGCCACGAAACGTGTGAGGGGTGTGCCAGAATGGGTGTGGGAGGGGGAGGAGGGGGGAGGACGGAGGGAGGAAGGAGGCGGGAACGCGAGGCACCGTCTCTTCACAACGAGGACCCAACACCACAGGATGGTTGGGAAAAAAATGAACGATTCGTGGCTCCCGGGGCACTCGCCTCGGGCTTCGGGCGCCCACTGAAGCCCGCCGGAGGCCGCTCTGGCTCGGCCTGGAGCCTTCGGGGTCACAGTGCATCTTCGGCGCTCTCGGGGTGTGATGGACCGGCTCGGTAGCCTATCGTACAATTTTTTGGGCTATCTGTGCGCCCGCGGGGCCACTATGGACTATGGAGGCCGCGAGGGCGCTCGTGGGGCGCCCGGGCCTCCCATGCCACTTCCGGGCCGTGGCTCCTGGCCCGCCCCTCCGAGATCGATCTGGCTGGAGACATGCCGCGGGAAGATGGGGTCTCGGGCTCCGGTCGTGATTTGGTGCGCTGTTGGAACCTGTTCGCAGCGTCGTATCCCATGCCATGGTACTTGGGTCACCGCGGGGTTTGCGAAGTGGATGCTGGGGCCACAAATGGATGCGAGGATTGGGTACATCTGGCCTGACAGAGCGGATAGGGGAGGTGTAGGGCATTGGCTCAGGATGGTCCCTGGGGATTCTGGAGTACGGTCGTGAATTTTTGCTCGGCGTGTCGCGACGGCCGCCCTGGTGACACGCTATGCCGTGCACAGCTGGTCGTGATGGCCGTCGTCATCAAAATCCTCCTTCTCATTCTTATGATCGTCATCGCCATCGCCATCGTCAACGTCATCGTTTGTTTACGTGCTCCGGAGAGAAGCGTTTCCGGAGCACGCTAAATGCGGGCTAGCGGGCATGTCCATCATCATCATCATCATCATCATCATCATCATCATCACCATCATCAGCAGCAGCATCAGCAGCAGCAGCATCAGCATCAGCATCAGCATCAACACCATCATCAGCAACATCATCATCACCGTCATCATCATCATCATCATCATCATCATCACCATCATCATCATAATCATCATAATCATAATCATCATCATCATCATCATGCTCATCACCATCACCATGACCATGATCATGATCATGATCATCATCATCACCACCACCATCGTCATCATCATCATCATCATCATCATCATCATCATCATCATCATCATCATCATCATCATCATCAACATCACCATCATCATCAACGCAATCATCATCATAACATCGTCTTCGTCATCGCGCCAGCATGGTCGAAGTCCAGTTCGTCCGTCATGGAACTGTTCTGGACCGTCGGGGGGGGCTCTGGGCGAGAGTGGGTTTTGCATGGGGGTGTCTTAGGGCCCCGTGGGAGCTGTCTGGGGAGCCTCGCGTGGCCCTCTTGGGCAGTCGTGGGGTCCTTTGGGGTTGCCTCAGGGCCCTCGTCGGCGGTCTTCAGGCGCGCATGGGAAGGTTACGGGGGGCTGTTCGGGCGTCTCGGGGGCACCCTGGGGAGGGCTGTTCGGGAAGGTTGCAGGGAGCTGTTCGGCTGTCCTGGGCGTCTTGGGTCGTCATGTTGGTGAGGGAGGGCCTCTGTGAGGCCATCTGGGGCTTTTGGGGGGCCCTCTTGAGACTCTCCAGGGCTCTTGTCGGGCCGTGTCAGAGCGTCCTGGGCCGCCTCAGAGCGCAGTGGGAGGCGTCCGGGGCCGCTCCGGACGGAGTACGCCGGAGGTGGACACGCGCACACGTGAAAATCCGGCAAAAAGCACGGGAAAATGCATGGAATGCGGCCCTGCATAATGCGGGATGACGATTCATAAAAAAATGAGGGGGGAACGATGAAAAAAATAGTTTTCTGTCATTTCTGCACAATTTTCTCACTGACGGAGAACGATTAAAGACAATCGGAGGTGAGGGGGTGAGATCGAAGTGGAACGGAGAGCCCCCCTACCGGGAAATCGATTTCGGTTTCGTGTTCGTGCGTGCCGTGCGTGCGGGCGAGGCGAAGCTGCGTGGGCGGGCGAGAGGAAAGTCTCCTGTGGCTGAGGCGCGGCCGGACCAAATGATTCTCCACCGGGCGGCCGGTGGCGCGCGGTGTCCCGCCGGTGTCCCGGTGGTGTCCTCTGTGGCTGAGGCGCGGCCGGACCAAATGATTCTCCACCGGGCGGCCGGTGGCGCGCGGTGTCCCGCCGGTGTCCCGCCGGTGTCCCGTCGGTGTCCCGTCGGTGTCCCGATCATGATGTTGATGATGATGATGATTATGATGTTGATGATGGCGATGATGATGATGATGATGTTGGTGTTGTTGATTGTGAGATCGATTGTGAGATCGATTGTGAAATCGATGGTGAGTTCGATAGTGAGACCGAAAGTGAGACCGAATGTGAGATCGACTGTGAGATCGATTGTGAGATCGTTAGTGAGATCGACAGTGAGACCGAATGTGAGACCGAACGTGAGATCGATTGTGAGATCGATTGTGAGATCGATTGAGGGATCGATAGTGAGATCGATAGCGAGATCGATAGTGAGATCGATAGTGAGACCGAATGTGAGACCGAATGTGAGACCGAATGTGAGATCGACTGTGAGATCGATTGTGAGATCGATAGTGAGATCGACGGTGAGACCGAATGTGAGACCTAATGTGAGATCGATTGTGAGATCGATTGTAAGATCGACTGTGAGATCGATTGTGAGACCGATAGTGTGATCGATTGTGAGATCGATAGTGAGATCGATAGTGAGACCGAATGTGAGACCGAATGTGAGATCGACTGTGAGATCGATTGTGAGATCGATAGTGAGACCGAATGTGAAACCGAATGTGAGATCAATTGTGAGATCGATTGTGAGATCGATTGTGAGATCGATAGTGAGATCGATAGCGAGATCGATAGTGATATCGATAATGAGATCGAATGTGAGATCGATAGCGAGATCGATTGAGTGAGACGTTGGTTCCCCCTCCCCCCTCACCTCCTTATCACCCGCAGGGTGGTCGTATAGGTAGTTTTCCAGCCCGCGGCCGGTTTTTTCTAATCGTCATCCCGGGCGCCGCCGCGTGAACACGACCCCCAGTCATTTATTAATCGTCATCCTCCATTAGGGCTTCGCGAGGCGTCGTGGAGGCATCCTGGGCTGTCTGGAGGCTGTCTTGGGCGTCGTGGGTTGCTATTTTGGCACCGATGGGCTCTCTGGATCGGTTTTGGCAGGTCTGAATAGCTGGTTGGCGGCCTCGTGGGAGGTTTGGCGGTCCTCTGGGCCTGTTGCTGGTCGAGTTAAGGTTCCCGGGCAGTCTCAGAGCGAACTCGAAGGCGTCTGGGGCCGTTTCGGATTGCACTGGAGCTGAACAAGCGCACGCGTGAAAATGCATAGAAAAGCGTTCTAAAAAGCACGCCATTCGGCCCTTGGGGCCTTTTGGACAGGTTTCCGGAGGCTTCTAGGGGCGTCTTGGAGGCCTCCTGGGCTCTGGAGGCTGTCTTGGGTGAGCGGTGGCGGCTCTGGGCTTCTACGGGACGGCTCCCGGAGGCACCCATGGCGACGCGCGGCAGGTGGCAGGGCACCCTCCCGGGGCGGCTCCCGGAGGCCCAGGGCAGCCATGGCGACGTGAGGCCGCTGGCCGGGCCCCCCCCCCGCCCCTGTAGCTCGGTATCTACGGCAGTGGTGGAAACCTTTTGGGCCATCTGGAAACCATCTTGGGTGTGTCAGAACGATATCTCGGAGACTGCAGCCCTCTTGGAGGCCTCTCGCGGCCCTTGTCATCTGTGTTGGGGCTGTCTTGGGCCGTCTGGGGGCGTCCCTGGGCCGTCTCAGCGCCCACGTGGGGGCCTGTCGTGACGACATTTGGGTGTCCGGGACCGTCTTGGAGCGTCGGGAAGCTGAGCAGGCAGAAGCGCTGAAATCCCTCAACAACCCAAGGCAAATCAGAGATTTTGATTTCTTGGGGCCATTTGGGGGGTGCTCTCGGAGACCCCTTGGGCCGTGTTGGAAGCCTTGGGCCATCTGGAGGCCATTGTGGGCGTGTGCAGTCCTCTTGGAGGCCTCTTGGAGCTCCTTTTCCTATGTTTTGGGGCTGTCTTGGGCCGTCTGGAGGCGTCCCCAGGGGCCCCGTTCTCCCATGCGCAGTCGAGGGCCCCCCCCAGGCCCCCCCCAGACCGGCATAAGTGTAAGCACTGCTGGGGAGCTCGTTGGAACACTGTTGGGGCGTCTGCGGTCCGTTCTGGGTGGCTCGTGGGCCGCGGTCTTCAAGCGTATGTTACGACAGCCCAGCCACACCCCAAGTGCAAATGCGAGAGCAAGCACCCAGTCAGGAATGCTACAATTCACAGCGGCTAACGTCTACTGGCAAATGGCAGACTACACTGTGGATGCACGTAGAAGGCCATGCAGAACAAACGCGCCGATCACAGAAAGTACGCATGAGCACGTCGGAGCTGGTGACGACTCTGACGACGTTAAACCGGCCCGCAAGTCTGGTGTCGTCCTCATCGTCGTGGTCGTTGTATAGTTTGAAATCCAGGTAGCCGAGGGGTCGGCCGTCATGGTGCTACTGGGCAGCAAATCTGGTGTCGTCGTCGTCGTCGTGGTCGTTGTTGTACTTGGAATCCAGGTCGCCGGGAGGTCGGCCGTCATGGTGCTTAAAATATTGCTGGCGCGAACTGAACTCAAATCGCCCAGTTGCATGCACGCAGGCGGAGCCACCACTGGCGCTGTATACGACAGCTGGCCCACCCCCGCACATCGTATACTTTTTTTCCCCATAAGGGTTGTTAGGACGCTCCCCTTATCGATCATTGCACCTGTCATCATCTGAGCAGGATAATACATGAAGGCAGCCCAGCACATCTCATTTTGCGTTGCATCCCCGAACTCAGTAGACTCTGTTCTCAAGGACGTATCATACTTGCATGTAAACGTTAGCTCGTCTCCTCTAGAAATAGTGTTCAACAAGGGCGGTTCAAAGTTCTGGTGGTTGAAATCGTACCTCTTCTCCTGACGGAGCGTCCCACGATAGCTTCCGTCTGCGCTGCTGGTGATATCAATACCGAAGCTCTTGCCGACGAGATGGCCATGGTAAAACACACCCAGCACGTTGATACTGGGTACGTCCCAAGCGTTCGTGCACTGCTCTGGGACGGTAACGGTGCTCAGAGTGATATCTGCCTGGCCGGCTGGCAATGGATTGCGATGATTCGGGCTGGTGCCCCCGTTGAGGTCGAAGACTGCAGCGTCGTGGGTGCGGAGAGAATCGCTGAAAATCATCATGACGCCGCTGCTGTCCTTGACGCCTGCGACCAGCAACGGGTTGTGATAGTGCATCTGCAGTGCCAACCAGCGCACGTTCTGACCAAACGGCATGCCCACGTCTGCAGGGAGTACAACGTCTTCGCTCCCAACGGCCCAGGCCCATTTCAATGCGTTGCAAGCTGGCGGCATGCTTCCGCAATCACCGATCACCTGATTGTGTGATACATACTTATCGTATAAGGCAGCGGCAGCACTGTCACAACTATACAATATCATGTGATGGACATACTGTTCGCTGCTCGCGGATAACTTCGGCGCAAACTTGACGACGTGGTGCTTATCCAAGACACTCCTGTTAGCTGGCAAAAGTTGTGCGAGATCGAAGATACCACAAATATAAGGGTTCGCAGGATCATTGCCTCCCTGCCCGAGCACCACGTCGACATCTGGCATCAGCACGTCCACTTCCTCCAAGCTGGTCAGATCCGGAAGCGTCGAAGGCCCTGAGAGCAAGTTGACATGAAACTGGCCACGCTTACTGCTGTGGTATGCGAAGCTGTGGGAGCTACCCAGTGCCCAGTGCATCCAGCGGCTCACATCTTCAACGGGGTACCTGTCGCCAGCACCGCAGGAGATCCGAGGCAGTAGCAAACCCCATGCAGTTCCGCCTTTCTCCTCGCTGGCGAAGATCAATGTCAGGTCCTGCGTTTCCTGCATTTGTGGAGGTGCGTAGTCTGTGGAGTAGCGCTCCTCGGCTATCCAAGTGCCGCCTTCCTGCCGCACTACAAATTGCTGGGCCCCTTTCATGCCGCCGTTGCCAGCAAACGCCAACGCACTCCAACCACTGTGCCCAGCAGCGTAAAGTCCGAGCTTCAGGAAGCTTCCCTCCGCACTGGGCCCATAATAAATCAATACATCGTCGTGCACCTTCTGACAGAAAGGCCACTGGTCTTGAATAAAATTGCCATTGCCGCCAAAGCAGGTTACATCAGCGGCCATTCTCGACAGCTGGGCAACACAGGCAACCAATCGCAGAGCAATCGTTGGCATGCTGCCCTGAATCAGTCAGATCACTCGATTGATTGTATCTGGAAGGTCGCTCGCATGGGAAACCTATGCGCTGTGGAGCACATGAGGACCTTGAACCAAAATGGCTACGGATATATATATATATATATATATATATATATATATATACATATATATAAATATATGTCCGCCGGCCCCCTTGTAGGGCCACCAGGCTGTCGGACGAAGGTTCGCAGTTTCCTGTACCGTTGCTGCTTCCAGTTTCCACTGTTGCAGTTCTGCTTCTTGCTGCTTACTGTTCCTTGTTGATGGACCGCGCGAGGGGGGGAGACCCCAAAAAGGCATTTTTACCACGCCCTGAGCGTGTTGTCTGAATTGCTGGGGTGGATAAAAATTGGCACCCCTCACGCAGATCGGCGGGGTCAGGGTCCAAAAACAAAAGGGAATTGCCACATTTCTGAAATTCGGTGGCACCCCTCACGCAGATCGGCGGGGTCAGGGCCCAAAACACACATGGGATTTGCCACATTTCCAAAATTTGCTGGCACCCCTCACGCAGATCGGCTGGGTCTGGGCCCAAAAACACAAGGGATGTGCCACATTTCTTAGATTCGGCGGCACCCCTCACCCAGATCCGTAGGGTCAGGGTCCAAAAACATAAGGGATGTGCCATATTTCTAAAAATCCGGTGGCACCCGTGACGCAGATCCGTAGAGTCAGGGTCGAAAAAAAAAACAGGTCCTGACACTGTTTCACGGCGGCGCCCAGACCTCATGATCTAGCTTTTGCATCTCCCATTATCCGAGACAAGGGGCCGGCGGCATGGGGCGAAGCCCTTACGGATATGTATATGTGTGTGTGTATATATATGTATACGTGTATGCTCGCCCCCTGTCATCATATCTTTCGCCTCCTCTCGTGCCCTCTTCCTCTTCATTCGCCTCCTCATCCTTCTCTCCGTCCTCCTCGTTCTCATCATCCTCATCCTCCTCCCTATTCTCCACATTATTCCTCAAATGTTACCTCCTCATCCTCATCATTCCCATCAGTATTCATCATTCTCGTGTTCCTCATTCTCTTCATTCGCCTCCTCATTCTCCGTCTCCCCATTATCCTGATTCCTGTCATTATCCCTCTCATCCTCCTCCTCTCCTACAGTATCATCTTTCTTGCCTTCATATATGTGTCCTCGCTGCTTCTCTCTTTCTCTCTCTCTCTCTATCTCTCAATCCGAAATCGTTTGGAAAGCACCACGCCCGGAGTCCATTTGAAAGCCTCACAACAGTATGTTTTTTTGTTTTCATGAAACACACGAAGAAGTTCCATTGGAAAACCTCTCACCAGGATTCCTTTGGAGAGCACCACAGGGGGATTCGATTGGAAAGTCTCACAACAGGAACCCTTCGGAAAGCACCACAAAGGGATTCGAGTGGAAAGCCTCTCAACAGGAATCATGTGGAAAGCACCGCAAGGGGGTTCTATGGGAAAGCCTCACAATCGGAATCCTTTGGAAAACACCACAAAGGGATTCGATGGAAAAACCTCACAATTTGAATCCTTTGGAAAGCACCACGGGGGGATTCTATTGTAAAGCCTCTCGTCAGGTTTCATTTGGAAAGGACCCCAAAGGGATTCTAGTGGAAAGCCTTGCGCAAGGACCTTTGGAAAGCACCACAGGGGGATTCGATTGGAAAGCCTCACAACAGGAACCCTTCGGAAAATGCTACAAATGGCTCCTATGGGGAAGCTTAACGAAGGAAATCCGGTGGAAAGCTCAACAAAAGGCTTCCATTGGAACACCTCACAATCGTAATCCGCTGGAAAACGCAAAGGGATTCCAATCGAAAGCCTCACAACAGGAACCCCTTGAAAAGCATCACAAATGAGTTTCATTGGAAAGCAGATCAACAGGATTCCTTTGGAGAGCACCACAAAGGGGATTCGATTGGAAAACCTCACAAGCGGAACCCTTTGGAACGCACCGCAGAGGGATCCTAGTGGAAAGCCTCACCACAGAGGGATTCGATGGGAAAGCCTCACAATTGGAACCCTTTGGAAAGCACCACAAAGAAGTTCAACAGGAAAGCCTCACAAGCGGAACCCTCCCGAAAACACCACAGAGGGTTTCTAGAGTAAAGTGGAATACCTCTAAAGAAGATTCCTTTGACAAACGCTCCAACAAGGATTATATGGGAAAACCTCACAGCAAGAGTCCTTCCAAAGAAGTTCCATCGGAAAGCCTCACAAGCGGAACCCTTTGGAAATCACCACAAAAGGAATTCCATCGGAAAGCTCACAAGCGGAACCCTTCGGAAAGCACCACAGAGGGATTCTAGCGTAAAGCCTTTCAACCAGATTGTTCTGGAAAGCGCCACAGAGGGATGCTCGTGGAAGGCCTCACAGTCGGAATCCTTTGGAAAGCAGCACAGAGGAATTCTATGGGAAACCCTCACACTTTGAATCCTTTGGAAAACACCCTGAAAGGGATTATATTGGAAGGCCTCATAACAGAAACGCTTTGGAAAGCGCCACACAGGGATTCTAGTGGAAAGCCTCGCAGCAGGAATCCACACCACAGAGGGAGAGGAGGAGAGGGAGAAAGAGAGTGGGAGAAAGAGAGAGAGAGAGAGAGAAAAGGAAGGGATCGGTGGGGAGGGTGGCATTGGACAAAACTTGTGTGTCTCCAGATTTCCCAAATATCCCAAATATTTCAGAGACTACCCAATTGAAGAACAATGTGTGTTTTCAGATTTTCCATATATTCCACATACTCCCAGAGACTACCCAGGTGAAAAACAATGTGTTTCCAGATTTGCCAGATATTCCAAATATTCTCAGAGACATGCCCAGGTGAAAAACGCTTGTGTCCAGATTTTCCAAAACAAATCCAAATCTTCCCAGAGACTACCAAGGTGAACAACCAAGTAGTCCCAGAGACGACTCAAGTATAAAAAAAACATATGCTTTCCAGATGTTCCACATATCCCAGATCTTCCCAGAGACCACCCAGGTGAAAAACCATGTGCGTTTCCAGATTGGAGGCCAGCCCATCGGCACCGCCCCTCCTCGGGAGAGCGCGATCATCATCATCATCATCATCAGCAGCAGCATCATCATCATCATCATCATCATCATCATCATCATCATCATCATCATCATCATCATCATCATCATCATCATCATCATCATCATCATCATCATCATCATCATCATCATCATCATCATCATCATCATCATCATCATCATCATCATCATCATCATCATCATCATCATCATCATCATCATCATCATCATCATCATCACCATCATCAGCATCATCAGCATCATCATCAGAATCAGACTGATACCAGAGAAAAAACCCAATCAGGGCTATATACATACATATATATACGTATATAGGGCTAGGCGGATAGAGTTGTAGGGCTATAGGGCTATTGGGCTATAGGCCTTAGGGCTATAAGGCACCCCCGGGCCCCCCCCGGGCACCCGGGCACCCCCGGGGCCGGGCACCCCCGGGCACCCCCCGGGCACCCGGGCCCCGGGCAGCCCCGGGCACCCGGGCACCCGGGCGTGCCGCGAAAATCGGCGACAAACCTAACCTAACCAAATGAATCCGCTAGGACCCCTACAGAGGCAAGCTCTGATTGGGGAATCATAAGCATCATCAACATCATAATCATTATCAGCATCATCATCAACAGCGTCAACGCCACCATTATAAGCATCGTTAGCAGCAGCAGCAGCAGCACAGGCAACATCATCATCAACATCACCGTTCGAATCTCCTTTACCATCGCATACATGAGCACCAATAGTGTCGCCATGAACATTTTGGACACATCTTTGTCCGTCCTGGAAGCCTCCAAGAAGCCTCTTGGGAACCTCGTGAAGCCTGCAAGGGCCGTAATTAGGGGGGGCCGCCTTGACTAGTCTGGGAGCGGGGCAATATCACCATCACAACAATCACCAGCATTACCTGACTTTTTCCGATCATGGCACCCATAGCATCCTGGTTAAAGTCGTCGTATTTCCATCGGCCAGATGTTCCCGGAGAAACCACTGGGCACAGCAGGCCTTCCGCGCGTGGGAGTCTCGGACGGGCCGACATGGGAGAAGGAGACCAGCGCCAGGTCGGACGAGCGCCTCGGGGAGAATTGTCAAGGCGCGGGGGGGTTCGGAACGGACATTTGGGAGGCTCGTTAAAGCTCCAGGCACGCATGTGAAAATCTCTTGGGGTTCCCCGTAGCCCCGCTCCGGGGCGCCTTGAGGAGTGTCGCAATGATCGTCTCCGTCATCGTCATCATCATCGTTTTCGTAGCCATCATCATCATCATCATCATCATCATCATCATCATCATCATCATCATCATCATCATCATCATCATCATCATCAACTACGTCGCCACGATCGACATCGTCATCATCGTCGCCACGACCCCCGTCATCCTCAACGCCACCACGATAGCGCAACCATCATCACCGTGCATCCTCATCATGATCGCCAATGTCGCCCTCGCCTGCGCGCTGACTTCAACGGGCAACGTCGCCGCCCTCACCGAAGCCGACATCTTCGCCGTTCTGATGTCATCATCGCGATCATCGTCATCACGACCGCCACCATCGCCACCATCACTGTCGCCTTCACGATCACCATTGCCAGCGTTGCCATCACAATCTACACCCTCAAGACCATTCATTAATCCGAATATCGCCACGGCGACCACTGTCGTCGTCGCGGTCGTCGCGCCGTCGGCCGATCTTCCTGCGGAGGCCTCTGGGAGCATCAGGCCTGTTGCGCGCGGGGGGCTCGGTCGGGCCATCGGGAGTGGATAACGTTGCCTTCCTGAGGGCCCTTCGGCAACGCGTCGGGGGCCTCCTGGGGGCGCGGCGGGGCCACCTCGGATCTGTCTGGAGGCCGCCCGGGGCAGCCTCGGCGGTCTTGAGGGCCGCCTAGAAGCAACGTCGGGACGTCTCGGGGCCATCTTGAAACATTCGGGGGGCCCCCGTCGACTGCCCCGGGCCCTCCCGACGCCCCCCAGGGCGTCTTGGACCAGCCCGATGCCTCAGAGGCCTCTCAGGAGCGACACAGGCGAGACATCCAAAGACCTTCGGTTCTCCTGCGATTCATGGATGAGTTTGGCCTCCTGGGGGCCGCTGGCTGCGCGGGTCGTCCTGCTTCCAGCTTGGGCCCGCGCGATCCTTTTCGGCGCCAGGTTGCGAACCGCCGTCGCGGCTTCTCATCGCTGCGCCGGGGCCTCGCCATGGTTCGCACCCATGTCCGCCAGGCGCGCCTGCCGCCCCCGCGCGTCGGCCCCGCGCAGCGCCGCCGGCCCCCGCGCGCGCTCGGCGCGCGCCTCCTCGGGAAAGGCGCGGAGCTGGCGGCGCGCGCCGGCGTCGCACGAGGCCGTCTCAAAACGCGCCGCCGCGGCGGCGGCGGCGCCGCCTTCGCCGCCGCCGCTTCAGCCTACGCCGTGGCGAGGCGCGCTCGGTCCTGGGCCAGCTACTCGTGAAAGGTGCGGGTCCGGGTCGACTGCGAGGAGGTCGAACTCGGGCTCCTCTGCCCGCGCGATTCTGGCGGAGCGCGCGCGGCGCGGCGTCGGGCTGGAGCAGAGGCGGCGGCCTGGCGGGGCGAGCCTCCTGGCTCGGGCGGGGCTGCGGGAAGCGCGGGTTCCGGAGAGCTCTACTTGAGCCGAAAGCTACGGGGGAAGGTTGGCCGTTGGCGTCTTCGCCGTCGTCGTTGTTGGTACCGTTGTCGTTGCCGTGGTCGCGGTCGTGGTCTCACCGTGGTCGTTGTCGCTGTCGTTGTCGTCGTCGTCGTCGTCCTCGTCATCGTCGTTGTCGTGGTGGCAGGCCTAGCGTTTGAAGTCGTGATCGTTGGCGTTGCCGAATTAGAGGTTGTGGCAGTGGTCGTGGCTATCGTGGTCGTGGTCGTCGTGGTCGTCGTGGTCGGCATCGTCGCCGTGGTCGTAGTTGTGCGTCATTGTCGTGGCAGTCGTCGTCGTTGTGGTTTTCGCTGTCGTCGCGGTCGTGGCCGTCGTAGTGGCCACGATGATAGCTACGGCCGGCCTCGCTCGAGCACCCCAAAGGAGCGGCGACGACGACAACAAAGATGACGACGACGGCCACTGCGACCCCACTCAAAGAGGCTCCCAGCGGCTCGAGCATTTCAAGGGAGGGACGACGATGATAACGATTAATGGCCACTACGGCCGGCTCCCGGCGGCTCGAGCGCCCCAAGGGAGCGACGACGACGACAACGACGATGACGGCCACTACGGCCGGCCTCAGAGAGGCAGGCTCCCGCTGGCTCGAGCACCCAACGGGAGCGGAGACGACGACGATGACGGCCATTACGGCTGGCCTCAGAGAGGCTCCCGGCGGCTCGAGCACCCCAAGGGAAGGAACACGACGACGACGATTACCCACTACGGCCCGCTCCCGACGGCTCGAGCACTCCAAGGGAGCGACGACAACGACGGCGATGACGGCCACTACGGCCGTCTCAGAGAGGCTCCTGGCGGTTCGAGCACCCCAAACGATCCACGACGACGGCGACGACGACGATAACGGCCGGCCGGCCTCACAGGGGCACGGCCGCTACGGCCGGCTCACGACGGCTCGAGCGCCCCAAGGGAGCGATGACAACAACGACGACGACGATGACGGCCATTACGGCTGGCCTCCGAGAGACTCCCGCCGGCTCGAGCACCCAACGGGAACGACGACGACGACAACGACGGTCACTACGGCCAGCCTCAAAGTGGCTCCCGGCGGCTCGAACACCCCAGTGGAGGGACGACGACGACGACGACAACGACGACGACGACGACGACGACGACGATTACGCACTACGGCTGGCTCCCAGCGGCTCGAGCACCACAAGGGGGCGAAATCTTGAAACGCATTGATGCCCCCTAGGTTTTTGACAGACTTGAGCCTCCTGGGGGCTTTTTGGAAGCTTCTCTTGCGGGCCTCCAGGGGCCGTCTTGGAGCCATCTTGAGCTGTCTGAGGCCGCCTGGGACCGTCGTGGCCGCAGGAAGGAGGAGGTGAGGAGGAGGAGGGTGAAGAGGAGGAGGAGGAGGAGGAGGAGGAGAGGAGGAGGAGGAGGAGGATGATGAAAAAGATAAGAGGAGGAGGAGGAGGAGGAGGAGGAAGGAGGGGAGAGGAGGGGAGAGGAGGAGGAGGAGGAGGAGGAGGAGGAGGAGGGGGATGGGGAGGAGGAGGAGCAGGAGGAGCAGGAGAAGGAGGGGAAGGGGGAGGAGGAGGAGCAGGAGGAGCAGGAGGAGGAGGGACGAATCTTTGTGTCTGTGTGTGCTTCCCCCCGCGAGGCCGCCTGGGACCGTCGTGGCCGCCGACGGCTCGAGGGCCGTCTCGAAGAGATCTGCGGACGCCTCAGAGCCATCCTGAAAAGTCTTGGCGGCCGCAGTCGACCGCCTCGGGCCGCGCTGGGCCTTCTCGTGGGCCACTTTTGGACCATGCTGAGGCCCGAGAAGCCCCTCGGACGCGAGAAGACAACACTCCTTGAGAAACGTAGTTGTTCAATGATCTCCGTCTCCAGGAGGCCTCTCGGAAGCGCCTCGGGAGCCTCTCGGGAGCCTCTTGGGAGCCTTTTGGGGCCGTCTGGGGGCATCTCAATCTGTCTGGGGATGTCTGAGGCTACCTGGGGCCGTCTTGGCGGTCTCGAGGGCCGTCTCGAAGCTATCGTCGGCCGTCTCGGAGCTGCCTTAAAGGGTCTGGGGGGCTCCAACCGACCGAGTCTCCTCGGAAGCGGTGAAGCAAGATCTTGAAAAACATTGATGTCCCTTGGGTTTCTTCTCAGATCTGAGCATCCAGGGGGCCTCTCGGCAGCCTCTCGTGAGCTCCTCGGGGGGCTTCTCGTGGCCGTCTTGGTGTGTGTGTGTGTGTGTGTGTGTGTGTGTGTGTGTGTGTGTGTGTGCGTGTGTGTGTGTGTGTGTGTGCGTGAGCGCTCTGGAAGCCGTCTGGGGCCGCCCCGGCGGGCTCCGAGGCCGTCTCGGGGCCCCCTGGTGCCGCCTGGGGGCTATCTTCGAGGCCCCCCGTGGCCCCGGTGCCGCCACGAGGGTTCGGGGCGCATGGTTTTGGCCCCCGGGAGGCGTACGCAGTTATAGACACACACACACACATACACATGTCAGTATGTCAGACATGGGAGATCTACCCCCTACGACATGCACGCTGAGTGACACGCGAGCATCGGAGAGAGAGAGAGAGAGAGCAGGCTAAACATGATTGTCATCGTCATTGTCGGCGTCGTCGTCCTCGTCGTCGTCGTCCTCGTCGTCGCCCCCGTCGTCGTTCTATGTCGTCCTCGTCCTCGTCGTCGTCGTCGTCCTCGTCGTCGTCGTCGTCGTCGTCGTCGTCGTCCTCGTCCTCGTCGTCCTCCTCGAAGCCGAGGGCAGGAGGAGGAGGAGGAGGGAAAGGAGTAGGAGGAGAAGGAGGAGGAGGAGGAGGAGGAGGAGAGGAGGAGGAGGAGGAGGAGGAGGAGGAGAGGAGGAGGAGTGCGAGGGCGGCTTCGTCGCGCAGCTGCGGGAGGAAGGCGAGGGCACCGTGCACGCGCACGACCGCCGGGGTGGCCGCGGCGGCGCGAGCGGCGCGCACGGCCCTGCGAGGCTGAGCGGCCCGCCTCCTCCGTCCTCCCTCCTCCCTCCTCCTCCCCTCCTCCTCCTCCGCCTCCTCCTCCTCCTCCTCCCCATCCTCCTCCTCCTCCTCTCTCCTCCTCCTTCCTCCTCCTCCTCCTCCCCTCCTTCCATCCTCCCTCTTCCTCCTCCTCCTCCTCCTCCTCCTCCTCTCCTCTTCTCCTCCTCTCCTCCTCCTCCTCCGCCTCCTCCTCCTCCATCATCCTGCTTCCTCCTCCTCCCCCTCCCTCCTCCTCTCTAGCTCCTTCTCTCCCTCCTCCTCCTCCTCCTCCTCCTCCTCCTTTCTCATCCTCCTCCTCCTCCTGCGCCGTCCTCCTCCCTTCTTTTACCCTCTCCCTCCTCGTCCTCGTCCTCCTTTTCCCTCCTCCTCCTCCTCCTCCTTGCCCTCCTCCTTCCTCTCCTTCCTCCTTCCTCCTCCTCCGTCCACCCCCACCACCCCCCCCCCCCAACCCCCACCCCCCCCCCCCCCCACCCTTCCCCCCTCCTCCTCCTCCTCCTCCTCCCTCCTTTTTCCTCCTCCTCCGCCTCCTCCTTCTACTCCTGCTCCTCCTCCTCCTCCTTCTCCTCCTCCTCACTCCTCCTCCTCCTTCTTCCTCCTCCTCCTTCCTCCTCCTCCTCCTCCCCTTCCCCCCCTCCTCCTCCTCCTCCTCCTCCTCCTCCTCCTCCTCCTCCTCCTCCTCCACAGTCTCTGGCCAGGGCCAGAGATGAGGCGAGGACCCACTGGGCACCCGCGGGCGGCCTGGAACTGCGGCCAACGCTCACGACGAGGAGGCGCGGCGAGGAGGCAACAGCCCCGCTTGGGCGTTCAGGTCAAGGCAAGGCTCGAGGAGGACGGCGCACGGGAGGAGGAGAAGGAGGAGGAGGAGAAGGAGGAGGAGGACGAGGAGGAGGAAGGGGGAGGGTGGAGGAGGGAGGAGGGAGGAGGAGAAGGGAAAAGGAGGAGGAGGAGGAGGAGGAGGAGGAGGGAAAGGAGGAGGAGGAGGAGGAGGAGGAGGAGGAGGAGGAGGAGGAGGAGGACGCGCAAGGCTGGAAGCCTCTCCAGCGAGGCTGGCCAGGATGGGCTGCGCTCTTTGAGGCTCCTTCGCCCTGTGCCCCCGAGGGGCCCCCCCAGGGTCAGGGCTGGTGCAGGCGGCGCATGTCGTGCGCTGGCCAGTGCAGGCGGCGCAGCTGGAGGTCGGCTGCGGGACCTCGCTTTTCTGTCTCCTCCTCCTTCCAGGTGCGTCCGATCCTTGTCCCCCTCGTCCTCGTGCTCATCCTTTGCCTCACCACCCCCTCCGAAAACCTATAGAATGTCCAGATCCTTCGACAACCACCGAGAAACTCCGAGCACCTCCGAAAGACGGGGTGACCTTCTAAGCCTCCTGCTGACCCTCCTCTCTACTCCTCCCCATCGTCCTCTTCCTTCCCCCCATTTGTCCTCCGTTTCCCACTCCTCCTCCTCCTCCTCCTCCTCCTCCTCCTCCTCATCCTCCTCGTATTGCTTCTCCCACTCCTCCTCCACCTCCTCCTCCTCCTCCTCCTCCTCCTTCTCCAGCGGCCTGCGTGATGCTGCCGCCGCCACCAGCACCGAGACGGCGGCGCCCATGGCAAAGAAGCCCATGGGAATCCCCCGGGCCCGCGCACCCCTGCCCCGCTCTCCCAATAGAAGAGGGAAGACACATTAGGACGAGGAGGAGAAGCAGGAGGAGGAGGGAGGAAGAGGAGGAGGAGGAGGAGGAAGAGGAGGAGGAGGAGGAGAAAGAAGACAAGGAGGAGGAGGAGGAGGAGGAGGAGCAGGAGGAGCAGGAGGAGGAAGAGGAGCAGGAGGAGGACGAGGACACACACCTCGGTGTATGAACAAGTACTGCGCAAAGCTGTTTGCAAGTTTCGGCTTCTAAGGGCCCTCACCGTGCCACGGGACCGCCGAAGAATTACCCGGATGAAAACAGGTCCTGGGGAAGGGGTCCAGCCCCCTGGGGGTTGACATGGTTTAAAAACAGGAAACAACAAACACTGCGTCGGAATTCTGGAGAGGAGGAGGAGGAGGAGGAGTAGGAGGAGAAGGAGGAGGAGGACGAGGAGGAGAGGAGGAGCAGGAGGAGTAGAGGGGGAGGGGAGGATGAGGAGAGGAGGAAGGAGGAGGAGGAGGAGGAGGAGGCAGGAAAGGGGAGGAGGAGGAGGAGGAGGAGGGAGTGAGGAGGATGGGGATGAGGAGGAGGAGGAGGAGGAGGAGGTGGAGGAGGAGGAGGAGGATGAGGAGGGGGCAGCGCCGCATTGCTGGACACGAAGAGGAGAAGCGTAACACCGAGCGCAGGCGAACCAACTGCCCTCCTCCTTCTCCTCCTCCTGTCCTCCTCCTCCTCCTCCTTCTCTTCCTTCTCCTCCTCCTCCTCTTCCTGCTCCTCATCCGTATCCTCCTCCTCCTACTACTTTCCTGTTCCTCCTTCCCCATCCCTCGTTCTGACTCTCCCCCGTCGCACCACAAGCCGTGTCGGTAGAGCGCGTCGGGCTTTTCGCCCAGCACTCCCTCACATATGATGGTCTTGAAGCTTGGAATGTACAACACCTCCACGATGTAAGGCAACTCGCTGTCGAAATACGGCTGCCGCCAGAAGTCCGCGCACGAAACGTGGCTCCCGCCATCGCGCCGCGCAGATTCATCGGAAGCTTCCCAAGAGGAGCTTCACGGACGGAGAACGGCTTCTTTTCAGAATATGGGGGCCTCGCTTTAGACGCTCTCATACTTGTGACAAAATAATGTCTACCCCCAAGAGGCCCCAGGGGAGCCCAATACGCCGCCAAGGAACCCCAAGACGCTCCCAAGAAGCCCCCAAGAAGCCCCCAAGACGGCCCCAAGAGGCCCCAAATAGCGCTCCAGGGCCGGCGGAATGAGCGAAGCGATTCAATGTCTACCAGTGTGGACCACGAACAGTGCGCGATTGCTTTCTCAATGTGCGATATGCGTGGTGCAATCCCACATGGCCTTTACGGCGTGCGTGATGTAGAAAATTCTTCTTCCAACCCCCTTCCACCCCCTTCGGAGAAGGACTTATCATTACCCCCTCCCCCAGGCGACCGGCAGCCAACCAGGACCAATGAGCCCTCCCCCCACACTACCCCTATCCAAAAACGATGTGTCCACGTTGGGGCAAACTCTTTGGCCATGATCGGGGGGGAGCATACACTTCGTCTTGTTTTCCCAACCATCCTGTGGTGTTGGGCCCTCGTTTTGAAGAGACAGCGCCCCGCGTTACTCCTCTCCTCCTCCCCCTCCCTTCTGCCTCCCTCCCCCCCTCCTCCCCCCTGAGGCTGGAACCGCATGCGAACGCATCCACTGGGGCCTTCGGTGGAGCTCCATATGGGGCCACGAAACGTGTGAGGGATGTGCCGAAATAGGGGCGGAACTGCATGCGAACGCAGCCACTGGAGCATTCGGTGGAGCTCCCTATCGGACCACGAAACGTGTGAGGGGTGTGCCGAGATGTAGGTGGAACTGCATGCGAATGCAGCCACTGGGGCCTTCGGTGGAGCTCCCCATGGGGCCACGAAGCGTGAGGGGTGTGCCGAAATGGGGTTGGAACCGCATGCGAACGCAGCCACTGGGGCCTTCGGTGGAACTCCATATGGGACCACGAAATGTGGTGGAGATCCCTTTCGGATATGAAGCGTGTGACGGAGGTGTCGAAATGAAGGCGGAACTGCACTCCTGGGGCCTTCGGTGGAGCTCGCCATGGGACCACGAAACGTGTGAGGGGTGTGCCGAAATGGGGTTGGAACCGCATGCGAACGCAGCCACTGGGGCCTTCGGTGGAGCTCCCTATGGGGCCACGAAGCGTGTGAGGGGTGTGCCGAAATGGGGTTGGAACCGCATGCGAACGCAGCCACTGGGGCCTTCGGTGGAGCTCCCTATGGGACCACGAAACGTGTGAGGGGTGCGCCGAGATGTAGGCGGAACTGCACGCGAACGCAGACACTAGGGCCTTCGGTGGAGCTCCCTATGAGGCCACGAAGCGTGTGAGGGGTGTGCCGAAATGTGGATGGAACGCAGCCACTGGGGCCTTCGGTGGAGCTCGCCATGGGGCCACGGAACGTGTCAAGGGTGCGCCGAGGGAGGAGGGGAGGAGGGGAGGAGGAAGGAAGGAGGAGAACGCGGGGCGCTCTCTTCAAAACGAGGACCCAACACCCCAGGATGGTTGGGGAAAACATCAGAAGAGACTCCGAAAGACATCCAAGAGGCCTGTTGTCTTTCTGCTCGCCCACCGCCTCCTCCTCCTCCTCCTCCTCCTTCTCCTCCTCCTCCTCCTCCTCCTCCTCCTCCTGTTCCTCATCCGCCTGTTCTCCTCCTACCTCCTCCCTCCTCCCTCATCCCCCCCTCCCCACTCCTCCTCCCCCTCCTCCTCCTCCTCTCCTCCTCCTCCTCCTCCTCCTTCTCGTCATCCGATTCCTCCCAAACCCCCTCTTGGACTATGACGTCTTACCTAGCCCTTTATTCCACTGCATGCTCTTCCACATCCCTGATCAGGGCAACTCGTCTGGGCATCGTTTCTGGATGGGCTGGTCGGGTTACCCGAAGCGTCTAGAATCTGTGTATGCGTATGCTAAAACCTGAATGTTGCGAGACGTACTGTAGCTGATCACCATGCGCCTGAGCATTTGATTGCGATCGTTACACATTGTGACAACTGAACAAATGATCGCGCGTCGTCAGCCCTCTTCGCCTTCGGTTCACCTTACCCATTGTCCCCGTCCATGCACAAGTCAGGGGGACGAGGAATGAACTCAGGCGCGAAGAAACAGGAGGGGAGAAGAAAGAGACTTTGGCCAACTTGCAAACATACGGACTGGCACCAGAAATGCAATGGGAGAACACGAGCGAGCGAAGAGATACGCTGACGAACATATGAGCAGCACATAGTCCAGACCAACGCGGGGAAAAGCTGCTGTACAGCCACTGCGGGTGCTGCAAATACGGTCGGCCGCACACTTGCAAAACAACCCCTCGCTCTCGCCCTCCACAATTACACAATATGAATACTACTCTCCTCTCTCCCCAGATGACGTCCGGAAGATGTTCGGCCCCCTCCGCGTATTGTTTGTTACGCACAAGATTCCCGGGAACTAGGTTTTCACTGGGTTGTTGTTCAAAATGTAGCTCCCGCTGAAGCGCTGGCCTCATGTTCGGGCTTCCGTTCGTTCCGAATCGCGCTCCCGCTGCAGCACTGGCCTCGTTTCCGCGCTTCGGCTCGTTCCGAATCGCGCTCCCGCTGCAGCGCTGGCCTCATTTCCACGCTTCCGCTCGTTCCGAATCGCGCTCCGTTGCAGCACTGGCGATCATTATTTCCAGTGCCATGCCACGGCATGCAATGCAATACTATGTGGTGTTCCGCTGTGCGATGCCATGCCTTCAGCTGCAATGCTAGGACATGCGGTGCTCGACTCCGCAGTGCCACGCAATGCTATGCCATGCTGATCACACTTTGATCTTCAGCGCCATTCTATGCCACGTTCTGTTCTGTGCCGCTGTGTGATGCCATTATTTGCTTTGCAATGATTGTGATGCAATTTCGGCGGTGGACAGATCTCCCTTTAGTAAACCTCCTTTTAGTGAAAACGGCCTGTGACCGAAACCGACGGACCTGGACCCGCAAAAATGACGGCCGCGACGCCCTCTCGCGAACCGAAAACAGCCAATTCCTGAATCGACGAATCAGGGTAGGAGGTCTATCCACCTCCGACAATTCTTCACTACGCACCGCCACGCCATGCTATGACATACCACGCTCTGCCGTGCTCTTCTACGCCCTGCCACGCCGTGCTCTACGGTGCATCGCGCACCCTCTCGGGATCGCTACCACGCTTGACACCCGACTGCGCAAATAGAGAGGATATCTACGCTTATGTTGCGCCCATCGTACTTAAGGACCACATCCCAGAAATAATTTCGAGCTCCCAGAAAAGTGTCGAAAAAGTGTCGAAACAGTGTCTCCCAGGGCCCGACACGTGAAAATCCTCGCAGGTTGGAACATCATAAATCTACGCTATGACAAGGGATGGGAGGGAGGGGTAGGACGTCAGATATGATGCGAGCGCACCTAGCGTGCCCCCCCCCACTCCCCATCCCCCCCCGCCCCCTTGCCCTGCTCAAGAGATAGGTCTCCGGAGACACCCGGAGGCTCAAGGAGGGCCCAGGGGGGAGGGGGGGAGAAGAGCAAAAGCCTCGATGACGAGGAGGAGGAGGGCCTCCGCCAACTCTTCCCCCTCCCTCGCTCTCTCCCCCATTCCCCCTCTTCCCACAATTCCCCCCTCCCCCTCCACTTCCCTGCTCCTTTCTCTCGCCTCCTCCCTCTCCTTTCTAACCCCACCCGTCGCCGCCCTTTTTCACAACCTGTCACCTCCACTCCCTTCTCTGCTCCCCTCCCTCTCCCCTCCATCCGTACCCTATTTGTCCTTCTGCTCCCTCCCCCCCTCGCTCCTCCTCCCTCTCTCTTTGTTTGCCCTCCCTTGCCCCCCACCCGACCCTGATCCCCTTTCCCCCCCGATCGCGCTCCACTTTTGTGCACGGAGGGAGAGGAGGAGGAAGAATAAGAAGAAGAAGAAGACGAAGGGGAGGAGAAGGAGAAAGGAGAAGATGAGGAAGAGGAGGAGGAGGAGGGTTTACATGGAGAAAATTACCATGACGTCCTGCGCAGACTTCCCGGCACCCCACCCTCCCTGAGAAGTCAATCAGCAAGGCTCGATGGCTTGCCAAAAACAGTCGGGAACTGTTGCTTAGTATGTTGCGGCGGTTGCTTAGTATGTTGCGGCGGCGGCCCCAGAGACACGCCATGCCGCGCAAGCATGCAGCATGCCGCTCCACTTCGCGGGGAGACGGTGGAAACAGCTCGGGATGTTGACGTTCGGGGACCAGGACGTGGTTAGCGTGTCGGGCCGAAACGTGGCGGCGGGAGACGGCGAAAATTCCTGACCGCATGTTCCTCTCTACTTTTTTGGCCTCGCAGCGTCATGCGCTCGCTTCCCACCGGAGGCGCGGGCCCATGCAAACAGGCCCACTCGGGGCGAATTCAGAGGGGCCAGAGGCTCGAGAAGAGAGACGCCCCCCGACCTTCTCCTCCTCCTCCTCTGCCCCCTCCCCTCCTTCACTCCCTCCTCCTCCTCCCTCCTCCTCCTCCTCCGCCTCCTCCCCCTCCTCCTCATCCTCCCCCTCTTCCTCCTCCTCCTCCTCCTCCTCTTCCTCCTCGTCCTCTCTCCCTCCTCCTCCTCCTCCCCCCTCTTCCTCCTCCTCCTGCTCCTCCTCGTCCTCTCCTCCTCCTCCCCCCCTCCTCCTTGTACCCTCCTCCTCCTCCTTCCTCCACCGACTCGGCGCGTCCATTTCTTTTCCCCTCCTCCTCTCCTCCTCCTCCTCCTCCTCCTTCCTCCTCCTCCTCTTTCTCCTCCGGGCCCTCCTCCTCCGCCTCCTCCTCCTAGCCTCCTCTCCTCCTCCTCTTCTTTCCTCCCCTCTTATCTCCTCCTCACTTCACCTCCCTCGCCAACTCAGCCAGCTGCCGCTCTGGCCGAAACTGGTAAAAACTGGCCCCCAACCCCGCACCGAAAAGATGCATGGCCGCGAATGGAGCATCAGCATGCGCGCTGTTCTCAGAAGTAGTTGACACCAGGCCTCAGCAGGGTGAGGAGGAAAAGGGCGAGAAGGAATAGGAGGAGGGGGAGAGGAGGAGGAGGAGAGGGAAGAGGAGGAGGAGGAGGAGGGAAAGGAGGGAGTGGGAAAGCAGGAGGGGGGGAGGGAAAGAGCAAGGAGCAGGAGGCGGTATGGGGAGAGGAGCAGGCAAGAGGAGCAGGAAAAGGGGAGAGGAGGAGGAGGAGGAGGATGAGGAGGAGGAGGAGGAGGAGCAGGAGGAGGAGGAGGAGGAGGAGCAGGAGGAGGAGGAGGAGGAGGAGGAGGAGGAGGAGGGGGAGAACAAGGAGGAGAAGAGGAGGAGTTGGGTTCGAAGTGAAGTGAAGTGAAGTGAAGTCCTGTCAAGGTGGCCCGCAAGGGGCAGGACCCTACGCAAAATCCTCAGGAGTGGAAGTGCGACTTCACCGAATATGAAAGAAAATCAGCCGTTAGACTTGCCCAATGATCTGCGTCCACAGCAAGAAGTTGCCACTCCCCCAGCCCCCGGTCTCGGCAAAATCTTCTCACCGAGTCTTCAAAACGCATCCACCTGCGACTTGACGGACGCGTCGGGCGAAGCGAGCCCCACTCGCCAGAAGCAGCCTGCCAAGAAGAATCTCTCCACGTTGTGACGCCATTCAACCAGTCGATGGCGCTCGCCCGGGCCACGCGCCCTGCCCAGAGCCATTTCCTTCGGAAATGTTCCGGCGCCCGCTGGAGATGTTCCGGCGCCCCCTCTTTGACAACTCTTTGAGACCAGTACTTTCGGCGTTTTCGGCGAAAGAAAAAAAAAAAAAAACAAAAAGCCAAAAAACGAAAAAAAGAAAAAGAAAAAAAAAAGCAAAAAAGAAATAAGAAAAAAAAAAAAAAAAAAAAAAAAAAAAAAAAGAAAAGCAAAAAAAAAGCGGCGAACCATCGCCGGGTGGCTCTTTGGACCCATCAACACCCACGGCTCCCCGTCGCCGGGACAAGAGCCACAAAAGCCAAAACAGGAAACAGCACGACAAGAGACACAATCACACCAGAACAAGCACAAAGCAAGAAATAGGCAAGACACAAAAAAAAACAAAGCAAAAGTCCAAAGCAAAAACTAACACACAGACTTCACAAACCACAATCCGGGAACATCAGCCAACGATTCTCCGCAGCAAAAAAAATAAGAAAAAAAAAAAAAACCAAGAACAATGCATCAAATTTTGAGCCACGTTCAGCTTCCTGAGCTCCTCTGCCCTGGGCGTCCACGACTCGCATCCCCATAGAGCGCATTCTGTGACAGTAGAATTGAATAAACGTAATCTTTTCCTCAAAGAATATGACTGGTTTAGAAGCTACCTCTTCATTGCCCAGAACTTGCGCCACCCGCAAGCGACGCGATGTTCCACTTCCTGGCCCGTCGGGTCCTCGAGAGAAACGCTGGTGCCCAAGAGTTCGAGATGTTCGCCCGGCTCCAATATTTCTACGGAAAAACCCTCCGTCAGCACGGCGGCGCCCCTGCGTGTGAACTCGGCCCGGTTCGTCTGGACCTTGCACTTGGCGGGATGTAAGTCCAGGCCCACCTTCGCCAGAGCGTCCCGGAGCATTAGAATCATTCTTCTCATGGAGATCCAGCTTCTGGCTATGAGCGTCTGGTCATCTGCAAAAGCTACGTGCGTGAGGCACTTGCCGTTGATGCTTTGCCCCGCCAACGTGCCATACCCTCTGCGATTCCACGTGCTGCTCACTTCGGAAAGGACCTTGTCCAACACCAGATTAAATAATGCCGGAGATAATGGGTCTCCTTGCTTCACACCCCGCTGTACATCAAATGGTCTGCTCTCTGCCCCATCCCATAAAGAAACATATCCTCTGACTCCGTGATACAGCCGTCTCAATGCACAAACTGTTGAAATCGAAATACCCGAATCCAGCAAGGCACAAAATAATGCTGAATGGTGCACGCGATCGAAAGCTTTCTCAACATCGAGAGTAGCGACCCAAAGTTCCTCTCCCCATTCAAGTGATTTTTCAATCACCGTTCTCACTATGTGCATTGCGTCTGCGCAACCACGCTGCGGTCTGAACCCGAACTGCTCTCTGGATAACTTCGAATCGATCGCGGCCGCAAGCCTGTTGTACAACACTGTGCTGAACAACTTCGCCATCACGGGCAATATTGCTATAGGTCTGTAGTTTTTTGGTAGGGACGGATCCCCCTTCTTGAACAACACGCGAAATTTGGTAAACTTCCATTCTTCTGGCGGGTCCAGAGCCCCATTTAATACTTGCGAGAAGAATTCTGCGATGACACAAACCAAATGTGCATGCCCTGTCTTCAGCATCTCTGCTACCAGCCCATCGTCTGCCCCAGTTCTGCCGCCCTTCAGTTTGCTCAGCGCTTGTCGAAGTTCTGTTTCCGTCACGCCTTCGTTGGCAGCTTCCTTCAATGGGGGCTCGATGGCGACAGTGGCATCTCGATACAAGTTTTCATAAAACTACGCAAAAACCTCGCTGATTGATGCCTGGTCTGTCTGCGTGATACCGCTGTGGTCTTGGATCGCAAGAATTATTTCGATGCCCTTGTGCTTCTGCTCAAGCCGTCGAAGTGCTCCCAGGCCAGCCCCTCTGACGACAAGTTGTTCCAACTCCAAAGCTTGTTTTTTACGTCGTTGTCGTCGCAATGCCCTCCAGAGCTGCTTCGATAAGGAACGCCGTCTGTCTGGGTCCGTCTCATCCCGGCGCGCGTCAAATAAACGCTCGACTTCCGGACCATGTTTTGGACTGGACGTTGCCAGATGGTTGCGCTCCCCGGTCTCCACAGCCGCCTCCACCACCTTGGGGGTTGGGTCCACGTCGAGGTCGTGCTCAGCAAGGGCGCCGCCAGGGCAGTCGTGAAACTCGTTCGGGTTGCCGTCTGGCCCCCGGCGCGGCTTCCATCCCACTTGCAGTTTCTTTGTCGTCCTTTTCTTCGGCCGCTCCGTAACCTTCAAAGTTGTCGAAAACGCCCTATGGTCCGACTTGCCGTCCAGAGAATGTGCGATACCCCAGCTTTGGACTCCTTTTGCTGCAATTTCGTCAACAAAGACATAATCTATTTGTCGTCGTTCCCCGGTGCTCCACAGCTGATGTGTCCATGCTTCGTCAAAAGGTTTGTCGATGAACGTGGTGGCCGCTGCAAGCTTCGCCCCGTGTAGCCATTCCGTGAGCATGTGACCTCTCCAACATCTTCTGCCGTGGCCGCTGGGCCCTATGATATCGGGGGAATCCGTGCCATTCGGAATCCCAATGACAGCATTGGCATTCGTTCCGACTATGTTGGTGCAGCCCTTCCTCCGCCCTTCTTCCACCACATTCGCCAGGAGCTCAAGAAGTTCGTCATATTCATCATCTGAGCGGTCTCTATGAGGAAAATGACAAGTCACAAGGCGGAGCTTCATGCTACCAGTCTCCAAATCAAGGCATGCAGCTCGCCTCCCAAAAGCAGAGAAAACCAAACCAGCTCCTGACGTCACCCATTTCCTGTGTATTGCGATCGTCACGCTGCGCTTCCACTGCAAGCACGCCCCGCTATATACTGCATGCCCGTTTTGTGAAATAACATACGAATCAGAATGTACATAAGGTCCCTCCTGTATCAAAACTGCGTCCCACTGTAAATCCTGAGGAAATAAATCGAACATGTCTTCTATGGCGCCTCCCTCCATGCCGCACGCGTTCCAGCACACGACACTGAAGTGAAATCCGCTGTCTTGTCCAAGCACGTCTTGCATTGAATTCGTCTCGGCTGCCCCTGCCGGCGGCCTCAGAAAATTGCACGGCAAGTCGCCGTATACATTCGCATATTTACCCCTCCCCCCACCAGTTCCACTGCATTTGCTTTGCTGCAGTGGCGTTTCCTATTCGGCCTTCATGAGCTCGTCGAGCTTGCCCTGGAACGTCTGCGCGTCACCGATCAAGATCATCTTCTTCTCTTTGTCGTCCCACTCGGCGACCCGGGTGTCCTTGAACCACACAATGCCTTTGCGGTAGTGTGTGTCGATGAGCTTCTTTACATGCTGCGGGTCCTTCCCGCCGTTTTCGATGATCACCCGCACTGCCTTCCGAACCGCTTTGGTTTTCTCGGGGTCCGGGTCGTGCAAGGAATCTGGATTAGCATAAATCTTTACCCCCATCACCTCATGTTGCAACTTCCCCGTGTTATCCCTGAAATACTTCCACATGGCTTCCTCGGATTTGAAACGTGCCGCGCCCCTTTCAGCGAACTTGCCGAAAGCGTACGCGTCTTCCACTTCTTCCTTGGCTTCCGCCGTCCACTTCCCAATGTGTTCCGCGATGGTTATTGCCTTTGTGTCTTTCGGGAAGTTTCCGAAGTAGACCGTGCGCGAACGTGCGTGTAACGTAGCTTCGCCTTTGCCCGCTCCCGTTGCGCCCGTCGAGCTCGTGTGGATCCACCTCGTTGCCCTCGGTGTCGTCCCGGTGCTCCCTCCCTTGCCCACCCCCTCGCCCTTCACGATTTCCTTGACGATGCCTGGCAAGTCCTCCTTTGTTACGGCGCTCTCCCGGATGATGCCCACCTCCTCCCTTACCACCTCCACCGCCTGCTCAGCCATGCTTGCTGCTAGCTTCGCCTGCTTTGCCATGTCCTTCGCTTCCTCCACCTCTTTCTTCGTATCATTCATGCTCTTGTTCATGCTCTTCATCATGATCATCATCTTTTTCATCATGTCCTTCATCTCCATTTCCTCCTCTTCCTCCATTTCGTCATCCTCGATCTCCTCCTTCTCGTCGACCGCTTTCAACTTCTTATCTTTCGGCGTCTGGCCAGTGGACGACTCGGCCTTCCTTCCGTCCTTCTGCCCAGCCTTGTCCATGGTGTTGGTCACAAGCCGGTCGCGCAGAGATTACCTGGTGCCTTGCGCGGCGGAGCCCAACTTGAGCCCAACTGGCAACTTGAGCCCAACTGGCAACTTGAGCCAAAATGGCTACCAAGGCCACCAAGGCGTGCTGGACTGCGAGCGACGTCGCGGCAGCAGGCTATGAGTTTAGCGACCAGTGCGGGTTGTGCGGCACGGCCCGCGACTCCTTGTTCCACAGGCTGTACGAGTGCCCCTGTGTGCAGGATGTCAGAGACGTTGTGTTGGACAAAAGCATTCGGGAGGAAGCTCTTGAGTTAGGTGAGCACCGTGTGGACATGTGCTTGTACCTCTATGGAGCCTTCAGACACCCTGGAGACTACGCCCCTCCGCCGTTCAGTGATGGTGGTACGAGTTTGGAATGGTGTGCGGACGCCCTTCCCGACCCTGCCAATCCTGCTGCTGCCCCCATCCATCCCTCCTTCCACTGGGCTCGGGGTGGCACCTTTTTATGGACGGCTCGTGTCGCAGGCACACTGTTCGGGTGTTACCTCGGGCTGGTTGGGCCGCGGTGCTGGTCCAAAGTTCGGGCGAGCGCCTCGGGGTGTTGAAAGGTCCTCTGTGGGCTCCGTGGCCTCAGACCCCCCCAAGGAGCTGAGTTTGGGGCCCTTCCTTGGACCTCTGTTCAGACCGAAGGCCCCGCCCAATGTTATTCTGAGTGTGCTAGCGTAGTTCATTTGATGAATCTAGGTCCTGGTGATGGAATCAGCGCTAAGCGACAATATGCAGGTCAGATCACCCAGGCGACACATTTTGTGGGACCAACCTTGAGTCGATTTCTAAGGTTGATGCCCACAGAGACCTCCACGAAGAAGGGGACTCGGAACGTGAACAAACATGCGCCAAGGGAACTTGCATGCTGGTGTATCTGCTACAGAAGGGGCTGGCAAGCACCATGATATGTCTCTTTCAGGGCACGACGTTTTGAATCATCAGATCAAAGTTTCGCGAGCGCTATTGCTCGCGGGTGCAGAGCTTTTGCCACTTTGGCCCCAACTTGATTGAGTTCAGTGGAATGAAGCGTTTCCCACCGTTGCCAGCCTCTGTGCCTCCTGTTTTAAAGCTCGTCCACGACTGGTCCCAACAAGGCTCGTGCTGGCGTTGTCGTGCGTGCCTCCGAGGGTCGAGGGCGTTGTCCAAGCCTCTTGGAGGCTCGTGCCCTGGGCAGTCCCGTTTGGACCAGGGACCGTTGGAGAGACTGGGCCATCGTGTCATTGCCTTCCCCTGCAGTGGCGGTGGCCACGTGTTCTTGTGCAGGTCGTGCAAGTTCTATAGCAGTGGTGGACAGGTCCTAGGCCTAGGCCGCAAATGCGCGCCGCCAGCGAAGGCGGGCGCAAAGAACATGCGCCGTCTCCGAAAGGCCTGCACCCTGACAAGGAGGGCGTGTCTGTTGACATTGACGAATTCATCCCACCGTTATAGATTACAGGTAAAGAAACCTGCCAATCCAGTGCGCCTCTGGCTGATGTGGACATGTCACTCATTTCAGGGGCATGTGCGTTGCTTCCCAAAAAAGAGGGAGGATGATTCAACTAGGGATTCAATCGGAACAACAGCGTTGCGGGCCACTCGGCCCCAGACTCACAGGGGGGACTAAGGGGCAGCAGCATAGAAGAAGGACCGCGCCTGCGGGGGATTAGTGGTGAGACCCCGCAGGTGCATCCTGAGGATTAACGGGGGCGGGGCCAAGCTCGCTTGACGAACCAGTTCCGCTCACACTCTGCCGCCTATTTCGGGCAGCAAATTCTTCAGTAGCTTGCATCGCCATCTTAACAGCCTTGGGGGGCCCTTGGCGCCGAAGGTTGAAGCCCTTGCCCAAACGAGCCACATTCCCCGAGCCTTTCCGACTAGGGCGACACTCATCAATGCGATGGCGGGGATCAGCTGTGGCATAAGCCCCGCAGGTGCGACAAAAGGTGAGGAAGAATTGGTCCGCGCGTCCGAACGAATGAGACGGGTGGGCCTCAACTCCCTGCAAATTCAAACCAGTTCCCTGAGATATCCTCGGACCCCTAGACAGGACAGGAGCCTCAGGAGGAGGGGGAGGGGGGGGAATCAAGCTAGGTGCGCTCGTGTCATATCTGCCATCCGACCCCTCCCTCCCATCCCTTACCATGGCGTAGACCCCGTCTCTACTCGCAGGGTCGGATGTCGAGCAGGGAAATGATCCCGAAAGGGTACGCGATGCATTGTAGAGCACGGCGTGGCATGGCTTAGAAGAGCACCGCAAAGCGTAGTATCAACATAACATTGCATTACATGCCGTGACATGGCACGGGAAATGACGCCAGCGCTGCAACGGGAGCACGAGTCGAAACGAGCGGAAGCGCGGAAATGAGGCCAAACGCTGCAGCGGGAGCACGATTCGGAACGAGCGGAAGCACGGAAATGAGGCCAGCGCTGCAGCGGGAGCACGATTCGGAACGAGCGGGGCCCGAAAATGAGGCCGGCGCCTCAGTGAGAGCAGCACCTTGACACAAAATGCCAGCGAAAACCCAACTCCGGGGAAACTTGTGTGTAAAAAGCAATGCGCGGGAGGGGGTTAAGCACTTTCAAACCGTCATCAGGGGAACAGGGACAATAGTAGTCACATTGAATAATATTGAATAATTGCACAGGGGCTCGAGCTCAGCTCCAGGAGCCTGGAATTGGGCACATTCTGGAGACACTCCTCGCAAGCCCACGATGAGCCCCTCAGATGTAGGCGGTGGCCAAAGGCAGCAGCAGCTCGGGCAACCCTAGACTTCGGCACCGCTTTGACGGGCACCGCCTCCCTCTCAGCCTTCGAGTGTTTCTCGACGGCCGCTGCGCCCTGCAAGGCGCGACGGGCGCGCCCCCTGATCATAGCCGCAGCAGAGTCGACCGCATCGTTCCGAGGAAGGCCCCCCGCCACCCCCCTCTCCCGCGCCAACTCCGCCGCCCTCCCCGCCCAGATATCCGCTGCCATGTTACCCATGGCTGTGAGCATCTCCTGCTCATTGTGAGAACTCGCTCTCCCATCAGTGTGCGACGGGGTCCTTTCCGCACTACCTGGACAGGCCTAGCCCTCCAAGACTTCCGAGCCCGCTCCCAAAGATCCCCCTGGAGGCGAGAAGCTCTGGGATTCTCCAAGATGTGCTTCCAAGACCTGACAATATTCTTGTGGGCGGTGACAAATTCAACATCTCCTGACACATTCTCGGGCATGAGCCAAAAAGCAAGGAGCTCAGCCCTCTGGACCGACTGCTTCGGCCCAATGAAGGGGCCTGACAAAGCCAGCGCACTCAACATATTCACCCTCGTCGTTGCGAGCAAGGGCCACAATCGCAGCGCCACATCGGCGCCGACGGGGGTCGTCCGAGAGCTTTCCTCCCGACCCGTCCCCGTGCACCACCGTCCACCCCCTTTCCTTACAGTCCTAAACGGCGCCAGGCAGCCTGAGCACAAGCTCGGCCAGCAGCGCTTCATTAAACCGGGGCGCGGTCATGCAGACAGTGGGCACTCCGCGGAACCAGACAGCAAGAAGGCTCTCATGCTGCGCCATCGCCGCCGCAGACAGCGAGGCGGTCCTATCGTAGTCGTCGTGGTCGCGGTTGGCCTCGCAAGACCATTCCTGTGGAACGGCGTCTCAGGGTGCATCTTGCAGCGAGGGCACCTTGTGGACTCAATCTTATAGCCACAAAGATATCGCCGCAAACGAGTCCACTGCCCGCCCGCCACCACTGTGAGGTTCAGCCAGTGCTCGTCGTACAGGCTGCGGGCCTGGTAGCGCTTGAGCTCCCTCATGAAGTGGAAGAAGTCGCCGCCGCCGTCGAGGCCCTCACCAGCGTCATGCTTGCTCGCCTCCGCCCACAAGGCCGAGCGAATATCTCACGTGAGGTCGCCCACGAGCTCAGTAGTGGACCCGAAGTTCTCGAATGCCTCCTCACTGCTCGAAGGTACATGCCATTCATCAACTCCAGTAGCCGTGGGGCGGATCCAAACACCAGCAGACTTCGGGTCCCACCCCACGTCCAACAACGTAGCAATGATCGCTGAAATCGGGCCTCGCACGATGTTCCAGCGCCGCTTCTCAGCCTTCAGGATCCTAGCTCGGACCGAAGACCACACCAACTTGACTCGTGGGTGCAGGCCAGGCTGGGTTTGCCACAGACTGAGCCATTCCAGGACCTGCTGCCGACGGAGCTCCATCGCAGGGTCCTTCAGACCGAAGAAGGCCGCCATCGCGGTGGTCAAGTGGCACCGTCCTTGGCCACCAGTCACTGCAGCAGCGGCCTGGCGTCGCAGCGCCAGCAAGGCCGATGGCGGTGTGCCGTGGACCGGGTGCCCGTAGGTGGCCTGCGGGCACGCTCCGGTGGCCCAGAGGCAGCGGGCCTCACGACCCAGGGCCGCCGTGCGCCTGAGCCGCTTGATACGCCCAGCACGTCGCTGCGCCTTGACGCGGCGCGAAAACGACTTGGCGCAGACCCCGTGCCTGTCAGCTGCCACGTCGATGTCGAGGTCGACACCCTGGGAGGCTGGCTTGACGGGGACGCCTCTCGCACGCAGGCGCTTCGCCGAAATCTTCGCCAACTTGGTCGTCGAGCCCAGGAGCAGGGACTTGGAGGAGACCACCATCCGCTGCTCCTCCAATCCACGGGCCAACGCTACACCAATCTTACCCATAACAGGTAGCACAGTCTGAGCTGTGCATTCACAACGTCCAACAGTGTCATCAGTGAGCGTCCAGAGGGACGCGGACGGGGCCTCCTGGTGGACCCTCTGCATGATCGGGTAGAGGGCCAGCTTGGAGAACGGGACCCCGTGCGACGACCCAGCAACGATGCTGCGCGTAGGGTAGATCGCCTCGCTGAGCCATCCACGCTCCCTCAAACAGCGCGGGTGGCAGTAGACCTGCACCTGGAGGCCCATGACGGCCGGACTGAAACCGAAATCCAGCCCAATCTGGAGCAACCCGACCAATGAAACACTGTCGCAGAACTTCTCGATGCCCAAGAGCAGCACGAGGAAGCTCAGCTGCTGCTCGTGGGCGGCCCCGTCGAGGGTCGCCCTGAGGAGGGCTGCTCCGAGGGCTGACGAACCCCTGACAGCTGTGTCCCAGAAAGCTGCGCGCCTGGGGCACCACTGCGACGTGAACGCCTGGCGAGCCCCCGGCCACAGCTTGACAGGTAGCGGGGCCATGCCAAGGACGCGGCCCCCCTCGCCCGACGGCTTCGGGGCGAGGGCCGAGAGGGTGGCTGCGAGCTGCAGCGGCCACGCCTGGACGGCCTCACATCGCCGCAGGACGTCGGCCAGCGCCTCAATGCCAGGGGGCGGCAAGCGGCCAAGATCACCCGCTCCGAGACCGTCAACTCCACGAGCCTTCTTGTTGCCCGTGACTCGAATGCTTGCCTGCAGCTGCTCGATCTGCAACGGAGGGATGTCCTCCTCAGCTGCCTTCTGACGGATGTATCCAAGGGCCTGCACGATGCTCTCGGGGGTGTCCACCGCATCCGTCCATATCTTGCCCCACTTCGACGACACAGAGGAGGAGGAGGAAGAGGAGAAAGAGGAGGAGGAGGAGGAGGCGGTGAGGAGGCGGGGGAGAAGGAGGCGGAGGAGGAGGGGGATGAGGACCAGTGTAAACCCACGAGTCAGCAACGATGTTGGAATTGACCCTCCCTCCAAGCTCCCTCTTCATAGGCCCCTACAGCGGTTCATTTCCATTGAGGGAAGTGCCTCGCTGGCAGACGACCATTTGAAGACC
>CAUYUJ010001524.1:0-100238 GCA_963575745.1 Prorocentrum cordatum | reverse complement strand
TCTCCTCCTCCTCCTCCTCCTCCTCCTCCTCCTCCTCCTCCTCCTCCTCCCTCCCCGCCTCGAACTTGTGGCGGTGGTGGTGGAAGACGAGCCCATTAGAGCAGAAGCAAATGCTGACTCCTTCTCCCTTCGGGCCCCTGCATCCATATCACTGCATCCATATCACATATCAAAGCAAGTGCTTCATCCATATCGCTGCATCTCGAAGAGGTGGCAACGCCATAAGCGTGAACTTGTGGCGCTCCGCGCGGATGTATCGTGGATCCGCGCCGGAGGCCCCCCTGGCGGCGCCCCCGGCGCCGCCCCTGGCGCGCTCCGCGCTCCGCGCCCCAGGGACGGAGGTCCGGCGCAGATCCAAGAAATCGGCGCGGAGCGCCAACAGTTTATGTTTTGTTTGTTCATTCTTTGTTTTCCAATATCACTTCACCCCCCCTTCCTTTGAGTGGCCACCGTGAAAATCGCATCCTCTGCCCTCCAGCGGATCTGCTCTCCTCCTGCCAGTTCCCACCCTCTCCCTCCTCCCTGCCCCTCTCCACATTCGCTGAATCGCATACGATAGTCGTAGGAGGACAGGGAGGAAGTAGGAATGCAAGCAGGAGGAAATGGGTGAGGATCGACGGTCAATTGAATAATGTTTGGAGCTATCAGTGGAGTGCTAAACTATAAGTTCGAATGTCAGTTTTGCTCCCCAGGAGCTGGTCGAAGGGCACGGTGCGTTTGGTTGTGCGCACTGGGATTGGCCAGATCAGGTTGAGTCAATGCTGCCACTTTCCTGGCTTTCTCGGAGCCAACGTTGGCACCATCAGCTTGCGCAGCTTCCGCGCCCATGGGGCTTCTCTCATGATTTGGCCGAAGACTGATTGCATGCCCTGTGCTGCTGATGGCGAGGACTTGGACGAGGTGATCGCGAGGCACATGGACCCGGTCCTGGAGAACCTGCGGCTCATGCAGGCAACCCCTTGGGTGGGCGATGTCGGACGGGCCTAGAATTTGCCTAGGTTCGAGATCAATTCCTTCCACAGCGTTCCGGAACGTTCCCAGTGAGTTCCGGATCGTTCTGAAACGGCCGCGGCGCTCGATACATGCTCCAAACCGGCCGATTCTCAGAGATTTCCGATTCATGTCGGTCTGGTTTTGTCTCGATGTTGCCTTCGTCTTACGATGGGGAGGAGCTTGATCACGGACGCCACACAATTACATTCACGTTCGCACGCGACCGCGCGTAAACACAAAGCAACGCCAGGTCTTCCACCATAGGCAAAAGGGACGGGCTGAGCGAGGAGGAGGAGGAGGAGGAGGAGGAGGAGGAGGAGGAGGAAGAGGATGAGAAGAGGAGGGAGGAGGGAGGAGGAGGAGGGAGGAGGAGGAGAGGACGGGGAGGGAGGAGGTTAGGAGGGCGGGCAGTCAGGAGGAGGAGCAGCCCTAGCGGGCGGAGGAGGAGCAGGAGGTGAGTTTGGAGACCTAGAGGGGCAAGCTCCCCCCAAACACGGGGGGGAGGTTGGGAGGCCAGGGGCCAGGCGGAGAAGGCGGGGGAGCAGGGGGACAGGGGGAGGGGAGGGAGCAGCATGGAGAATCGCCTGGCATCGCCGAAGGCATTCGCCGACGCATCGCCGACGCATCGCCGACGGCATCGCCGCAGCGCGCCGAAGCCTCGCCGACACATCGCCGAAGCATCGCAGATGCCCACGTGGATTGTCTTCTCCTGGCGCGGCGCTTCGCGGTCCCTCGACAGTCCCGGCCCCATCGGCCTCCCATGCGGGCGGCGTCTCCGCTCTCAGCCGCTCTCGAGGGACGCCGCGCCCGGGCCTCTCTCTCCTCTCATCTCTCCTCCTCCCTCCTGTCCGCATTCCTCCCTCGTAATCCTCGTCTCCTCCCTCCTCCTCCCGCCTCCTCCCCTCCTTGCCCTTGGCAGGAGCACCACCGCGTCAACATGGGCTTCGACGACGCCCCCGGCCTCTCTCTCCTCTCCTCCTCCTCCTCCTCGTCCTCCTCCTCCTCCTCCTCCTCCTCCTCCTCCTCCTCCTCCTCCTCCCTTGGGCAGGAGCACCACCGCTTCAACATGGGCTTCGACGACGCGATCATCGACAAAGGTGGGGCTCCGTCGCCGCCGCTACCGCCGCCGTCGGTCGCCGTCGTCGTCGTCGCCGTCGGTCGCCGTCGTCGCCGTCGTCGTCGTCGTCGTCGTCGTCGTCGTCGTCGTCGTCGTCGTCGTCGTCGTCGCCGACGTCGTCGTCGTCGTCGTCGTCGTCGTCAGCGTCGTCGTCAGCGTCAGCGTCAGTGTCAGCGTCGTCGTCGTGGCACCTGACACCTGACGGCTGCGTAGTCGTCTGACGGGGCCTTCCCCTCACCTCTGGGCCGCTCGGCTGTCGTCCTCGGGGAGGGGCGTGATCAAACCGAAGCCCCCACCTCTTCCCCCGCTTCCTGCTCCTCCTCTCTTCCGCCCTCGCTCTCACCCCCTTTCCTCGCGCGCCCACCTGGCCCATTGCCGCGGCGCGACATCGAGGCCTGCGCCGCGGTTTGACGCCTCGCGGGCAACGGCCAAACCATTCCGAGGCCGGGATTCATCCATCGCCGCCGGCCCAGGGAGTCATTCGTTGCGGACCTGGGCACGCCTTCGACATAGGCAGATTCGGGCCCTGTCGGGCCAACTACATCCGTGTCCACCGCCTGCCGAGGTCCCCGAAGAACGCTCCACCTGCAGGTGGCGTGATGGATCAATCCCCGCCTTGTCCTCGTCGCGTATTGAACAACTCATGGCGGAATGTTATGGGTTCCATTTTTGGCCTCGTTGGGCCCGTCAGCAAAAACGTCTTCAGATGGAACGCCGGTCCACCGAGGAGGGGTCCAGGTTTCTCGGTGCCAAGGTGTGACACAACCCCGATCGGTTGGACGCCTTGGTAAGCGATAGAGACGAGGATGGGGCACCACTAGGCGAGGGACGACGGGAAGGACGAGGAGGGAGCGGGGCAGGAGGAGGTGGATGCGGAGGGGAGTCTGCAGGAGAATGGCCGAGGTGCGGCTGCTCACGGCCCGGATGCCGCCAGTTGGTGTGCCCTGCGTTCTCCTCACTGGCTGCGCGCAGCCTCGCTCTCTCTCTCTCTCTCTCTCTCTCTCCCTCTCTTTCTCTGCTCGCGAGCCGCGCTGCCGCGGTCGTGGCTCGAGCTCGTGGGCGCAAGGACGAGGCGGGCGGAGCATGCAGGCGGGGGAGGGGCGAGGTCTTCGGTTGGACGACGCCAGGCCGCCACCTCACCGATCCTGGCGGGGCCAATGCTGGGCCCGGGATGGGCCTTGCCATGGGAGGGAGGAGGAGTACCAGGTGGGCGAGGAGGAGCAGGATGAGGAGGAGGTGCAGGAAGAGGGGCAAGAGGAGGGGCAAGAAAGGGGGGATGTGGAGCAGGTCAAGGGTAACTGGCGTTTAAAAGCAGAGATGTGTGCCGGCGGAGGACGAAAAGGCTGGAGATGCCTCAGAAGGAGCGGCGGTGGTGATGATGCTCAGGGCCTCTCCCACGTCGTCGCGTGGAGCTCGGGATTGGCACTGCTGAGTGGGGCGCACGCGGACGCACAGACGATGCCAATACAGGGGGGGGGTTCTTGGGATCGCTCCTCTTCCTTCGAGGATGTGCGGACATGCATGAAGGCGCGTGGATTAGCAAGGGGTCCCGTTCCCAAACCGACTCGACGCGCTCCTTCGCCAGATGAGGCGGCCTTGCCCTCCTGTTTCGTGGGATGCCTCACCCGGTCCGTGGACCCGGCGCCCGCTCGCCAGATCTCGGCGGCGGAAGAGAGGGGGGGGATGACTAGGGGGGGGGTGGATCTCATGGCGGGGGCCATGATAGTTCCCCAGATTTCATGGCGCCTCTTCTCATTCCATGACGTCCCTTCCCCCCCCTCCTGGGCCGCGCACACGCCGCCGGCCGTGATTTGCACCCCCCCCTCCCCCTCTTGGCCGCCCCCGAAGATCCACGGATGTGCAGTCCACGCCAGCGTGTGCCCGACCCCCCCCCCCTCCCCCTCCTCTTCTTCCTCCGCCCTCCGAGCGGGTGTGCAGAAGCAGCGGCCCGGCTGCTCTGGGGCCTCCCGCCGCCCCGCCAGCCCCCCTTCCGGCGTCCGCACACTGCACGCAGGGGTCCAAGCCCGCTCGGAGCGCTCTAGGAGGGGGCCCGTTCGCGCGCGCGCGCTCGCGCGCGCGCGCCGAGCAGGCACTCCCGGGCCTAGTGGGCCCCGGAAACGGCAGGGCAGTGTTTTCACCGTTTCCGAAGAAGTGTCTTGAACATGGAAACGGGAAAAAAACGGCGACCATAAATAGCAAAAAAAACGGCTCCAGGATTGGAACCGTAGCGGGAACCCGTAAAAGAACGGCGACGGAACCGGCAAAAAAAATTGCGTCGGAACCGGCAACAAAAAGGCAAAACGGATCCCGTAAAAAAACGGCCCTGTCGTTTCCAGGGCCCGCTAACCTCCCGGGTGCACGGCCCAGACTGCCTTCTGCCTCCCTCGCACCCTGCGCGGCACCCCGGGCCACCCCGCCCGAAAGCGATAGGGGGATGGGGAGGGGGCTTCGGCGGCAAGTCGTGGGAGGCTCGTGTGCACTCGCGATGCCGTCTTGGCAGCGCACTGGCGTTGATCCGCGTCTTGCAATCGATGAGATAGCGTTGATGTTGCGTCGGTTCGCGTCGATTTGGCGTCGACTAGCGCCGATGAGCGCCGATTCGCAAGAGCCAGCAAGATGGCATGGGAATCTCGCAGGGTACGGAGGCGGGATGCAGGAAGGGGGATGAAGCGGTGGGCTCCCGGGCAGGCCAGGCAACAGGCAGAATGTGACACTTGGGTGGGGGGGGCGGAGGTCGACGACGACGACGGCCAGGTGGATGGGCGCTTGTCTTCAGTATCGTTTACTATCCCTCGCCCTACCTGGCCGCAGTGTCTCATCCCCCCCGTCCGGCCACCACAGCTTGGGCATAGGCCCCTCGAGACCCGAAGGGACCCGAAGGGACCCGACGGGAACAGCCAGTGGGGTCAATTGGCCATTTAGGTCCAGGTCGCGCCAGTTGGAATAAGGATCTGTCGAACGATGCTCATGTCTGGGGAGATGCTTCGGGATCCACCCTTCTCACTGAATGATCGGCACTGCGCTCCCGATGGGAACCACGATGGAACGAACTACTTGTCGAAGAACTACCCTGGCCAGCCCTCCCGGGCGAGGAGGCGGAGGAGGAGGAGGAGGAGGTGTTGGAGGAGGGGGAGGGGGAGGAGGAGATAGAGGAGGAGGAGGGAGGAGGAGGAGGAGGAGGAGGAGGAGGAGGAGGAGGAGGAGGAGGAGGATGAGGAGGATGAGGAGGAGGGAGAAGGGGGATCGGGGAGGAGGGAGATGGAGGGAGGAGGAGGAGGAGGAGGGGAGGAGGAGGAGGAGGAGGAGGAGGAGGAGGAGGAGGGGGGATGTTGGAAAAGATATGACAGCATTCCCAGAAGTCAGAATACTGAGATAATCTCGGCAGGCCAGCGTGTGGAACAGCGGACGGGGGCGCGTCGAACATGCGGACGCTCCGCGTAACCCCACCAGCCATCCAGAGGCGTTCCACCAGGCGAGGTGCCCTGATCGGAGATGTGGATGAGCATGCAGTGGAATAGCGGGCCGGGGAAGCCGTCGTACCCCGGAGGGGGAGGACGGAGGAGGAATCGGAGGAGGAGGTGGAGGGGGGGAGGGAGAACAGGGAGGAGGAGGGGGGGAAACGGGAGGAGGGAGGAGGAGGAACATGCGGAGGAGGAGATGGAGGAGGAGGAGATGGAGGCTGAGGAGGAGGAGGAGGCGGAGGAGGAGGACGAGCGGGGCGAGCAGAATGGCCAGAGGCCTCTTGGATGCCGCTCGGAGTCTCTTCGGATCTCTGCTGAGAGCTTCTTGGAGCCTCTTGGGGCATCTTGGGGGCCTCTGGGCGGTCCTGGGGGCCTCTTGGAGCGTCCGGGGTGCTTCTGGGGAGCCTCTCTGGGCCTCTTGGGGGTCTCCCGGGGGCCTCTTGGGAACCTCTTGGGGGACCCGTTGGGCCTCCCGAGCGCCCCTTGGGGCCTTCGTGGGGCACTCGTGGGAGCCTCGGGGGCCATCCTGGGGCCATCGTGGAGGAGTTCGATCGAAGCAGGGGTGGTACTATATTCAGAAAGGGGGCAAAACACAGATACAGACACAATTCATCGTCGATTCCAATATGGGAGAACCTGGGAAGTGTGGGGGGGGAGACGATAACCCCGACAACATGGGGAACAATGGGGAATCTTGCTACCTGCGTCCGTTTCCTTGTGTGTCCCAGGGCCCCTTCATACATCGGTCTCCCCCCCCCCCCCAAGAGGCCAAAACTCCAGAGGGGAACAAAAACACACAGACACAATGAATCGTCGAACCCCAAGAGAATATGGGGAAATATGGGAATTGGGCGGGAAGACGAGAAATCCCGAATCTATGGGAAAATATGGGGGATCCTTCTATTCCTTATATTTGTGTGTATTTATTTGTGTGTCCCAGGGCTCCTTGAGAAAAACATGCCCAGAGCGCACAACACAGCAGTGCTGTGTGCCCTCTCGCGGAGGCCTTCTTGGACGTCTCCACGGGTCGCGAACCCGCCCGCCCACGCCCAGGGGGGGGGGGGCAAGGCCCCTCCCCGAAGGGGAAGACGGGGGGGGCTGGAAGACAAGGCGCCCTCGAGGGCGCGATGTTATTCGCGCTTCGCGCTTCGCGGTTCGGCTCGGATTCCTCCCCATCCTCTTCTTCTCCCCTGGGAGGCGGCGCGAGAGCGCGAAGTTATTTGCACTTCGCGCTTCGCGCAGCGCGAAGCGCGAAGTTGGGAGCCCTTGGAAAAGGAGGCGCTCTACAGCACTCACGCCCTACATCGAAGAGGAAAAAACCACATGAACCTAAACTTTGGGCGCTCCGCGCGTATTTCTTGGATCCGCGCCTGGGCCCCCCCGGCGGCGCCTCCGGCGCCGCCCCTGGCGCGCTCCGCTCACCGGGGAGGGGGGTCCAGCGCGGATCCAAGAAACCCGCGCGGAGCGCGAAAAGTTGATGTTTGTGTAGTGCTCTCTTCTTCGACTCTAAAAGGGCTGGTGGGACCCCTGGGGGCACCCTACCTTGCTCCCCTCCCGTCCCTGGGAGGGGTGCCCCGCCAGAAACCTGCAAGAAGGGCCTGCGGGAGATGTCGCGGGCGAAGCAAGAGGCGAGGCCCCGCCGGCGCGCGCGCGCGCGGCGCCCGCCCGCTGCCCGAGCACCCTGGCGAACCACCAGCACGCACCCATACGCACAGGGGGGGTCGGAGGGGCTGTGGGTGCGTGCTGTCCCAAGTCGGGCCTGTCCCTCGACAGGAGGAGCACTCAAAAATAGTAGAACATCAGGCTGGGGACGATGTTCGGACTATTTTTGACTACGCTTGAGTTTTTTTGGGGCATTTCCCAATTTTCACCCAAACTCCGCCTGTGGGGGGGCATGCCCGACCTGAGTGTCGTCGCACGGGGGTCCCCGTTGGAACGGGATCGTTCCCCAGGGCCCGACAACCCGCACCCAGGCCCATGGCCGGCCCTCCTCCCGACGACCCCCCTGTGGGCATGGGTGTGTGCGTGTGTGTGTGTGTGTGTGTGTGTGCTTCAGGAGGGAAAGAAACACACAGACACAATTAATCGTCGCTTCCCCCGAAAATATCAGAAAATATGGGAAGTGGGGGGGAAGACAAAAACACAGAAAATATGATAAATATATGGGGAATCGGGCTATTTGTGTTTATTTATCTGTGTGTCCCAGTTCCCCTTCAGTGCTGCGTGTGCTGTTCTTTCGCCGCGCCCGGCAGACTGCCGTGCCGCGGCCCGGCCGGAGCTGGCCTCTGGCAGGCGCAGCCCGGCGGCGGAGTGGTCGCCGCCGCTCGTGGCTGCCGCCGCCCGTGGCCGCCGGCGCCGCCGGCACCGTCGCCATGCGGCGGCATGCGGCGGCGAGGTCCGAGCCTTGCCCACCCTGAGGTCGGGCCTGTCCCAAACGACGCGAAGATTAGACAGGTCCAAAAGGAGGGGATCAGGGGGGGACGATTTGCTTCGGGAGGCCGTCGCGGCGACGCCTCCCGACGGCTGTTCTGGTAGGTTTGTGACCCTCCTCGTCCGCCTTCCCCTTCCTCCTCCTCCTCCTCCTGGCAACGCAATAGTGCTAATTTGATTTGGCAATTCTCATACGTCTATATAGTTTGTGACATTGGTTTTTGCATTTCTTATCGGCCGACTTTGTTAGATTCGACTGTTTTGAGTTGTAGTTTCGCTGACTGGTATGCGAAATCATATGCACATTTTGTAGTTTACTGCGTCAGGACTGCATTAGTTTTAGGATTTTAGTGTGACGAGCTGACGTTGTCACTGGTCGCTAGATTTACAAAATTCGCACATCATGCTTTCGTTGTCAGTGAACAAAGTCAAATCCAGTTTGGCATTTTCAATTAGTTGATGTTTTCCTGTTGCATGATTTCGCAGATTTGCTTGTTGCATTTTGTTGAATAACCTAACTCCAGGTATGTATTTTTGATCTCCCTTCTCCTCACCCCCTTCCTCCCCCCCCCCGTCACGTCTGAGCCCAGAATCGTCGCCGCCGCCGCCGCCGTCGTCGTCGTCGTCGTTGGGTGTTGTTGGTCCAGCATTGGCGTTGTAGGGGGGCGTTTCCTGGTGGTCCCCATTTAAAGAAGATCGGAAAACCGCCCCCCCTTACACCGTCGATCCGTTGTCGTCGTCGTCGTCGCAGCCGTCGGGGCCGTCGCCGTCGCCGCGTAGTCGTCGCGTCGTCGTCGACGCAGCGGTGGCCCCCGCGGCCACGACGACGACGACGACGACGACGACGACAACGACGGCGGCGGCGACGACGACGGCGGCGGCGACGACGACGCCGACGACGACGACGCCGACCGACCGACCGACCGACCGACCGACGACGAAACCGACGACGACGACAACGACGACGACGAACACGACGACGACGACGACGACGACGACGGCGGCGACGGCGGCGGCGGCGTCGGCGGCGTCGGCCGTCGTCGCCGCAGCGGCCCAAATGAATTCGGCCGCTGTGGCCGCCCGCCTTTTCGCCGCCCTCTGCGGCGGCGCCGGCGCCGCGCGGGCGGCGCTCAACGCGTTCGGCGAGCCCGTCGTTGACGGGCCGCCGGCGCTCGCGGCGCTGGCCGACGCCGCGGGCGCGCCCTACGAGGCGTGGCCCGCGCGCTGGAGAGGCAGGATGATGGGTGGGAGGATTCTAGGAGGGTAGGGGGGTTGGAGGGTGGCGACGATGACGAGGACAAGGAGGGGCGGAGGGTAGGAGGGTAGGGGGGTAGGGTGGAGGGTAGGAGGGTTGGAAGGTGACGACGGATGGCGGAGGACAGCGGGCGCCCGCGGACGGGTTGCGCCCTCGGCCGCCGAGAATACTACGTCCTCCGATTGTTTGTGCCATAGGTTGCGCCCTCGGCCGCCGAGAACAAAACGTCTTCGTATTGGTTGCGCCATAGGTTGCACCCTCGGACCCTCGGCCGCCGAGAATAAAACGTCCTCCGGGCTGCGGCGCAAACGTGCCGCCGACGACGGAGGAGGCCGACGACCGACGATGACCGACTACGACGACGACGCCCGACGACCGACGACGACCGACGACGCCGACGACGACGCCCGACGGTAGCGGAGATCGCTCAAGTTGGAACGATCCGCGCGGTGTCAGAAACCATGGAGTAGAGCTCAGAGTAGAGCTCTGCGGAGTAGCGCTCAGAGTATTATAATTCGCACCTCTCCGATGGAGTAGCGCTCATAGGCGATGAATGCATGCCCGATCCGATTTCTGTGGTCGCGTCGCTAGGGACATCCTCGGAACTCTGAAAATCGGCGGCGACCCTCCTCCCCCCTCCTCGTGGGCCCCCTCGTGGGCCGTCGTGGGCCGTCGTGAAGGAGAGGAGTGGAGGAGTGAAGGGGTCAACGGTCCGTTGACCCCTTCACTCCTCCACTCCTCTCCTTCACTCCTCCACTCCCCACCCCGCGCGCAAGCATTTCAGCTCGGGACGCCGTCCAGTCCCATCCCTCCATCGCCCCTACTCCGTCCTGCCTCATGGTCCTGGCGTCGCCGCCGCCGCCGCCGCCGGCGTCGACGCGCGGCGGCCCTGCTGGCCCTCCTCCTGGCGGCACTGGTGGCGCTGGTGGCGCGTCGCCGACGCCGACGCCGACGCTGACGCCGACGCCGACGCCGACGCCGCCGCGCGGTGCTCGTGCTCGTGATCGGCCAGCGTCGCGCGCGGCGCCGACGCCGACGCCGACGCCGACGCCCGCGCCGACGGCGACTGTGTGGCTCGGGCGCAGGCCCGGGGACCCGCCGTGGGCCCGCCGCGCCGCTGTGGTCAAGCGGCAGCGGCTGGCCCCACTGATGCGGGCGCCGCCGGAGCTTCCGTTCATCGCTCGAGAGGGCTGTCGCCTTCCGCCCCATGGCCTGACAGGCGCCCAATGGGCCTGACACTGTGAGAACCCCATTTCGAAAACCACCCGCCCTCCATCCGTGTAACTGATGCCTGCGGCGCCACGGCGACATCCCGATTTTGAAAACGGCCCGCCTTCCATCCGTGTAACTGTTGCAAGTTTTGATGACGAATGTACGCGGCGCCAAGGCGGGGACCCCATTTTGAAAAAGGACCGCCCTCCCCCTCCATGATGATGATGATAATGATGATTATGACGGCACCGCATGATTTTGGACATGCGCCGCCATCCATCCGCCGTAGCCGCGGCTAACCCCAGCCTCAGCCACACACTGTGACCGTCACAGTGCGTGGCGGTCACAGTCTGTGACGCGGACCTGGTGCGTTTGGCGGCAGGGGTGCCGCCTAGGCGCACGCTACGGTGACGTGCACGCGAATCGCCACTCCAGGGGCGGGGTCTGGAAAAATCCTCCCACCCCCCCCCGCCGGCGCCCCCGCCTCGCTCGCGGCGGTCCGACGACGACGACGACGGTCACGACGACGACGACGACGCCGACGCCGACGCCGACGCCACGGACGAACGCCGACGCCGACGCCGCCGCCGCCGCCGCGACGCCGACTACGACGACGACGACGACGGCGACGACGACGACGACGACGACTTAGCTAGACGACTAGACGACGACGACGACTACGATGACGACGACGACGACGACGACGACGACGAACACGACGACGACCACGACGACGACGACGACGACGACGACGGCGGCGGCGGCGGCGGCGGCGGCGCGGGCCACGGGCGGCGGCGTCGTGCTCAGTGCTCAGTCGTGCTCGTCTCGTCGCCGATGGGCCGACGGCACGGGCGTCGGGCGCCACCGCCGCCGCGGCCGCCGCCGCCGCCGCCGTCGTCGTCGAGTCGTTGTCGGCGTCGTCGTCGTCGCTTTCGTAGTCGTCGTCGTCGTCGACGGTCGGTCGGTCGGTCGGCGGTCGGTCGATCGTCGTCGTCGTCGTCGTCGTCGCCGCCGTCGTCGTCGTCGTCGTCGTCGTCGTCGTCGTTGCGATCGTCGTCGTCGTCGCCGTCGCCGTCGCCGTCGCCCGAGTCGTGCTGCTGCTGCTCCTCTGCCTCTTGCCCCTCCTTCTGCCCCTCCCTACTCCTCGTCGTCGTCGTCGTCGCCGTCGTGTTTCGGGTCGGTCACCGCGACGGGCGCGAAGATATAAGATCGCCGCACCTCGCGCGCCGCGGTCTGTGCCGGAGGGCCGCCTTCCTCCAGGGTGGTGGCGCGAGGCCCTCTTTTTCATCCTCCTCATCTCTAGCCGCTTCACATCCTCCCCGTCCTGAATCCCGAGGCTACGGCCTCGCCCACCAGGTCTTGCGTAGGCCCGGACAGCTGTCCGCAGTGGTGGTTCGTTCGTTCGTCCATCCTCAGCCTCCTCCTCCCCTTCAGCCTGCCTCAGCCTCAGCCTGCATCAGCCTCAGCCTCAAAGACAGCCTCAGCCTGCCTCAGCATCATCCTGCCTGCCTCAGCTGCCTCAGCGTCAGCCTGCCTCAGCGTCTGCAGGAGGCAAAAACTGACCGTCGGACCGTCGGTCAGTTTTTGCCTCTTGCAATCTGCCTCTAATTAGTCTAATCGATCCTTCAACTTGCCTCAGCCTCAGCCTCAGCCTCAGCCTCAGCCTCAGCCCCAGCTTGCCCGACTCAGCCTCAGCCTCAGCATCAGCATTCAAACTGTGGTTCGGGGCTCGACGACGACGACGACGACGACGACGGACAGCCGTTTTTGGCCAAACTGTCAGTTTTCATGCGCCAGGCAGCGCCCAGCCCAGCCCTCTCGCCTGACAGCAGCCGTCTCGCGGCGATGTCCGCCCAGCAGCCCGCCGTCGTCGAGCTGCAGCTGAGGCTGTCGTCGGCGTCGGACGTCCAGCTGAGCTTGCAGCTGCAGCTGGGCTCGCAGGGCACGCAGAGCGTCACGGTGACGCAGTCCGCGCCCGCGCAGCAGGCGCAGCCCGCGCCCCAGGCGCAGCAGGCGCAGCCCGCGCCTCAGGCGCAGCCCGCCGCGCCCCAGGCTCAGCAGGCGCAGCAGGCGCATCAGGCGCAGCCCGCCGCGCCCCAGGCGCAGCAGGCGCATCGGGCGCAGCCCTTCGTGGCGGGCCAGCCGCCGCCGCCGATGAACGGGCACCCCGCGTTCGACGACGCCGCCATCGCCAACAACTACGGCTGGCCGAACGACATGCCCTGGGCGTCGTCCCTCTTCGAGGAGATCGACTGGCAGGGGCACCCTCCCGCCGACAGGCGATGCGACGACGACGACGACGCGACGACGACGACCGACGACGACGACGACGCGACGACGACGCCCGACGACGACGAGCGATGCGACGACGACGACGACGACGCGACGACGACGACGAACGACGACGACGACGACGACGACGCGACGACGACGACGACGACGACGCGACGACGACGACGACGACGACGCCCGACGACGACGGCGGCGCCGACGTCGACGACGACGCCCGACGACGACGACGACGTCGACGACGACGACTACGATGACGACGACGACACGACGGCGGCGGCGGCGGCGACGACGACGATGCGTTTCGTCGCCGTCGCCGTCGTTGCGCAGTCGAGTCGAGTCGAGGAGTCGAGGGGGTCGATTCGCCGTCGTCGTCGCGTCGCCAGGCACCCGACGCACGTGCTGATGCGCTTCCGCAGCGTCGACGTGTGCGCCCAGTGCGGCGCGTACTACGAAGAGCGCACGTCGAGGAAGATTAGCAACCCCTGCCCGATGGCGCGCAGTGAGCACGGGCGCGCCGTGCTGCGGAACCTTCGCAAAGGCTTGCACCCGAGGGGGGGCAATGACTTTTTGCGGTTGGATGCTGCCTCACATACGCCGTCGGTTGTGCGCCCCTCGCGCCTCGTGCTGCGACGACTGACGACGACGACGACGCCGGCGCCTGCGCCGACGCCGACGACGACGACGACGACGACGACGGCGGCGGCGGCGGCGGCGGCGACGACGACGACGACGCCGACGACCAGCAACTGATGGCTCCCTTCCCCGGCACCGTGCTGTGTGATCCTTTGTTCGTGTTTCAAGTCCGAGGCCCCGAGGCCCTTCGCCCGGGCATTATGTATGCGCCTGCCGTCCGGAGGCCATGCGCCCGCCGTCGTAGCTGGATAATTAGGCTGGATATATATAGGCTGCCGTCAGCTCCTGCGTGCAATACTGCAGTCGACGTTAGACGTTGACTGCGGGGCGTTCGACTCATCCGCTCCTCATCCGTACCCTGTGCCACGTGCGCGATAAATTGATAAATATGGCACGCCGCACCGCCCAGGGGCCCAGGGGCCAGCTCTGTCGAGGTTGGTCTGGTCTTCGGGGGCCCACCCTCCTCTCCGAGACTCCGAGACCCTGACGCATCGCGCTCTCTCAGCCTCGCCCACGCCATGATCCGACCTAGCTAGCCTACCTCCTCCTTAAGACGACGGTCGGCGACGAGGACGACGACGACGCTCGACGACGATCGACGATGGGTACGTCCTCGTACGTCATCATCCCCTCGTACTGCATGCCTTCTCATCATCCCCTCGCCTCCTCATCCACTCTCATCCTACCCATTCCCGTCGCCTCTCTCCTCCCCCTCCCCTCCTTCCTCCTCCACATCCCCTCGCCTACACATCTCCGCCCCACTCCCAGCGGTCTTCAGGCCCTTCCTCCCTCCACGCACCTCCCCGTCACCGCTTCCGGCGCAATCCCCCCTTACTTGTCATGCCCGGCATGCCCTGCCGACAGGCGCGGCGCCGCGCCGCCCGGCGCTGGGACGCTGCCTCGCCGGCGTGGGCCAGCCTGGCCGGGGGCTCGGGGGAGGGCGCGGCGACTTGCGACGTGCGACGGCGACGGCGACGGCGACGGCGAGTCACGACGACGACGACGACGATCGATCTACTTGATTTGGCGACGCCGCCCTCATCGCAGCCTCCGTCGTCGTCGTCACGGAGGTCACCCGACGGAGGTCAGTCAGTCGTTACTTACGACGTCGCCGTCGCATCGGCCGACGTCGCATGGCAACTCGTCGTTCGTCGTGCCGTCGCCCGGCGGTAGTCGTCCTTGTCGTCCACTCGCGAGTTCGAGCGTCTCGGAGCCCCTCGGCCCCTCGGCCGCCACTCGTCGCCGCGACGCCCGCCGTTTCTGATTCTCTGATCGTGGTCTCTCATCTCTCATCTCCCGTCGCCGCCGCCGACGGGCCGTCGTCGTCGCCGTCGCGATCGGATGATGACGGATGAGAGGCAGTTGGATTTAGTCGTAGTATGTCAGTATGTTGTAATTGGTGTACGTGTGTGTTACATGTAGGGTATATGTAGTAGTCCACGTGCGACGCGCGACGCATGCGTCGCCGCGCCGGCCCAAGGTGCGGGCCCACGGCGATCGATGTCGCGCTACCACGCTGAAGCTCAGCGCCATCGACGACCTACTGGTTGGGGCTGGGCCCAAGACTGGGGAGGAGGTCACGATGAGGATGAGGAGGAGGGGGGGCGGAGAGGAGGATGAGGATGATGATGAGGAGGAGGAGGAGGAGGAGGAGGAGGTGGAGGATGAGGAGGAGGAGGATGAGGAGATGAGATGCTGATGATGATGGGGAGGAGGAGGAGGCGGAGGATGAGGAGGAGGAGGAGGAGAGGACTGGCTCGGAGATGACGAGGTAGGTAGGGTTTGGCTGGGCCCCTGGTCCAGGGTGTGTCTGATTCAACACATTGAGAGAGATGACTAGGGCCCCTGGCGGGGCGGGGGCGGACCAGGATGTTTTACGCCGCCCGAGGTCTCCTTGAACATGGAGCCGCTCGGCCACGCGGTGCTCACGCGGTTGACCCAGCAGGTGAAGCTCGCAGTGCTGCGCGACGTGCTGCAGCCCGGCGCCGCCGCCACGGCCGCCGCGCCCGCCGCGCCGCTGTCGGCGGCGCCTCCCGCGCCATCCACGGCGGCGCCGTCCACGCCATCGTGGCGCATTGTCCCCTTCGGCGCCGTGCGCCGCGCTCAGGCTGTGGTGCAGCACGACGGTGGACGTCGCCGTCGAGGTCGAGCGGTGCCCTCCATGACTGTCGCGAACCTCCAGGCGCGGATCGTTCGCGCCAAGGAGACCATACGTAAGCTCCGGAGGCGGCTCGAGAGGGTCGTCACCCGCTCGCAGGCACATCGAGAGCGAATGTCAGCTCAGATTGTTGAGCTCCAGAAGGGCATAACCGATCCACTTGCCATCTCCAAGATCGGCTCGCAGCGTCTGAGTTGGACGTCTACACTTGCAATTGGCATCCGCAGAAACCTGGCCACGATTTCGGCTGCAGATTTCGGCGCCGTTACGTTGCTGGACGCGTCGCGCCAGACCGTGTGCCGCTGCGAGCGGCTCGTCGGTCAGTGCCTCGCTGCTGATAGCATCGCCTTCTTCCAGGACTAATGGATTTATCCAACCTCGCCCCCCCCCCCCGCCCGAGTAGGAGGATGAGGAGGAGGGAAGACTAATCGGATTATGACGAGGAGGAGGAGGAGGAGGAGGAGGAGGAGGAGGAGGAAGGGGGTCAGGGATATGGTGGTGATGGTGATGATGGTGGATGTTAGGCGGTGGCTGGAGGGGGGCGGTGGATGTGTGAGGATGATGTCAGGATGATGTGCGGGTGAATGCCGCTGCGAGGAGTGGAGACTGGCGGCCGGGGCCCGCGCCGCAGCCGCCTGGGCCACTGCAGCTGCGGGGGGCGGCCAGTCCGTGCCGACGGTCAACGTCTACGCGTTCCGCAGTGACAAGACGAACTCCGGGGTTTGGCAGCGCCAGAGCGCCTGCGCGCTCCTAGCTGAGGCTTACGTCATGCGCCGTGCCCTGCCTGCTGCATCGGACGCGGACTTTGGATCAGTCAGCGACGTCTTCGCGTGCATCTCTCGGCTGTCAGACATCCAGGTTTGCCAGGGGTCATCGGGTGACTTTGCATGCGCCCTCACAGTTCGACAACTCAAGGCGCTTGGCGTTCCCGTCTGGGACGAAGGTCAGTCCAATCCCGCGTACGGCTCATGCATACACTGGTACCTCAACACCTCTGATCAGGGCTCCGACCAGGTGCGGGCCCGGCGGCTCATCGCAGCAGTCACTGCCAGGTCCTCTCACATCATCTTCATGAGCCACAGCTGCCTTGAGCACGTGCGTCATTTGATTATCGGACAATCGTTGCGGCTGTCCGATGCGTTCTTGAAAGAATGGCAGCGCGGCTGGAAGTACTACTCGACTCTCGCTATCATCTCCAATGTGTGGAGAGACAACGCCCGTGCAGTCTATGATTGGTGGTGTAGTCCTTCGGGCCCTGGTCCCGAGAGCGCACTGGCCTGCGCTCGTACGTTGATACCGAATGCCTGCGCCGCGCGCTGGGGCGCCGGTGAGGACGTGGAAGTACGGCTTGACCAAGTCGCCGACATTCTCCACTCGGCTTTCCTTGCCGTGTTTGTCGGCGACCGGGCCGTGCCCGTCGCAGACGACGCCGTGGCCATCGCGGCTGCTGCGCTGGAGCAGGAGGCAGTCATTGCTGCTGGGCCCGACGCTCGGAAGTCAGTCGGCGAGCTCTCCAGCGACAGCATTCAGGCGTGGGCGGCCATGATGGGGCGGTGGCGCCGCCAGGCCCTCGCGGCGACGTCCGATCCGCTATTCTGGGGCATGGTTACAAGCAGTTTGTGGTGCAGGGGCCCCACGTCCCACCTGTCGGCGTTCTTCCATTGCCCGATGCGCGACCACCTCGCGGAGCTCGCCACCGGGAAGGCTTGCGGGATGTGAGTAAGTCGTGTGAACGTCACGTCGGCGTATAGTCGACGCCGCGTCGACTACGAGTTCGACCGCCATGCGGGCCATACATATACATGGTATGTTAGTGTGTTAATTAATGGACCAGTTAATGGAGGGGGAGGCGGAGTCCGAGGAGGAGGAGGAGGATGAGGCGGAGGAGGAGGAGGAGGTGGAGGGGGGGGGTGGAGGGGGAGGGGCCCGGGGGGGGGGTGAGGACACGGTGAGGACTAGGATATCCGACGGTGTAAATGCCGAGGCGGATCCAAACGTGACAAACGTGGCGACGCCCCCGCCCCCTCTCCACTGGCGCGATGGTGTTTAACCGCCGCCGCGTGGCCGTCGTCGGGCCGTCGCCCCCCGCCCCCCGGCCCCGTCGTCCGCGCGCCCCCACCCCGCCACAGGCTGCCGCCTTGTTCAAGGAGTACGACGCCATCCTGAGCGCTCGCCCGTGGGGCGACCTCCTGGCGTTGGATTGCGCGGAGGACCGCGTCCCCCCTCCTCCTCGTCCTCACTCATCCTCCTCCTCCCCGGAACTCCTCCACCCTCATCGTTCCCCTCCTGTCCTCTCCTCTCCTATCCTCTCCTCTCTCCGATCTCTCCTCTCCCCCTCCTCCTGTCCAGTCTCCACCGCGGACCGTGGAGGATGACGGGGGTGCTCTGGCAGACGACCTCGCGCACGCGTACTCTTCGTCACGCCACCTCAAACACAAACACTGACTGATCCGCCCGCTCCCTCCATCCTCTCCTCGGACTCCTCGTCTCTCATCCTCCCTCGTCGCGCCTCCGAGAGGACTCGGTGCGATTGAACTCCTATGCGATTGCGACCCTGCTCGTGCACGCTGGTGGGTTCTGGCGGCGCATCACAGAGCCGTCGTCTTCATGGCCGTGCAAGCTGTTCCTCCTGATCAACGGCGTTGACCGTCTTGCTGACGATCCAGAGCGGCGGAAGGCCGCCGACGAGTTGCTTGCTACCGACCCGATGGATCTGGAGATCGGCACGCGCAAGGTGCGCGTACTGTTTGACGCTGAACTGTATCATATTCGGATGACGGGTTCATGCCCACCTCGCCTCTGGCATGCTTTATCAGCGGTGGCAGCCGCATGGCGAGCTGATGTTGCTGGGAACGAGCGGGTCAACAAGACGGTCACGCTCATCAGTGACAGAGCCCCCACGTGCGGGCTCGACTTGTTGAGCGCACGGTGCGCAATCAAGCATTACATTGAAAAAAATGCGTGGCGTTCGCCCCGTGCACCTGCGCCCGGCGTTGGTGGGGGCGGACGTCGTCGCCCGGTGCTGCCAGCAGCTGCGCGGCGCGATGCTGCGACGCAGGCTGGCGGCACTGTGCCGCCGTATCCCACATCCTCCCCTGGGCCCGTCGCCACCCCCTTCCTAGGTCGCCCTACCTTCGAATCCGAACGCCTTCGAGGACAATCCCATCGTCGTCGGTTGTGCGTGTTGTGCGCGGTGCCAATGTACATAGCCGCATGCGCATGTAGTATTATATATATATATATATAAAAAAAAAATCATATATATATATATGTATATATATATATGTTTTTTTTCACCCGCTGGCTGTTCGAAGCCCGCCCACTGGCTTTTCGATCCCGATGCGTCCCGATGCATCTTCTGCTTCAGCATCTTCGAGCCGTGCACAGCATTGCATCGTATGTGAACTGTTGCTCGCCCTTGAACACAAAACCATTGCATGGCCACGCATCGGCCCCACATCGGCCCACCCACCCCGGCACCCCCCGCCCCCCCGGGCCCTTCGGTCGTCGTCGTCGTCGCAGTCGTCGTCGTCGTCGTCGTCGTCGTCGTCGTTGTCGTCGTCGTCGTCGTCGCCGTCGTCGCGCCATCGGCGGTTGTCGGGCGTCAGCGCCCCCACGCCCCCCCCCCTCCCCCCCCGACCTGCCCGCGCGGCATGCGCGGTGCACTGCTGCTGCAGGCGGCAGAGACGTGCGGCGCAGTGTCGGTTGACGCGCTGGCGGCAGTGCAGACTGACACCGCGCGGTGGGAACCACTGCCCAAGGACGTGGCGGGCCCCATCGGCGATGCGGAGCTCCGCGCGCTCTTGCCGCAGCTGTTCCCCGACGCGCGCGTGACTGCCAGGCGCGCATGGGCCATAGCGCACAACTCATTGTTCCATCGGTTGTGGAAGACACGCCCCGCGGGGTTGTCGTTCGGCATCTGCGTTGGGGAGCCGACCGACGGCAGCTCTGTGTGGTGCAGTGCCGAGCGAGACCGGACCCGCCATGTGCTCGTGCAGTTCAAGCTCGATACCTCGGCCGGCTGCATTCACCTCGTGCGGCCCATCGTCGCGCTGCGGTCTGTGTTGTTCTTCGATCTCTTCTTCGACCGCTTGAGCCAGGCTGCAGATTGCCTTATACAAGTCACGTGTTTTTCTGTTGTGTGGGATCGCAAGTCGATGACGACTGCATCTGTCAGGGTTGCCGACGACGACTGCGAGTTTCGCTTGCTTAAGCTCAGGCGGACACCTTCGGCTGCGACGACCACGACCGCCGCGGCCGCAGCCGCAGTGCCCCAGGCGCCGGCGTCGCTGCCAGGGCCGCCAGCGCCAGCGCCGCCGACGTCGTCGCCAGGAGGCGACGATGACGACGACCCGCTGGGCGCCGCGCTCGCAGGGCTTATCGACGCAGACGGCATCTCAGAGGCCGCGCTGCTGGGGAGCAGCGCCGTAATGACAGGGATGGCCGCCCAGTATGCTGGCATCGACCTGGCGACCGCGCCCGACCCCACTGCAGCTGACCAGGACTTCATGTCGTCGTTTGCGAGCAGCACTGTGCCGGAGGCAGTGCAAGCGAAGCTCGACAAGGCGACCATTGCCCCCGTCGTCCAGGGCATGTCGTCGACAGCAGCGGCATCTGGGAGCGCCGACGCCGTCGCATCCATGGCGGACGCCGCGGGTGGCGACGTCGGTGCGGTCACAGATCAGCTCCTGGAGATCGCAGCGTTCGGCGCGGACTCTGCTGGCGTTGCTGCTGCCGCGGCCTGCCCGCCACCGCCGCTGCTCACCGGCGAGGCCGCGCGCGCAGCACTGCGGCAGTGGTACGGGCCCTTCCAGCGGAGCATCGACGCGCTGGTCGCCAGGCGCCGAGCGTGTAGCAGAGATGTTGGCGCTGACAGTGAACTGTCAGTGATGTCGGTTTCCGCAGCCGACTCGGTGAGCAACAAATGCAGACGGGCTGTCTGCGTCATGCATTGGGTGAACGCCAAAATATGTTATGGACGGCCTACCTCAATAGCCAAAGACGGCACTGTGGTTTCCATCACCAACGCTAGGACGCTTCCGATCTACCTTAAGTCATCGGCGATCGTGTGGCCCGCCATTGGCATCACAATGAAGCCAAAGGACAGGGGTGCCATTGTGAGTGAGCGTGTCCGTAGGTGCGTGTCCATGTGGCCAGTTGTGCTTGACCGCGAGTGCACCGCCGACGCGGAGCTCATCACTGGTGGCCCCCTGAGCGCCGGAGACTCCATCGCGCCATGTCGTGGCTGTGGCGTCGCTGATGGCAATGCGCTCCAGCAGTGCTGCGTGTGCCTGCATTATTGGCACCCGTCGTGCTGCCGCTCTATCATCGACACTCTCGGTGCAGATGTTGACCAACACCGCAGAGCTACGACTTTTAACGAGCTGCCGCCAGCGCTGCGTGCATGGGCGTGCCAGTTTTGCTCGACGTGCATCAGCTGCGGCTGAGACAGGGAGACGTCTCAGGCCGTCTCAGGCTCGTTGACTGTGGAATTGTGGCATCGTGTCACGCCCTCCGCCAGCGCATGTCTATCGCATCATCGTGCAGTATCCTACAGGACGCAGGACCTCGGCCAGGGCACCCTTGCGTCCTTGCCTGGTTGATCGTCCTTACCACGCGTCATTATAATAGACTTTGACTGCAACCCTCACCGCCCTCGGGAATCCCCCCCCCCCCCCCCTACCCCCCCTTTTGGACCCCAGGGGCCCCGGGGGAGGGGGGAAGGGGGATGGGTCAGCCAAATATATCACGCGCCCGCTCACCACCGGCAGGCGGGGGTCGGCCCGACTGTCGTAACCGCAGGGGCAGCGGCATGTACTTGGACGAATCGTCGCGTCGGTGCTTAGGTCGGTGCTTCCTCCTCGATCGACCCCCCCTCCCGTCAAGCACCATTGGCGACCATGTCTCGCGCCCTGTGACGTAAATTGCACAGTCGATGTGTCTGATACCCCTGTGCTCCGGGCACGGGGCCATCGAGTTGCGTCCAGCCGTGGCCGTTGCGACGAGGAGCCCCCCCCCCCCCCCCGAAGGCCAGAAAACATAGGCGTCCTTCCGCATCGTCCTCCTCCGCAGCCGTTTTGGCCCAGACGTTTCCTAAGCCTCCACACTTCACGATCGTGTTTAGTGTTTCGGCCCGGGGCCCAGCTTCGCGCGAGGCGATGCCGACGACGGCCGTGGCCGCGGTGGACGTGGACGCGGGCACCGCGGCCGAGGGCGCGCAGACAGACGTGCCAGGCACGCATGCAGCAGAGGTGGCAGAGGTAGGCGCGCAGACCACGACCACGCAGACGGACGAGGTGGGCCCGCAGGCAGCAGAGGTGGGCATGCTATCATCAGCCCAGTCCTGGTTGGGCGGTGGTGTGCCCAGTGGTGTGCCAGCTGGGCCGCTGGCGCGGATCGACGAGGAGACCCCGGTGAAGGCGCCTCCCAAGGCGCCGCCCCCGGGATTTGGACCTCCGGCCAAGGCTGCGCCCAAGGCACCGCCCTCGGTGTCGGCATCGTCGGCATCGGCGAGCACTGGTTTGCCAACTCAGCACATTACGGTACAACATCACATCCAGATCCCTGAGGTGAACAAGATTCACGGCGACCGCTGGGCGCACTACGCGTTCTTGACCCACGCCCAGGCGATGAACGGATGGTCGACTCATTGGAACTCTGACTACTCTGCCATCTACTTCTACAACATGGAGACTGGGGAGTCGCAGTGGTTCCCTCCGGATGCGGAGAACCCTCAGCAGTGATCTGCTGCGTGGGCAGGCGCGTAGGTGCCTCCTAGCAATCCTCGCCCTCCTCCTCCATCCCCTCACCTATCCACTATCCACCTCCTTACCCTCGTCATTCCTTTCCCATCAATCCTCGACTTGCACTCCCACTGTGCCTGGTGCTGCTGCTAACGATTAGGTCAGGTGGATGGGGGCGCCAGATGTGTTCGCGCAGCATTTGACATCATTCCCCTCCGCAGATCTCGCCCGGAATCGAGCTTTCCTCCTAAAGTGAGGTAGTACACCTCCAAGAGTGAGGCGCGGCCTGGCGTTCGTTCGCGCCCGAGCGATCGCCGCGTAGTCGAGCGAGAATCGTCGTCATCATCGCCCGTCGATCGTCATCGCCATCGCCACCCCCATCGCAATCGTTTGCGTCGATCACACCCACCATCGTTCGCGCCACCGCAGACGGAGGATGAGGAGGAGGTTGGGGAGGAGTAGGAGGCGGAGGATGATGATGATGAGGGGGATAATGATGATACTGATGATTAAGAGTCATCCGTACCCACCCTCTTTCGCAACCCCGTCGTATACAATGTGCCGAGAGGCGTGGCGTGAGTGGAGTGTGTGTGGTGTATAAGGTGTAGTGTAGCTGATGCGTGTTGGGTGTTAGATTGAGTATGTTGTGGGTCGGGTTAAGTACTGTTGCGTGGATGATGTGTGGTGAATGTGTGCGCGGTTAGGTGTTTTGAGTTGTGGGCGTTGTGATTACTGACTGTTGGGAATCTAGTGGTGTTGTGTGTTGAGGAAAAAAGGTGTTAGAGTTTTAGGAGATGTGAATGACTGTGTATTATGGTGTGGTGTGATTGATTATGTGTGTTGAATCGTTGTTAGTGGATGATGTATGTGCGTGGTTGTGATGGATGCAGTGTTGAATATGGTGCATTGGATGCATGGAGAATGTGTAATGTGTGGATGCACCTCCCGACAGACTCCCTCCCCATGCAGCCCGTCGGGGTGCATATCCTGACAGACCCCATTCCCCGTGCATCTTGTCAGGACGCACCTCCTGACGAACCGCCTCCCCAGGCAGTCCGTCGGGAGACACCTCCCGACGGACCCCCCTTCCCAGGGCAGCCCGTCAGGATGCACCTCCTGACAGACCACCCCCCCCAGCAGTCCGTCGGGAGGCACCTCCTGACGGGACCCCCCCTCCTCAGGCGCCCATCGGGGGGCACATCCCGACGGACCGCCTCTCCAGGCAGTCCGTCGGGAGGCGCCTCCCGACGTGCCCCCTCCCCAGGCAGCCCGTCCCCGGGAGGCACCTCCCGACGGGCCCCCTCCCATGGTAGCCCGTCGGGAGGCACCTCCCGACGGACCACCCTCCCCAGGCAGTCCGTCGGGAGGCACCTCCTGACCGACCCCATTCCCAGGCCGCCCGTCGGGAGGCACCTCCCGACAGACCCCGCCTCCAGGCAGCCCGTCGGGAGGCACCTCCCGACGAACACCATCCCAGGACATCCCGTCGGGAGGCACCTCCCGACGGACCCCCAACCCAGACAGCTCGTCGGGAGGCCCTCCCGACAGACCCCAAGCCCGTCGGGAGGCACCTCCCGACAGACCCCCTCTCCAGGCAGTCCGTCGGGAGGTGCCTCCCGACGGACCCCCTCGCCAGGCAGCTCGTCGGGAGGCACCTCCCGACGGACCCCCATCCCATGGCAGCCCGTCGGGAGGCACCTCCCGACGTACCACCTTCCCCAGACAGCCCGTCGGGAGGCACCTCCTGACGGACCCCACTCCCAGGCAGCCCGTCGGGAGGCACCTCCCGACGAACCCCATCTCCAGGCAGCCCGTCGGGGGGCAACTCCCGACGGACCCCGTCCCAAGACATCCCGTCGGGATGCACCTCCCGACAGACCCCCCCCCCGCCCAGACGTCCGTCGGGAGGCACCTCCCGACAGACCCCCCTTCCCAGGCAGCCCGTCGGGAAGTGCCTCTCAACGTATACACTCCCCAGTCAGTCAGTCGGGATGTGTACCCCGCCACGCAGCCTTGCTATGGGGACCTTCGGAGGGGTCAGACTCCGACATGTCCATATGGTCGATGATGATAATGGTGATGATGGTTGTGATAATGATGATGCTTATGCTGTGTGGATGATGATGATTGTGCTGTGGATATGCTGCGCGGCTGTCGCTGATGCATTATGCGAACCACATGTTTTCACACATATGGTTTCGGAACATATGCTGAGGATGTCTCACGCGCAGCACGTGCTCTGGCAACCCTTGTGCTCCGATGGTGCAAGGCTGGTTCGTCGGGATGTGTGTCGGATCACATCGACGCATCTGTCATCACCTGGATAACTGATGCTGAGTCGCCACCACTCCTTCCCTCCTCCCCGACGCGAGGTGTTGCAATGTTAGCTCATCCGAACGACTTCGATGTCACATCGGGGAGTCTTCCTCGAGCTGCAGGCTGTATGCAACACCGTGTGTGTCTGTGCACTATCCGCCACCATCCATACAGTTATGTAACAAACATTATACTATCATACTGTCACATTTGCTGTGGATTCTAGTCGTCTTATTGTTTATCAGTTTGTTCATTTGATATAACCTAACATTTGCTATTCATGGCCCGTGTCGTGCACGTCCTACTCACAACACGTCTGTCACTTGTTGAGCAGTCTGTGCGATTCCGTCCATGGTGCTGATCACCATCGCGAATATATGCTACGTGCTACATTGTGGTGTTCTGACATTCTGCGACGCTTCGCGTGCACGTCCTGACTCCTGAGTTGCGCTACGGCTATATTGATTTGGCTGGTTTGTTGGTTGGCTGCTATGTTCGCGCGTGGAGTTGCTGTCGCCCTCTGGGTCTGGGTCCGAACCCGAATGCTGCATTGGTACTAATTGAACAATGCATCATGCTATTGGGTTGGCTGGTTGATTGGTTGGTGGTTCAGCGTCAGCATCTGATGACTCCCTGGCTCTGATATGCGGACTCGTTGGGTCTGGTTGAGTAGATGCGGGCCTCGGTCCTAGGTCATCCCCCCAGGGGCGAGAAGATAATCGCGCTTCGCGCGTCGCGGTCCGGGCTGGAGAGGCGCCCTTCTCCAGGGAGCGGCACGAACGCGCGAAGATATGCGCGCGTCGCGCATCGCGCGGCGCGATGCGCGAGGTTATGTGACCTAGATATTCGTACTGCTTCCCGTCGAGCCCTGCTTCCGCATGCGCATTTCCCACCTCGAGCACTTTGCGGGCGTGCCCACATCATCGAACCTCGATGCTGGCATCGGCATGTCCAAACGCAAGGTGACCGCGACCGCCAATACACCGCCGCCGACGCCGAAGGAGCCGAAGACGCGGCAGACGTCGTCGCGTGCTGCAACGCCGCGTCGGCCACCTCCGCGTCGTCAGCAGGCGAGTCAGCAGGCCCGCCGTCTGGTCCCCGACGATGCTGATGATGATAGCGGCATGGCCGCCACCCCGGCCGCTCCGCAGCCACGGGTATCAGCACCGCCGCCCCCGACGGCCCCGACGGCTCCTCCTGGCAACGTCAGTGTACTCCGCTCGCTCAAGGCTACAAGTTTACATGCTGAGGCCACCGCGCGGCGCGAGCAGGAGGCGAAGGAGCTCGCCGCTGCAAACGCCCAAATCGCTGCCATGGAAGCCGCCGAGGCCGAGGCGGGTCGCTGCCCCCGCGCAGGCCCGTCGGGCCGCCCGTCGGGCTCACCGCCTGGCGTGTCCGCAGCGGCGGCGCCAGCTGCGTCAGCCCAGTCAGCCCAGCCACCGGCACCGCGGACACCAGCACGACCAGCACACCTGACGGCTGCGCAGTGGGACACGATCCAGGCCAATCGTGAGGCCGCCGTCGTGATCAAGGCCGCTCGTGCTCGTGCCGAAGCTGCAGCACGCGCGGCATGTGACAGTGCAGCAGCCAGCGCCACCGCTGCCGCTGCGTCCGCTGCGCCCCCGGCGCCGGATACCTTGCCAGGTTCACCTGCGGCTGCGGCGGCGCCGAAGAAGGCGGCGTCGCCGCGAGCAGCGTCGCCCGCAGCTGTTGCTGGCGCAGCCGCAGCTGAGCGACTGCTTGCGGCCGGGAGCCCCCCCGCGGCCCGCGGCCCGCCGCGGCAGCAGGGCCAGGGGCAGACGCCATCGATGCCTGAGAAGCCTGAGAAGCTTGAGAAGGCGGCTGCAGCTGCAAATGCTGATGCGGTGGCGGCTGCTGCTGCGGCCCGTCTGGCTGCTGATGTGGCGGCTGCTGCTGACGCTGCATGGGCCGCGGAGCTCAACGCCAGGTTCGATCCCGCCTGGCAGGTCGCCAGGCGCCGCGATGCCGCGGATGCTGTGGCGGCTGCCGCCGCGGCCTCGGGTAGTTCGGCACCGATCGAGGGCCCCGATTCCGAGGCCCCCAGGGCCCCCGGCGCGGTGGGCGACGACGCAGTGGAGGTGGAGGCTACCGAGGCTGCCGCAGTGGAGGTGGTGGCTGCCGCCGCGACCTCGACGGACCCCGACGTGATGTGCGACGCCACCGCACCTGCTGATGTTGCTGCTGATGATGCGGTCTTCGCCTCGGCACCTGCACCGTCGCGATCGTCGTCGTCGTCACGGACGGTCGTCACGTCACGTCGTCGAGTCGTCGCCGATGTCGCCGATCCAGTGCGGCGATGCCGTCCTGTCGCCCGAGGTGCCGTCGGGCGACGACTCCGACGCCGCAGCTCTTGCTGGTGTTGGTGTTGCTTCAGGGGCGACGCCACTCCCGCCGACGCCGCAGCTGGACGAGGTTCGCCCGCCGCCGCTGGTGCCTTTCTTCGTCAGGACGCCGCCCGACGCCGACGCCTCCGACGACGCGCCCCTGTCACAGCGTGTGACGACGACATCGCCAGCGCGGGCTGCAGCTGCTGTGCCTGAGACGACGGCGGTGGCAGCTGAGTCAGAGTCAGCGGCTGCGGCCGCTGCGGCTGACCTTGCATCGGCCGGGGTGGCGCCGCCTGAGCCATCGGCGGCGGAGGGGGGCGGAGAGTTCGCCGCGGCGGCCGCCGCTGCCGCCGCCGCCGCCAGTGGGGATGCTGCAGAGTTCGATCAGCTGCTGGTCGAGCTCTTCCCTCCTTCGCCGCGGCCTGCGCCTGAGCAGCCTGAGCAGCGTAGCGATCGTGGCGGCGAGCCCCCGCCTGAGCGGACCGCGGCGGTCGCCGCCACCGCCGCCCCGCAGCAGTCCAGCCAAGCCGCGCCGCCGTCGCCACCGCCGCAGACTGAGACGGCGGTGGCACCTGAGTCAGCGGACCCTGCATCTGAGCCGCCTGAGCCAGCGGCAGCGGAGGTGCCGCAAGATAGCGATGCGACAGGGCCGCCAGGGTCGCCCCAGCCGGAGATATGGGTCAGACCCTCCACCCCCCCGGGGGCGGCTGCATCGGAGACGGCGGTGGCACCTAAGTCAGCGGGCCCTGCAGCTGAGCAGGCTGAGCCGCCTCAGCCAGCGGCGGCGGATGTGCCGCAAGATAGTGATGCGACAGGGCCGCCAGAGCCGCAAGAGCCGCTCCGGCAGGAGATAGGGGCCGGGCCCTCCACCCCCCCGGGGGCGGCGGCGGCGGCGGCGCCGCCGCCGCCGCCTCCAGCGGTGGAGCAGCTCGCGCATCACAGCAGCCGGCGACGCCTCCGACACCACCACGCGCAGTTGCGACGGCAGCATTCGTCGGTGACCGCGCCCAGGCCCCAGGACGGCACTGGTGCCGCCGCGATGTCGTCGGCGTCAGCAGGCTCAGACTCGTCGACGATTGCGCGCTTCCTTGGCGGCTTCGAGCCAGCTGTGCCTGCTCCGGCTGCCAGTCCCGAAGCAGCCTACGCCGACTATAATCGAGGCGGCCGCGGTGTATGCCGCAGCTTGCAAGATTCGTTCGAGTGGCCGTCCGACTTCGTGGCAGGCCTAAGCGATGGGGAGGTCGACGAGCTTGTCGAGTCGATGAGCCGTGACACATCGAGTTCGGCCTTCTCAGGGATTGGTACTCCCGAGGCCGCAGCCACGCAGTTGCACCGTGCAGTGCAGGCGCGCCGGCCCGATCGCCTGGTTCGGCGCCCGAAGATGCTGTACGCCATCGAGTGGGGCGCGGATTGCCAGGTGGAGCTGGACTTGATCCTTCAGGACACACGGGTGATGAGATATCTATATGGTTTTATTTTAATGATCGTCGTCGCCGCCGCCGTCGTCGTCGTCGCCGCCGTCGTCGTCGCCGTCGTTGAGTCGTCGTTGAGCAGTCTGTTAATCTGTTACCCCGCCTCTTGCCTCAGCCTCCCACTCATGCGCCACATCCCCTCCCCCCCTGGCCCCTGGCCCGTGCTGCATCGCCGCCCGCCGCCCGCCCAGCAGGAGTCGGATGGCTGCCTGTTCGGCGACATCGCCCAGTTCTTCGTCCCGAACTTGCAGGACACCGTGGCGGCCTTGCGGCTGTGCCCCGATCGCGCGTGTCAGGTGCTGCCTGCATCTGGAACCCACGCTCACATTCCCCCCCCCCTGCCCTGTCCTGTCCCTCTTCCTCCTCACCATCTCAACATCGCCTCGAGCCTCGAGCCTCGCCCCCCCCCCCCTCTCCCACCCCCTCGCTCCTCCCTGCCCCCCCTCCCCATCTTCCCACTGCTGCGAGCTGAGGGGGGCGCTGCTGAAATAATGATGAATGGCGGAATGGTTGTTGGTGCATGATCAGACCACTTTTGGTTCCTGCATTATTCCTGCAGGTGCTTGGCCCCAGCATCAAGGGCGGCCACTCGGTCACTCGCCGGGGACATTGCCTACGGCACGGCCGCCACTGCAACTTGCAGCTCGCGCGGCGCCACATGGCTGGAACCAGCTGCAAGGGGAGCTCAGCCCAGGGCCGCCGCGAGCAGGAGGGCCACAAGAGCATCGTGGACACCCTTGCATGGATCGCATTACGGCGGCTGATCCAGGAGCCGGAGGTCGGCCAGGAGAACGTCGAGCACTTCCCGACCGAGCTCCTATCCGAATACCTCGGCGATTTATATTTCATCGATTGGGTCATCCTCGACCCGCGGATGCACGGCTGGCCGTGTGCCCGCGCTCGGAAGTGGACGATGATGAGGCATCGTCAGAAAACGTTAGCTATGATTCATCCGTTATCACAGTTCCTTCGGCGGTTCCACCGCGTGTGCACGTACACGTGGAGAGAGTACTGGTTCCTGCACCGCTACTACGACGACGCCACCATCGGCGCGATCACGCAGCACCCGACGGTCATCCCTGATGAACTGCAAGCTGATCTGATGTGGTCGCAACGCCGCGCCGGGTCGAGGGGTGCTGCTCTAACCGACGAACCGACACCGCCCACCGATTGAGGATTGGGGAGTAGGCTGCTCGCTCTTTGCGATCATACGGGGACGACGGCTGGAGGGTGGTACGGGGGGAGGGCGGTAGGTGGTAGTACGGTGACGGAGAAGGTGGCGGCGGCGGGTGGAAGATATACTGCTTATGACTGCTTATGAGGATGAGGAGTCAGGATGCATTCGAGAAGGATGCAGTGGATGGATCGCTGAAATGAGATGCGGGATGCGGGGATGAGGGGATGAGGGGCCCCCTGGGGGGCACGCTGCTTGAGAGTCGAGTCGTGTTGGGATGCCGCGGCGCACGCTGGTTTGCGCCGCCCGGAGGTCCAAGGCGCACGCGGAGGCATGGCTGACCCCGTCCTCGCCCGACGCGTGGTATCGCTCGCTCACGGAGTGGGAGACTGATAACCTTGCGGTGTACGAGAAGTCGTACCCGTTGGGGGCGTGGCAGATCAACCAGGATCAGACTCCCTCAGCCCCCCTCAGCCTTCTCACACCCCGCGCCACCGTTCACCCCATCCCCATGTCCTGGGTGCAGATGGATGGCTCGATATCATCGAGCCTCACCTCACGGCCGCCGCACGCTTCGCGGTCTGGGGTGGATCGCCGCTGGACCGCGAAGCGCGCGGCGGCGACGCCAGGGGTCCCGGACCAGCAGGGCGCGAAGATAACCTCGCGTCGCGTCTCGCGGGGTGCGCCGGGTGCGCTGCGATGCGATGGAACGTTGCAGCCATCTTGGGCGGTCTGGTTCTGGTCAGTCCGCTGTCAGTCCGCCAGGACGCCGCCAACCACACTCTCGAAACAACGAGGTCGGATTTGCACGCGCTGATCTCGAACATGGGTCTGATCTTCGCCGACTCGATTGAACCCTACGCCGCGGTCGCTGCGATAGTAGTACCGCTGCGCTGCGTACGTCGGACCTTTTTGCCCGACCGACCGATCCGACCGACCGACCGATCCGACCGACCGATCCGACCGACCTGTTGATCCAACCTTTTTTGCTCGACCGACCGATCAGACCGATCCGACCGACGGCGCCGACCGATCCATCCGACGGACCGACGGAACGAACCCGCGAATATCGTCGACTCGTCGATCGTCGGTCGGACCACCCAGACCACCCAGACCGACCAGGCCGATCGATGCCGATCAATCTCCTCGCTCCTCGACTCTTCCTCGACCCCTCTCCAATCCCTGTCGTCAGCTTGTAGCGGCCATCAAGGTCCACGGCGCGACCAAGCTGGCGCCCCGGAGGTGGATATCCCCGACCGAGACGCTGGTCGCGCAGGGGTTCCCAGTACATCCACATTTTCCGCTGAGGTCGTCGCGTGACTTCTTGTGCAGCTTCAATCGCATGATCGACAGCCGCCAGCTCCGCAACGTGTGCGCTCAAGCTGGGAACGCCATGCACGTTGCAGTTGCAGGTGCGCTTGCAACGTACCGATGAACCATCCATGGCCCCGTAATAACGCCCGCTCTGTTCGTCCCACATGTGTCACAGGGGTTACCACCGTTGACCCCACCCACCCCCGCCACCCCACCCGGCCGCCCCCCCCCAGGTGTCTTCCAGCTGGCCGAGTACATGAACGTCCGCTACACCGAGAACATCATCCTCGACACTTTGGCCGTGAACGCACGGCTCGCTGCTCGCGCGATCAGGCGGAGTCGCGTGGCCGTGGCAGGGGCGGGTGCGGCACCGCGGGGGCGGCGGCGGCTCGTCTCCAAGACGCCAGCCCGCCCCGATGGCCCCTCGTGATTTTGTTAGCTCGGGCCAGGCCGCTCAGGTCTCATGCCGTCTCATGCATGCCGCGTGCCGCTTAAGTTCGTACGGGGGAGTCTCTAGTGTCTATAGTCGTTAACTCTCCATGGTGTCATGGTGTCCAGGTGCCCAGGTGACCAGGTGCTACTTGCGGCTTGCAGCACGCATGCACATGCACGCTTGCGCACTTTCGATCCACGGCCGCCGCCGGCGACGACGACGACGACGACGACAACGGCGACGGCGACGGCGATGACGACGACGACGGCGACGACGACGACGACGACGGCCCACCACGGCGGCGGGCGCCTGGTTGCTGTAAGTTGAGCTACCGCACCGCCCCGCTCCGCCCGTCGACTCCAGTCTACAGTGTACAGTCGAGCCGAGGGCCGAGGGCCGATGGTCTTAGATTCTAGTCCGACTACGCCGCACGCCGCTCCGGGCTGGCGGACGTGTCTCGCTGGGTCGTAGGAAAGCTATGGCTCTGTCGGTGTGAGCTGTCTGCGTGCATCGTGCAGCAACACCCGCCCCACCCCGCCCCGAGCCCCTCTGCCTCTGCCCCCCCTCCGGGTGAGTCCTCCGGGTGCGGCGCTCAGGCCGTTGATTGACCCAGACCCATGATGTAGCTTCTCATCAGTACATATCCCATGGAATCCTGGTGCATGCGGGCAGACCGACGGACCGTGCGACTCGATGCGACTCGCGATCTCAGACGTGAGTTCGTGAGACACGATTCGCGATAGCCTGATGCCGTGCCCGGCCATGCCCCCTGGGCCCGGCCCATGCCCCATCGGGTGCGCGATGGTAACCGCCCCTCGCGCGTCGCGGCCTGGGCCACAGCGATCGGCCATTCTCCCGGGCGGCGGCGCGATGGCCTGCGCGAAGATACCAGCGGGACCCGCGAGTCCGATCCGATCGGGATGAGGGGCCCATGCATGGCTGATCCGGAGGTGGCCGCGGCGACCGATGTTGCTGGTGGCAGGTAGGATGGTGATGATGATGATTCAAGATTTAGTTTTGCTGTCTGGACCTGAGTACTCTGAGTACTCAGATCAGGAAGGCAACAATGGCCTCGTCATGACCACCTCAGGAACGGTCGGTCCGACGACCAGACGTCCGTGCATTGCCAGTGCACTGCACCCGAGCGCCGCGTGCAGTGCGTGCAGCCCAGTTTGACATTGGAGGCCACAGTGCACAGCACCGCCCCGGGAGCGCAGGCCCCCCCGCGCTGCGCCGCACCGCCTGTGCGCTGCGCGCCATGAGCGCCGCGGGTGCCGCCGCGGGCCCAGCGCCAGCACCGCCGCAGCGGCGCTCCAGGAGGAAGCGGCCCGCCGCCACAGAGCAGCCTGCGACCGCTGCGACCGCCACCGATGCTGCCGATTCCATCCTCACGCTCCTTGGTGACTCCAAGGGCAGCATCCTGCTTGACAGGTTTTGGGAGCGGTACGACGCGGGCTACGTGACAGTGAAGTGGTTTGTCGGCGGCGACGAGAATGGTCGCCCTCCGCCGGACACCCCTAAGGGTACCGCGCTGCAGGATTTACGCGCCATCAAGCCGTCTCCCCACAATCGCGACCTCAGCGAGACCGTGGTTGAGGACGGTGTCTGTTGTTCGGTGTCATTGACTCATGGTGGCGGCCACGGCGATGCCAATATATACAGCGTGTTGGGTCTGATGGTCTGATATATATATATAGAGAGAGAGAGAGAGAGAGAGAGAGAGAGAGAGAGAGAGAGAGAGATAGGTACATAATTTATATTGCCATATATATATACATATATGTATATATATAACGGGGATGACCATAAAATGCCCCCCTGTCCCCTTGTCCTAAACACAATCCATGGAATCCATGTGTCGTCGGCGTCGACACAATCAGGGGGTGTCGTGGGGGGGGGGCGGGCTCGGTCGGCCTGCGTTTCGCCACCAGGACTACAAGCTCCGCATCCTCACCGACGGGCTGAGCCTGAGCTGCCGCGGCGAGGCGTGGTTCCACTACGGCGGATCGGACTGCTGAGCCCCCCATCTGATCTCTCTCTCTCTCTCTCTCTCTCTCTCTCTCACTGGCCCTCTCCCTCTCTAACTCAAACGCACCCCTCCTCCTCCCTGCCTCCTCCATGGTTCCGCCCCCCCCCCCACCACCACCGCCCTGCCCTCCTCTCGCTCCCCCCTCGCCCTCCCTCGTAACCCTCGTGCATGTCCTAACTCATCCCCACCGTCCCACCCACATCCCTTCGGCCCTGGGCCCTCGCCCCTCGTCCGTCATCCGGAGTCCGACTCATCTCCCCACCAACCGCCCCTCCCCGGCCCCTCCCTCGCACTGGATGCGAGGGGCCAGGGGCCAGGGGCACGTGGTTCGCAGAAGGATCGCAAGATGCCAGTCTACGCGTCCACATGCAATCATCTCTCGGAGGCGTTCTACCGCGCTTGGACCGAGGCGCCCGATAATGTGTTCGTCAAGGCAGCCCTCAAGAAGGGCGTCCACGCGCGTATGATTTCGGAGGACGCGCCACAAGTCGCGCTGGAGTGGGCCTGCAATTTCCACAATACCTTCCACGATGGCTCCAAGCCCACCTTCATGCAGGGCATCCACCAGGCGCTGCGCTACGAGACGCTGTGGCACGCTCATGCATGGGCTAATGGCATCGTGGCGCAGGGCAACCCGCTGTACGACAGCCAGTACGAGGCTTTTGTCGAGCGGCAGATCGAGGACTTGAGTGATGAGTGATGTTACAATGCCCCGACGTCCGACGACGACTCGACGACTCGACGATGACGACGACGACGGCGATGGTGGCAGCAATGTAGTCTGACCCTGGACCCTGGATGGATCCTGGATGTCTTTTGATTCCCAACAATGATGACGCCACGACGACGATGGTGGCAGCACACTGCTGCCACCCTGAGGCTAGGCCCTGCCCTGATGTCCTCACACGCCCCGCAAAGGTCCAGACGATGCCGACGACGATGAGGGTGGCAGCAAACTGCTCTGTGGATTCCACGGGACCCGAGGTTTCCGTCACTGGCGGGAACCTCGAGGTTTCCGACGACGTCGGAAACTTCGACGACTCAAAAGCCCCGCGGATCCCGGGGACCCCCCTCCTCGGGATGCGTTTGGCTTGTGTGCCGCCCACAGGAGGATAAGAAGGCGAACGATAACAAGTCCGTTCAGCTCTCGTCGTGGAAGCACTATAGCAACACGAAGTCGTTCGCCCACAACCTGCAGAACCATGGCATCTGGGATGCATTTCAGGATTGGGTGAAGTTGAATTGCGACTTCCTCAACGACCAGCTGAACAACTTCAAAGCGATTAACATCATGCACTCGTGGGTGCTGAAGGTGTGCGGCGGTCACTGAAATCATTGTGTTTCTAGAAACGCTGCTTGCCGCCCGGGGGGGGCCCGCCTCCCATCCCAACCCCAAATGTCTCCTCGCCCCCCCCCCCCCAACCGCCTGCCACGATGGGGGGGGGGGGGGAGGGGGGGGGGGAGGGAGTGCCCCCCCCCCGCCGGGCCCGCTGGGTCCTCGTCTCGTCATCGTCGCCACTCGGTATTCTGATCAAGCGACCCCGACCCCCTAGAGGTCGGGGGGGGTGGTCGATGCCCCCCCCCCTCCTTCCTCCTCCCCTTCATCTTCCTCCCTCCCCTCCTCCTTACTGGGGCCGCGGGTGGTATCCACAGCCCAGGTCAAGAACGAGCTCGGGCGGTACTGGCCAAAGGATGTGGTGGCGACCGTCATGATGGAGGGACTCAAGTTCTGCTTGCCTACGCCGTCAAAGCAGTCCAAGCAGCAGCTCGCCACCCAGCGCAAGATCCCATGGCTGTTCACGGCGCCTACGACGACGCGACGACGACGACCCCGACGATCCGAGGACGACAGCGACGCCGACGCCGACGTACGTCGTACACGGCGACGGTGGGCCCCTACGGTGGGCGACTCTGGGCCCTACGCCGTGCCGCCGACGACGACGGCGCGACGACGACGGTGGCGGCGCCGGCGATGTCGGAGTCGGCGGCGACGCCTCACGACGACGTCGGCGACGTCTCGGCGACGTGACGACGACGCCACTTGCGGCACCCAAGGCGCTTGGCCACAAGACGATCATGAAGTATGCGCTGTTGCGCACGCCCATGGCGAGGTCGGTGGCGGCGAAGAAGCTCAAGGAGAAGAGTGCGAAGGAGACCGCTGCGGCTGCCGCCAAGCAGGCGGCCACGGTTCAGGCTCAGACTGGTGATGCTGCCGCGGCTACGGCGGCTGCGGCTGGTGTGCAGGCAGCACAGCCCCCCGCGGCTGCCCCCGGGGCTGCCCCCCCTGCAGCTGTCGTCGCAGGCCCCGAGGCTGCGGCCGCCGGTGATGATGGGGCCCCGGGCCCGGGCAAGCGGCGTCGCGTGGATGCTGCAAACCCAGCGGCGCAGGCCAAGGCCGTTGCGAAGGCCAAGGCCGCGTTAGAGAAGGCTAGGAAGGCGGCGGAGAAGGCGGCGAAGAGGGAGAAGGATCTCCCGATCAGGGGCCAGACGGGCCATGGCAAGGGCCGCGGCAGGGGCGGCGGCGGCGCCAGCGCCAACGCCGCGAGTGCCCAGCCGCAGCAGGCCACTATCGAGTTCTTCCGCGACATGACGCCGCCTCTCCAGGCTGGTGACACCAAGGCCACAGAGCGCCCCACCACGGTCATGGACGACATCCTGTGGTGCATCTCGTTCCACACGGCCAAAGCCCCCGTGGAGGTTGTCATGCGGGTGCGCGGCACTGTCGTGGGCCTGTTCATCGAGTTCGTGTTCAACACCGAGGTCCCAGTTAACGGCAAGCTCATCAAGGCGTACAGCAAATTCCGCGAGGAGGCGATCGTGCTGATGAAGCTCAGTTGCGGCTCTTGGCAGGATGTGGATGTCGCGCGAGCGCCCGCTGCTGACGGCGGTGGTGGCGGTGACGGCGGTGGTGGCGTCTGCAGCAGCGTGCTGAACGACCCAGACCGTCTGGCGTCAGATTTGCTGGCAATGTGCATGAAGCCCATTGAGGAAGTCGTCGATGGCGACGGCATTTCATACGCCGACTGCCAGGAGCTGGTATCTGCTGTGTTCGACGACCTCAACAACTTCGTGTGCGGCACCGCGCACTTGCCACCGATGGCGCACCCTGCGTTCAGCGATATGATGCGTGCCGTGGCGACTCTCGCCGCGCCCGCTGGGCAGCAGATGGACATGTCCAGCTTCGTTGACATCGTTGGCAAGCACGTTCCCTTCAAATGGTACGAAGCGGCGTCGGCCGTCTCGGCCATCGTCATCGAGTCTGGGAGCATCCCCGCCGCTGCATCTACTATCTTCCCGTCGACGGCCGCCCTCGAAGATTTCCTTCGCCTTCGCTCGGGCTACGTGGTGATGCTGCTCAACGCTGTCCGTGACATGAGCGCTCTTGACCCGTGCCTATCTCCTGGCCTGCAGATGCTGGTTGCAGCATTCGTTACCGACAGGAGCAGGCTGACCGACCCCGCGTTCAAGACGTTCATCGGCTTAGAGGCGTCCGCCGCCACGACGGACGCGTGGCAGGAGTTGTGGACTAAAGTGCTGGCGTGCTCAGGCATGGCCGAGTTCACCGCGCTCGTCACGACCATGAAGCAGGAGCTCAACCAGCAGGTCCATGGAGTCCAGGCGACGACGCCGCCGCCACTACTGGCGGAAACCGGCGGCGGTGCCGCGCCGCTGCCGCTGGCGGACGCAGCCGCGCCCGGGCTGCTTCAGTGGCACGGCAGCTGCGCATCGGCCTCGGCCCCGACGGCCCCCGGGGCGGCGGCGGCGGGGGGCGGGGGTGCGGCGATCGCGCGCGATGGCGGCGCTGGCGGTCGCGACGAGGCGCACGAGGCGGTGCTCGACGCGGCGCCCCCCATCGACGGCGCGCGCAGCACCGTGCCGACCGTGCTGGCGGTTAGTGCCACAGGCGGGCTCGAGGTGACGGTCTCCGACCTCTACAACTTCGTCGCGCCGACTGCGCGCTCAGATAGCAACCTCAGCAACTCTGCCCACGCGAAGAAGCAGGGCATTCTCGTCGACGGCCTGTTGATCAAGAACGTGGAGTGCAGCCTGGAGGCGGCGATCTGGCGGCATTACCGCGAATCTGGCGCCTACTGCTGTCGGGCCCCGCCGTCTGCTACTCCAGCTGACGGTGCGCGCTGGGGTGACCGCCTCCCGACCTCGTCGGGCCTGAGCGGGTTCGACTCGCTGGTCGTCGACTGCGGTATCGACGACAAGAAGCCCACCGTGCTGTGGAACCCGCCGCCGCACGCCCATGACTCTAAGCTGGGGAGCGAGGCGCGATGGGTGCGATGGGTCCCCTTAATTCCGCACGCCCCCCCTCCACCCCTTTCCCCCTCTCCCCCCTCCTCCCATCCTCCCCCAGGCCCATCCCCTGCTCCTCGTCGTCCTCCTCCTCCCCGCCCCCCCCTCCCCTCCCCTGCCCCTCTCGTCTGGGGGCGTGGCGGTCACCGGGCGCCCCCCCCCCTCCCCTGCGGCCCGGGGCCCCGCGGCCAGAACGCCTGCCCCGCGCGGGGGCGCACCGCCAGCGTGGAGCTCAGTGGAGCTCGAATTGGGAAGAGACCCCCCCTCCCTCCCCTCGCATCCTCCTCATCTCCCCCGTCCCTCCTCCTCCTCCTCCTCCTCCTCCTCACCCTCATAATTCATCCTCCTCTCCTCCGCTCAGCCGCGCCTGAGCATCATGTTCGTCGGCTCGGTCAGCGCGGCGCGCGCCTCGCCGATCAGTCTGCCCCTGGCCGAGGCGCGCCGATCAGCGTGGCATTCCCCCGCGCCCAACCCCCGACGGCCCGTCGGCCCGTCCAGCGGCGACGACGACGGCGACGCGGCGACGCGTCGACGACGACGGCGACGACGACGACGACACGACGACGACGACGTCGACGACGACGACGACTCGACGACGACGACGACGACGACGACGCCGACGACGACGACGGCGGCGGCGGCGGCGGCGACGACGACTCTGACGACGACGACGGCGACGACGATCCTCGACAATCCCCGACGTCCAGCTCAGCTCGGAGGAGGATGAGGCTGAGTTGGACGGCTTCGACTGGCGGAGGGCGGCGGCGACGTCGAATGTCGAATGATTATGGGTTAGGGCGGGAGGAGGAGGGTCGCCAAGCATAAGCATCATCCGAGGTGTTCGGCATCACGTTCTGGCTGAACCCGCCGACGGCCAAGAGCCCCATCGCGGGGGCCTTCCCGGAGATCGCCTGGTCGGTGAAAGACATGGCGAAGGCCGAGCAGGCCCGCATGGCCGTCATCACAGACGTGCACCACTGGTGGGTCGACAAGGACGGCTTCGTCTCGGTCACCGACCTCAGCTTCAAGGATGAGGACGCGGACTCCGACGACGGCTACACCATGGCGGCCTTCGACATCACGATCGCCAGGCTCGCCGTTACGATGGGCGATGGAGGGGGTGGCGGAGGCGGAGGCTGACGAGATGACGATGATAAGTATTGCGATGGCTGCGGCGGATGCTTGAGACATGGGCGAGGAGGGAGGCGAGAGGTGACGATTGGGGAGGCCGCCGCCGACGACGACGACGACGGCGACGACGGCGACGGCGACGACGACGACGACGACGACGACGACGACGGCGTCGACGACGACGACGACGTCGACGACGGCGACGACGGCGACGACGCCGACGACGACGACGACGGAGGCGGATGAGCCCTCCCTCCCCCCTCGCCCTCCCAGGCTTGCCACGAAGGCTGGCGTGCAGCCTCCCGGCGGTTGGGCGAATGCCGACCTGGTCTCGCTCTCGCGCGATACGACCGAGCAGGGGCGCACGGCCAAGCGGCGTGCACTGGTGGCCAAGAAGTGCGGCGCCCCGATTTTCCCCTCGGTCGTCGGCGGCAACGCATGCGTCAGCCACGCTCGCTCGAGTGCCGCCGCGCCGGGCGGCCAGCAGGACCGCGCGACGACAGGCGCCGCGGCGTCGTCCAGTGCCAGTGCTGTGCAGAAGGGCAAGGATGCCCCGTGCGATAAGCACTTGCTTAAGTAGGCACGCCTCGCTCTGATGATGATGGCGACGATTCGAAGATGTGACGATGGCGACGGCGACGACGACGCCGACGCCGACGCCGACGCCGCCGACGCCGGCGCCGGCGCCGACGCCGACGCCGCCGCCGCCGCCGCCGACGACGACGCCGACGACGACGGCGACGACGACGACGACGACCTAGCTAGACGACGACAACGACGACGACGACGACGTCGACGACGACGACGACGACGACGACTACGACACGTCGACGACGACGCCGACGACGACGCCGTCTCTTGGGCCTGCCGGCGACGGAGGCCACCCATATTTTGTAGATATGCCCCGTGCCCCGACGCGCGGCGCCTCGCCCGACGCCTCGTCCAGGTCGTGCGCCGAGGCGCCGCCATTGGTGCGGGCCTTGCAGCTGCCGCATCGCCCCCTCCCACCCACCCACGCCTCCCTCGGGGTCGGGTTCGGGGCCCGCCAGGAGCCCATGTGAGTTCCAGAGTAGTAGTCATTCCAGGGAACCCGATATCCCGATATCCAGGCAGGGTGGGTGGTCGAGCTCTCCGGGCGCCTACGTGGCAGACCACCCGCAGGATGGGGATGAGGAGTCCGTCGGTCGGAGATTGTGTGAGGTGTGAGGTAGATGCAGAATCTGCATCTACCTCGCACCTCACACAATGCATCTACCTCACACCTCACACCTCTACCTCACACCTCACACCTCTACCTCACACCTCACATCGTGATGATCTGCATCATGCAGATCATCACGATGTGTGGTCTACCTCTACGCCTCTACCCCACGGCGGCGGCGACGGCGGTGGCGGCGACGACGACGACGACGGCGACGGCGACGGCCCGACTGCGGCGACGACGTGACGACGGCGACCGAGGACTCTCATCGTGCCATCTTGTGGGTGCCGACACGCGAGCACACGGTTTTACGCCCCCCCCCTCTGGGCCCCAGGCCCCGCCCCGCACGCGCTGCGAGCCGCGGCGCGAGCGTCAGCGCGGGCAGGTCCGTCGGCCCGTCGGCGCCTGTGGAGTAATTCCACGGTCGATTGCCGACCCGACCGATCTGCACCCACTGTACAGTCGAGGAGCGAGCGATCGAGCCTCGCGCAGCGTGCCATCGATCGACAGAAACAGCCGTCGCCGCCACCATCGTCGACTGTCGCCGACTGTCGCCCAGCCCGCCCAGCCCTCCTAGATCTAGATTCGGGGGTTGATAGACCTCCGATCGCGAATCGGCCGTTTTCGGCTCTCGAGAGGGCGTCGCGGCCGTCGTTTTTGCGGGTCCAGGCCCGTCGGGTTCGGTCCCAGGTCGGTTACACTAAAGAGATGTTTGCTAAATGGAGGTCTGTCCACCGCCGAAAGATTCCGCATTTCCCTCATTTCCTCCATCCCTACGTGCAAGTTTCATCACTTCCTCCCCCCTCCTCCCTCCTTCCCCCCCCCCCCCTCCCTCCTTACTCCGTCCTGCCTTCCTCCCTCGGACCGCCGCCCACCCAAAACGTTGTCGGACCGCCGTCGGAAGCTCCAGGGGTTCCGACTTCCGACGGTCTCGACCCTCAACTTTACCCCCCCCTATCCCTTCGTTCTGGACCCGTCTACGCGAAGATCGGGACAATCTCGGATCGGGATAACTCGAAATCTCTGAGGATCGGCGGGTTTGGAGGATGTATTGGGCGCCGCGGCCGCTCCAGAGCGTTGCGGAACGCTCTGAGAGCGCTCCGGAACGCTCTGGAGCGATTTATCCCGATCCTAGCCCTGTTTTACTGTTCCTCCTACAGGAGGAGTGGTCAAAGATAGTCAGAAAACAGTCCTGGGACGATTTTTGGATTATGTTTTGACTATTGGGGGGTATTTTGTGAGCATTTTGACTCTTTAGCCCGGAAATCCGCCTGTAGGGGGACAGGCCCGACCTAAGCCTACCCTCGCCGATCAACGATTCAGGCAACTCGATGGGCGGCGGGGGCAGGTTTCGGAATTCGTCGAGCACGTGGCGACATCCGAGCTCCCACCCCCCGCCTCCCTTCGATTCAGGATGAATCAGGAGGGGGAAAAACACACAGACACAATTCATCGTCGATGCCCCAGAGTATGGGAAAATATGGGAAGTGGGGGGAAGACAAAAATCAAGAAAATATGGGAAAATATTGGGAATCCTTTTATTTGTGTGTATTTATTTGTGTGTCCTGGGGCCCCTCCCATCGATTCAGGAGGAATCGATGGTTGTCGAGGGCAGGGTCCGGGCGAGGTCGCCATCTACCTGCACGCTCCGCCGGTGCCACGCCGCCGCCGTGAGGGCGCTGTGCTCGGAGGCGGCGGCGACGGGTCGAGCGGCCTCGGGTGGGCGCAACACGTCGGTCCATGGGCGCCGATGGTCCACGTCTTCGGCCAGGCTCCCCAGCGAGGGCACGTCATGCCCGCCCCTGGTCGGGGGCGGAACAGAGGGGGGTGATGACTAGGGGGGGGGGGGGGGGACATCGTGGCGTGGGCCATGGTATCTCCCCAGATTTCATATGGCGCCCCTTCTTGCTTCATCACGTCCCCGGCCCCCACGCTGGGCAGCGCACGTGCCGCCGGTCATGATTTGCACCCCCCCCTCTTGGACACCCCCCTCTCTCTGGACGCCCGAAATGGGTACGGAAAGAATGGGTACGATGCCCAACAGCAGTTCCTGCTCATTTTGAACAGGACTCGCTGTCCGCGCCGCCGCGGCCTGTGTCCATTTGAGACAGAGGGCCGCCCGCCCAACAGCGGCCGCTGTTGGTTTGGGACAACATTTGTTGTTGGGCATTGTACCCATTCTTTCCGTACCCATTTCGGGCGTCCAAACTCTTGGCCGCTCCCGACCTGGGTTCCTCGTCACCATCGCCGCCTCCGCTGTCCAGGCGACGGTAGCATGGCCCACGGCAGGCCTGCGCTGTGCCGCCCAAGGCGGCCCGCCGCCTCGGCGCGGGCGGCAGCCCCTGGTGCGGGCGCGCCCGAGGTCGAGCGTTGCCGGCGGCCTGGAGTCCGACGACGTCGAGCGACCCACCAAACCACCCCAACCCAAGCCGAAGGTCCAAATTCTTCCTCGATTTCCAGTGGGGGGGGGGGTTGGGGAACATTGAAAAAGCACATGGAACCCGCACCCCCCCAACCCAACCCGAAGGCCACAATTTGCACTCCATTTCCAGGGGGGGGGGGTCGGGGAACATTGAAAAAACAAGTGTGGAGCCCGTACCCCCCCGACAACCCGAAATTCGATCAAATTCGGGTCTTCGGGTTGGGTTGGGGTGGTCTGGTAGGCAGTCCGACGGCGTCGAGCGACCCGCGCAGTTCGGACGGTCACGATCCGTGCAGTCCGAGCAATGCCCTCGGTGCCAGGCATCGTCGAAGAAGAAACCACAGAAGCCAAGACTCTTGGCGCTCCGCGCGGATGTCTTGTGTCCGCGCTGGGTCCCCCTGGCGGCGCTTCCAGGGCCTCCCCTGGCGCGCGCTCCGTGCGCCAGGGAGGGGGGTCCGGCGCGGATTCAAGAAATCCGCGCGGAGCGCCAAAAGTTTATCGCTCCAGCGCGTTCTCGAGCGCTCACCCATCGTACCCCAGCGCTCTGGCACGGCCGCGACGCCCGCTGCACCCGTCAAGCCCATGGGCCCCTCAGAAATCCATGATTGGTCCCCATCCGAACGTATCCTCATCCTTCGGTTTTCGATCATGCACTCCGTATTCAGCTCAATCTTCCAGCTTTCGCGCGGAGAGCACGCCAAATACAGTCAAAGATGGGCGTTGCCGACAAAGACTTGCGCGTACTACCTTAGGCCGGCGAGTCACCGGAGGACCTCCGACTACCGCGGAAGGCCGATGGGCAACAAGGGGTGCGTGGTCGAACGCGCATTCCAGAGTTCATGATACATGCAAGGGTCTGACTTGAGTTGGCTAAGGGGGCCTGGCTTGACAGAAGGCTGTCCTGTAACAGCTTGCCCAGGGGGGCGGTCTAGCATTGTCCGAGGGCTGTGGCCTCTGTACGTGGGCCGCAGCAGAAGGTTCCCCCTGGGAAGCGCGCAAGGCCTCAACACGGCCCAGGACAAAACGCAAACGACTTGCGGGGCTTGCATCTCACTCGGGATTCACGGGCACCCTGCATCTTGCTGTGGGTGGATCTGTTGTTATTTCCTGGGCTCAAAGCTGAGAGTTATAGTCCATTCGGGGATCGGGACCACGCCCACACCACGCAACAGGGGTGTCCTTCTTGGCTCGTAGGGGGGCATCGAGGGAGCTCAACGCCGCCCGAGCCCTCGTCCCGCCCGGGGCTGCTGTCGCGGGGACCTCGTCTGTTATCGGTGGTGTATGCCATCGGGCGAAGCGCCAGAGTTTCGAGGAACTTGCGACACGGCGATGTCGCTCGTCCTGGTTTCGCCTGGGGCCAAGCCGACAGCGCCCTGCCGCTGGCTTGGCCCCGCCCAGACGTGTGCTCTGTTCCTCGGGCGAGGACCCTCGAGGAGCCTCCTGTGTCACCTCGCGAAACAAGAAACATACACGCGCGACACCGCAGCATGCACGGGGGGAGGACGCCCTAAAACAGGGCTAGGATCGGGATAAATCGCTCCAGAGCGTTCCGGAGCGCTCCAGAGCTTTCCGGAACGCTCTGGAGCGGCCGCGGCGCCCAATACATCCTCCAAACCTGCCGATTCTCAGAGATTTCGAGTTATCCCGATCCGATTTTGTCCCGGTCTTCGCGTCGTTTTACGCCCGAGCGATGGCCAGCCTGGGCCAAGCCGACGGCGCTCTGCCGCCCCGTGGCGAGGTCCTCTTCTACTGCCTGCTGGACCACGACACGCTCCAGGGGCACGGCGCGCTCCTGTGGACCTACGGCAACATGAAGGTCAAGGAGGACGGCCGCCGCGACCGCGCCGGCTCGCGCCTGCTTCATCTCAGGCAGCCTCCTCCCTCCTTTTCCTCCTCCTCCTCCTCCTCCTCCTCCTCCTCCTCCCTCTCCTCCTTCTTCTTCTTCTCCTCCTCCTCCTTATTATTATTCTTCTTATTATTGGTTTTCTTCTTCTTCTTCTCCTTCTCCTCCTCCTCCTCCTCCTCCTCCTCCTCCTCCTCCCTCGGCCCTGGGCGTTCGTGGTCCTCGGGCTCGATGTCTTTGTGGCGCGTTCTCGCCAGTTCTCCACGGCTCCCTGGCCTCGGGAGGACGGCCGCCGCCACCGCGTCAGCTCTCGGGCGATCGCAAACACGGATCAGGGGGCGTGGATACGCGACGGGTCCCGTTTCCGTGGGAAACCGTGGAGTTCCGCCGCCGAACGGGGCGGCGCCGGCCGCATTTTGGGGAGGGCACCTCCCCCGATCCATGGATTCGGCGACCGCGCGCCAAGTCCACGGATCGCTGGATCGCTAATCCATGTTTGCGCGCCTCCGAAGCTCGCGCCTGCTTCTCCTCAGGCAGCCTCCCCCGGCCCTGGGCTTTAGTGGTCCTCGGGTTCGTTGTTTTTTTTGTCCTGCGCGTCTTCGCGGGTTCTCCCCTGCTGTCTGGTCTCGGGAGGCTCTTTTCGGCAGCTGCGCCGCGCCGAGAGCTTCCCGAGGGTGCCCAGACAGTCCCGCGGGAGTCTCGAGCTGTGGACCAGAGACCCCTGGGGAAATGGTGGGGATGGGCTCCGCCAGGGACACATCGGCCCCCCGTCGCCCATGCATCGCCAACAGGGGCCGGACAGCCCACCCCGCCGAAGAAGAGGCGGGCTCGTTGTCCGGGGCCGATCGTCGAGCTATCGGCGATGTGTCTTCCATGTCAGTTCCCTGACTCCCCCCATGGACCAGTCCCCCTGCCGCTGTTCCTCGTGGCTGCGGCAGCAGCTGCGGCTCGTGTCGGGTCTCCTGTGGAAGCAGGCGGGGCAAGTCGGGCGGGAATGCTGAGTTCTCCTTCTTGCCTCTGGGCGCCGCGCTTTTTGCGGATATGTGCGCCGCCTTGCATTCCAGGGCGGGGCCGCTTGGAGCGCGCTGTCTCGCGATGGCGGACGATGCCCCCTCTTTTCTCGCGTGTCCCACCAGTTGACTTTTTGGACCTCGGTATTCCTGTACGGTAGGTTCGCGTCGTGTCGACCAGCGACGACCCCGCCGCGGGCGTTCAAGGTTGAACGCCGCCAGTGGCCCAGAATCGGCCTACATGGAACGATCGGGCGATCGAAAAGCCGCCGATCGTTCAAAAATTGAACGATCCATCCGGTGTCAGAAACCAAAGCTGGGGTCGTCACGACACGAACCTGCCGTACCCAGGCTATCCGTGCCCCATGCTCCTCCTGCTGCTACACATGTAGGATGGCTACTGAGGGGCCTAGCGGGGGGCGTAGCGCAACATCGCCCTTGACGATCATGAACAACGGGGTATGGGCTTGCTAGTTGACGTCGTCGTCATTGAAGTTGTATAGTCGGACCGAGGTATGAGATCGAGGTCGGTTCGGGCGGAACGCCCTCATGTTATTCGTGCTTTCTGGACGTCCTTGTGCATCCTGGGGGAGGGTGCCCTCGGAGGTTCTTCGGTTTGGCCGGCGGAAGGCCTCATGTTGTCGAAGTAGGTTTTTTCTGTCCTACGCTCGACTGTATGATCGTTTTCACTTGTTTGCCCCAAGTGCAGAACCTTGTCTTTTATCATCGTCCCCCCTGTCTTCCTTGATCGTCATCCTGCATGCCTACTTCCATCCATGAGAATGCACCCCGTTGAGTGCGACACGCATACGCAAAGGAGAAGGATGCGGGGACTTGTGGAGGAGAACTCGGGCCACTCGTCCGGCTGGCTGCAGCCGGTTCTCCCCTCGCAGGAATCACGGAGACGGTGAGTCGGCCCTCGGCCTGGGCCCACGGTGGCGCGCGTTAGCTGTAGTGACTATCGCGGGCCTCCCAGCGCGATTGCGAGGGAGACAGCAGGAGGTCGCTGCTGTCCGCAACACGGGCTAATGGGCACAAAAAGTGCCGCACATGTGACGTGACATAGCCGCTGCCGTCACCTCTGCCTGCTCCTCCGCCCTCCCCTCCTCCGTCTCCTCCACCTCCTCCCCTCTTCTCCTCTATAGGAGGCGTATTCAAAAATATGCCCAAACATATGGTGAGGACGATTTGTTTTGCATTGTTCGATCATTTCTTCGTTTTTCTTTACTGTTCACAAATTTTTGCTTCAAAATCTGCCTGTAGGGGGACATGCCCGACCTAACGCTATTGGGAGCGGCGATCGCTCCTGGTTGAAGGATCTCCGCGGTGTCAAGCCAGCGCCGAAACCGTTCTGACGCGAACATGCCGGCTGTGGAACATTGTTTCGTCTAGGTGTGTTGATACGTTTTGCGAAGGCGCGCTCTTTCCTTTCGCCCTTGGTTCGTTCACTTCCTGCTTTCCCTCGTCCTTCCCTCGTGCTTCTGAGCAGAGCTGGCCCGCTTGAGTTGCGGGCAAGCCCCCCCGTCCGAGGAGTTCATTGAGATTACGAACATTGGCTACTCACTCTGGAACCAGCACTTCGCCACCATCTCCAAGCTGATCGATTGGTTCAAGGAGGCGCTGTGCCGTGCAGCAGCGGCTGTATCTTCAGCAGTGGCCGCTTAGGCAGCAGCGTCTGTGCCAGTAGTCGCGGTGGTTATTGTGGTAGTAGTGCTAGTGATGGCAGTGGGCGCGGCAGTAGTACAGCAGTCGTGGTTGTTGTAGCTTTGGTGATGCCAAGGATATTGAACTTGTTGTAGTTGTGGCAATCGTTATGCCAGGTAGTAGCAGCAGTGTGAAAAGAAGTAGCGGCAGGAGAAGTGCAATTGTTAGTGGCGGTGGTAAAGTACTGCAAGTGGGGTTGTGTAGTGGTACAGTTGTAGTTGCAAGGTTCGTGCCGTGTGTGTGTGTGTGTGTGGAGCAGTTGCAGTGTCAGTTGCGGTTGTGAGGGATGTGTGTGCGTGTGCGTGTGCGTGTGCGTGTGTGTTTGCGTGTGTTTGTGCGTGTGTGTGTGTGTGTGTGCGTGTGTGTGTGTGTGTGTGTGCTCGTGCGCGCTAATAGGTCGTTGCAGTTGGTGAATGTCGGTCCCGGTGGTAGAAGCTGCGGTTGGCGATGTTGTTGGTGACACATGGTTGCAGACAAGGTGAAGGAATACATTGATGGACGCAGAATGCAGGGATTGTTCGAGACCTGACGCTCCGATGCCCGTTGATCCCTCTTCCTATGCCGGAAAGCTTGCTGCTGTCCCAGGCCCTCCAGGCAGCGAGTCGCATTGGCTCCACGAAAGATGTCCTCCCTCGTGATTCCTCGTTCCGTCCCCCGTGGCCTCTCCCGATTTCCTTGCCTGCCCTCCCTCGGCATTGCCGAAGACAAGAAGACGCGGTTCTGGATGCTTGTAACTTCCCTTTTCTCGACGATCGACGCCAGAGTTCCAGACCCGTGCAGCTGTTTTTCTGGGTTGGCTCCGTTTTGTTTTGTTGTGGCCGTCTTTTTTTCTCCTGTTTTGGCCCCAGCAGGTGTCGTTTTGTTCATGCTTTGGGCTGCCGCGTTTGTTCCGTGTTGGTCGACCGCAACACCAGAAGTTGCAAACGGAACAAGATCAGAGCTCCGAATCATCAGGGATAACTCGGGTCAGGGCTAACTCGGGTTCGCTTTTCAGGATTCCGAACCCGAGTTACCCCGGACCCGATTTACCCCGGATAGTTCGGGCGTCCAGGACCCCAACTCATCAGGGATGACTCGGGTCAGGGCTAACTCGGGTTCCTTCTTCGGAAATCCAAACCCGAGTTTCCCCGGACCCGAGTTACCCCGGATAAATCGGGCGCCCAACAAGACAGCGCCCCCGGCGGTGGAACGAACACTTGAGCTGCTGCTGCCCCCCCACTGTGGCGCCACCCATCTCTCCGCCCCGGCTCCCCGTGGGGGGGCGGGGCGCCGAGGGGTGGCGCGGCCGACGCGCCGACCGCCCCTCCTATCGCGGCCCTGCCCCCGCTGCTCCTGGCATGCCCTGGTTCGATGCTCGTTTCGGGGACCTTCCTGGAGCCCACCTGACGGATCTGTTCGACCCCAGTTCGACTCAAGTTCGACTCAAGTTCGGCTCAAGTTCGGCTCAGGTTCGACTCAGGTTCGACTCAGGTTCGACTCAGGGCCGACCCAACTCGACTGACGCTCGACGCAGCTTCGACGCACGAGTGGAGCGAGTGGCTCCAGGGAGGTCCCCAGAACGAGCATCCAACCTTGGGCTGCCGCCCGAAGCGGCGCCCTCGAGCACTGCGGATGCCTGCCGAGTGCCTCCGACACGATCCGGCCAGCCCGAGCCTCCTGGTCCGCTCGGAGATAGCCTGGCTCCCCGCCCCTTCCCGCAAGTCCCGCGACCACGGAGGAGGAACAGCAGGGGGTGGAGCAGGAGGAGCAGCAGGAGGCGGAGGAAGAGTGGGGGAGGAGGAGGAGGGAGTCTTAAGTTACACTGCCTCCCCTCCCTTTTCCCCCCGCTGGCTAGAGCATCGTGTAGAGGCTAGTAGAGCGGCTGAGGCGAGGTAAAATCAGGACCAGGACCGCGCAGGCCCAGTGCAGAGGGCAAAACGAGGGAGGAGGAGATTGAGGAGGAGGAGGAGGAGGAGGAGGAGGAGGAGGAGGAGGAGGCATGTTGGCGTACACTGGGGCATCCGGGGGCGCCGCTTGGGCCTCTTTGGGATTTTTTGGGGGGGCCTCTCGGGGGCGCTCTTTGTGGGTCGCTTGTGGCCTGGGTTTTTGTTTGATGTCCTGTGGCGCTCTTGCCCCGTCTGACGCCTTTGGAGGCTGCCCTGGAGGCGCTTTGGGGCCGTCTTGGACCTTGGAGGTCTGCCGGGCCGTCTTGAGGGCCCTCTTGGGGCCGTTGCCCTCTTGGGCTTGGGCTCCTCTTGAGGCTCTCTTGGGTCATGTTGGGGCCATTTTGCGGCCCCAGTGGCCCTCCTCAGGTTTTTGCACATCGATCGCCGGAACACCTGCGTTCGTTGCCAGCCGACAGATGGTTGAATGGAAATATTCAAATGGTTGATTTTCCTCCTCCTCTTCCTGCTCCCTCCCTCCTCCTCGTCTGGCTGGCCTCTCGGGGGTTTTCTTGGGAAGTTCCGTGCCTACTTGGAGCCGTATTCGAGCCGTCTTCGGGCGGCCTCGGGTTTTCTTGGAAGCATCTCTCCAGTTGTCTTGAGCCATCCTGGGTTCTCTGGTGCCACTTGGGGGGGCAAACCGAGGCCACCTCGGGGCCGTGCTGTCCAGTCCACCGTGGGGGCCTTCCTGGGCCGTCCTCGGGGCGCCTGGGGGCCCAAGGAGATCTTCCAGCGAAGTGCCAGGTCGCACCCCCCTCCCGATGGCGATGGCTTGGCGCATGCCACCAAGCATTGGGGGCGGGCCGACGGCCCCGCCGACCCCCCCGACGCGACCCCCACCGCGGGCAGGCGACAGACACATCAACCGTCGACTCCCCCGCCCCAGGTGCAGCACAACGCTGCTGTACATCAGGGGAATCTGCGATGACACCGCACGTGCAGAACATGCCATGTACGAACTCCACGGCAGCATCCGACGAGCAGGACACCTTCTCCACCGAGTCGAGGATCAGGTGCGCGGCCTCACCAGCCCCGTCGGCCGCGTCGGCACCATGAGGAAGGCGCCTCCTGCGACGACGACGTTCCCCAGCATTTTGACCCTGACGACTGTCGAGCTCGGCCTGGCTCGCCGTCGCGATGCGCGCAGCAGGCACTCCGAATTCGTCGACCGCGAGGTCGCGGCGCTGCACCACAGCAGGTTGCACGACAGCGTCTGCGTCTCCAGCGGCAAGAACGTGAACGATGAGACGAACACTCACCACCCAGCAAACCACCCCACCCCCACGCCGAACACCTCAATTTGCCATCCATTTCCAGTGGGGGGGGGTCGGGGAACATCGAAAGACCGCATATTGAGCCCATACCCCCCCCCCCTCCCACCCGAACTTCGCTTCTTCGGGTTGGGTTAGGGTGGTATGGTAGATAGTCGCACGCCCCTCCACTGGATCGCAGCCGCCCGCCCGCAGCGCACCGCCTCCGCCCGCAGCGCCTCTGCCTCGGCAACGGCTTGCGCACGGTGCTGCGGCAGCCGCCGAAGGGCTCCCTCCGCAGCGAGCGCTGCCGCGGCCCTCGCCGTGCGCCGCGCCGCAGCGGAACGTCGCACAATGCCACTTCCTGGGGCCTCATCCCCTAGGTTCGCCTTGAACATGCCCAGGGCTTTGTTTTTTTTAGCGTGTTCAGCTCGGCGTCTTAGAACTCGTTTTTTAGCTTCTAGGTCTCGGCAAAAGACGAAACACGCTAAACTCATGATGCGTTATTTTAGCGTTTGCAGACATTTGTTGTGTTTTCAGCTTAACAGCGCCACTATAACACAACAACACCGCCAAGCCAGCTGCCCTGACACCGCTAAAACACGTAGCGACTTTTAACAGCGTGTTCAGCCTGTGCCTACAGCATAAAACGCAACACACGCTCAGGGCGTTTTTAAGGCGAACCAAGCTCATCCCTTACGGTCAGCTCGCCCCTGCCTTCGTTAGTCCAACCATCCCCAGGTCGCCAGTTGCGCACAGTGGGCAAAACGGCTTGCGGGGCGCGCGGCTTGAGCCAAGGTGGTTTGAGCCACAATGGTTACGGAGGACGGTGTATGATGGTGATGATGATGATGCTGATGATGATGATGTTCATGCCGATGCTGATGCTGATCACGATGTTGTTGATGATGCTGATGATGATGCTGACGATGCTGATGCTGATGCTGATGCTGATGCTGATGCTGATGCTGATGACGCTGCTGCCGCTTATGATGGTGCTGATGACGATGACGATGATGCTGATGACGATGCTGCTGCTGCGGATGATGTTGTTGTTGCTGCTGATGATGCGTATGATGACGATGCTGACGGTGATGCTTCTGATGATGGTGAGGATGATGATGCTGATTTGGATGTTGATGATGGTGATGGTGATGGTGGTGGTGGTGAAGGTGATGTCGACGATGACGATGCGGATTATGTGGATGATGATGTGAATGTTGTTGATGAGATTGATGATGCTGACGATGATACTGGTGAGGATGCCGATGCCGATAATGATGAGGATGCTGATGCTGACGATGATGCTGGTGATTGTGGTGGTGGTTAGAAGTGTGATGATGCTGATGTTGATGCTGCTACTGATGTGGTTGCTGATGCTGAGGAGAACATTGATGCGTCTGCTGATGCTGATGATGATGCTGCTGACGATGCTGATGCCGATGCTGCTGATGATTGTGATGCTGCTGCTGATGATGATGTTGCTGTTGTTGTTGTTGTTGTTGTTGTTGCTGTTGTTGCTTCTGCTGATGATGCTGATGATGACGATGATGATGCCGATGCTGATGACGATGACGATGACGATGCTGATGATGCTGATGATGCTGATGCTGCTGATGGTGATAGTGTTGGTGGTGGCGATGATGCTGCTGTTTCTGATGCTGCTGACGAGGATGATGCTGATGCTGCTGATGCTGATTCGGATTAGGCTGATGATGATGCTGATGCTGATGCTGGTGATAGTGGTGGTGGTGATGATGGTGATGGCGATGATGCTGCTTCTGATGCTGCTGCTGATGATGATGCTGTTGATGATGGTGATGAGGAGGAGGAGGATCATGGGGATGATAAGCATGATGACGTCGACGAGGACGACGACGACGTTGAGGAGGAGGAGGATGAGAAGAAAAAGGAGGAGGAGGAGGAGGAGGAGGAGGAGGAGGAGGAGGAGGAGGGAGGAGGGAGGAGGGAGGAGGGAGGAGGGGGGTGAGAAGTAGGAGGAGGGGAGGATGAGGAGGGGGAGGAGGAGGAGGAGGAGGATCAGGAGGGGAGCGTGCAGGAGGAGGAGGAGGAGGAGGAGGAGGAGGAGGAGGAGGAGAAGCAGGAGGATGAGGAGGAGGAGGAGGAGGAGGAGGAGGAGGAGGATCAGGAGGATGAGGGGCGAGCAGGGACCTACATGTTCGCGTATTTAGCGGCCTCCGTCGGACCTTTTTGGGCGTCTTCGGGGCCTCTCGGGGGCTTCCCTCTTAGGGGCCCCTTAGTTGCTCTTGATGGCCCTCTCGCCGCGTTCTGGGGTATCTTGGAGGCCTCTGGGCCTGTTCTGCGGCGCTCCTGGCACGTCTGACTCTGGGCCGTAGTGGGGCGCTCTGGCCTCGTCCTGGGCAGCCCACTCGTGGCCGTCCTGGGGGCCTCTTCGCCGCTCTTGGGGCCGTCTTGGGGGCCCTCTCGGGCTTCTCGTCCCGCTTCTCTTGGGCCCTTCGGGGGCCATCTCGGGGTCGCAGATGGGGACCTCCTTGGGAGGCTCTGTGACAAGCGCAGGCCGTCTTGTGGCGGTCTTGGGGACTCCTGGGCGTATCTCAGCAATTAGTTTGAGCGGTCTTGGGCAATCTTGGGCGTTGGAGGCCATCTTGGAGCTATGCAAGGCTATCTTGGAATATCTCGAGGCTTTAATCGGCCCTTCTTGTCATCATTCTGGACCGCCTCGGAGGCATCTCGGAAAAGAGAGCCTCCTATCGGAAAGGGTTGCTGAGGCTACGCAAGCCCCGCTCCCAGGTGCCCCATGGATGCAACTAGAAGGGCTCGGACAGAGGACATGGTAACGCGCCGGGCCCTGGTGGACACCATAGCCAAAGCGGTGTCCTGTGCAGGGGCCGCGGGAGGAGGAGGGAGGAGGGAGGTGGAAGGAGGGAGGAAGAAAAGGAGCTGGAGGAGGAGGAGGAGGAGGAGGAGGAGGAGGAGGAGGAGGGACGAGGAGGAGGAGAGGAGGAGGAGGAGGGAGGAGAGAGGAGGAGGAGGAGGAGGGAGGGGGGAGGAGGGGGGGAGGAAGGAGGAGGAGGAGGAGGAGGAGGAGGAGGGGAGGAAGGAGACGGAGGTGGGAGTGGGAGTACTAGGAGGGAGGAAGGAGGAGGAGAAGGAGGGAGGAGGAGGAGGAGGAGGAGGAGGAGGAGGAGGAGGAGAGGAGGAGGAGGAGGAGGAGGAGGAGGAGGAGGGAGGCGGGAGGCGGAGGGCTGCTGGAGCGAGGTGGAAGGCAAGGGGGGCGTGGCGAGAGGCCGGCTACCGGGCCTCCAAGCAGCTCCGCAGCGAGTTCAAGCAGTCCTGGGCGCAGCGGATGGAGGCCCGCCGCCGCTCCGCGCGGGGGGGGCGCGGGGCGGCCCCGCGGGGCCGCCTGCGGCGGGCGGCGCGCCAGGGCGGCCCCGCGGGTCGCCGCGGGCTCAGCGGGGCTGCGCCTGGCGAGCGCGCCGCCGGCGTGCCCGCCCCCCGCCTTCCTCCCCCCCTTCCCCCGCCCCGCCCCGCCCCCCCCCGCGCGCCGCTGTCGTGTCGTCCCCCGTCGTCGCCTCTCCCTCCCTTGCCACAGGGCCCCTTTCGGCTGGTATAGCAAGTGCGCGGGAGGGAGAGGGCACCGTGTGGTTGTATACGTATATATATATATATATATGTATATAAAGCGTGCGCATCTTCAGCGTCCTCCTCCTCCCCCCTCTGCGTCAACGAGCCTCAGTCCTCTCCTCGTCTCCTCCTCCTTTTGGCTCGCCCCGAGCACACAAACATGTAGCACCAGGGATGCAAGATGGGCCTGCGGAGTGAGCGAAACGACTCAATAGACATGTGCATCTCCAGCGTCAGCGCTCGCGACGCAGCCCGCCGATCAGTTTCCCACCACTGTTCGCCCAGCTGGATGATTTTTGTTGGGGGGTTTCTCTCGGCGATGAACGGTCCCTGAGCTACGTATATAAAGTGCATGTGCGTCTTTAGCGTCGCGCCAGCGGCGCGGGCCGCCCATTTTTTTTTTTCCCCCCTGTATTGTTGGGTGGGCAGGATAATGCCGTTTTTTCTCTCAGTGAATAATGAATGCTCTCTTGGCTTCCCTGCACCACAGAGCAATTCTGAACACGTTTGTAAGAGGATTCCAATATAGATCGACATGTTTGTTTTGCCAGGGGCGTTGCTCGCCATCCCCTCCTTAATCTCGTCGTGCTTGTGGGAGGATTGCACCTTGCGCTCTTCAGCGTCGGCGCCCGCGACGCTGCCCGGCAATTACTTTTCCAGTCTTGTTCGCCTGCGCTGGATAATGTTGGGTGTTTTCTTTCTTTTGGCGAATAATGTGCCGTTGGCTACCCTGCGCGACGGAGGAATTCCGAGCACATATGTAAGAATATTTTAATCTCGATCGCATTCGTCGCCGAGGCCCCTTCTCGCAGTCAGTTGCGCACATTTGCAAGGGGATTGCAATACAGATTGCATTCGTGGCCGAGGCCGGCCGGTTCTCACAGGCAGTCGCGTGATATCTATTTCCTTGCAGGGGAGTGGCGACGCAGGCCAGTGCAACTACACTCTACATTTACAGCTTTGTCGTCGGCGTCCGCGGTGCCGACGACGAAGCTGGAACTGTACATTGTGGAGGGCCCGCGCGGGGCCTGAGCTCCAACAGCCCTTTTCAGGATGGATCTCGCATGATCAAGTTTCTGAGCGCCGAGTTTCCGCACCAAGATCTTCCACGAGAGCGCTGCTGGCGGGCGCCCTGGGCAAAGCAGACATAGTTTCCCTGAATTGGTGGTGCACGAATCCGTGGGTGAGGCCGCCGATCCAATAATGAATTGCACCCTACTGGTGGCGGGGTCTGAAGACAGCCCTGGTGACACATTCGCTGCGGTGCACACAGGCGCCGTGGTGCACGCAAGCGCTGTGGTGTACGCAGGCGCTGCTCTGCGCACGGCTGCTGCGGTGCACGCAGGCGCTACGGTGTGCACGCGCGAGGCGGTGCGCGCGAGCACTGGTGGTCACGGGCGCTCTGTGGTGCAGCTCGCCGCCCACGTGCTGCTCTGATTTGGCCTCGGTCTTTCCCTGGGCATTCCCGCCAGCACACATTCGGGTAGCACGATCGGTTTGTCAGAGTGGGTGGTCACTCGAGACGGAATAGGAGTAAAACGTACAGGCGGGAAAAACATGGACCCTCCCCCGCTCCCAGCCCCCCACGCATTTTCAGAGGCGCGGTCGGGGCCCTTAAGGTCCAACGCGCGATGTAGGTACTTCAAAGATGGTGGCGCGCCAGGCGGAGCCCTCGGGCCCGCAGGCCTTCCCTGCACGGCCCCGAGCTGGGTCGCTCGGAGCTGCGTGCGCGGCGGAGCAAAGGGACCTGAGCGGCAGTCCTCCTGCTCCTCTTCCTGCGCCTCCCCGCTCTCCTCCCTCCTTCCCTTCCTCTCCCCCTCTTCCCCCCCCCCGCCCTCCTCGTCCTCCTCCTCCTCCCTGCCCATGGTGCCGAAGTACTCTCTGCAGCCAACAGAAGCGTGGCGGTCCAACACCTTCACTTGGCCCGAGAAGTCAGAAGGGTGTGCTTCGTGGGTGACCTCCGTCCGTGGAGGCGACGCGGCGCAGCCGAGATCGTGGGAGCGTCCGTGTGCTGCGCTCGGGCTCAGAGTCTGGAGGCACTGCGGACACGCGCTGCACCGCACCCTCCCGGGCCCGGTCGGGGCCCGTGCTGCCCATGGGGACGACCTCGCCCCGCGGCCGCTGGGAGGGCCCGACGCGGCGCGGGTGGGCGACGGGCGCGCACGCCGCGGGAGAGAGAGGCTGCGGGCTCCCTAGGCGCAGAGGCAGAGGCCATGGGGCGGCGAGCGAGGCGACGAGGACGAGGCTGGGGCTCCGCCGAGGTTTCAGCGCATCAGGTTCGACTAGACGTAAGTGTGACCTTTCGCCGGAGTGGCCTTTGGTGCGGGCACCAATGGGCCCTGAGATGGCTGAAAACGAAGCGGCAGCAGCGGCTTGCGCGCCCAGGTTTGGTCTCCCCGCGGCCCCCAAACAGCCGCGCACCAAAGGTCACTCTTACCCAGGGTCACTCTTGCGTGTAGCCGACTAGTCTGCACGAACGAAGTGGGTACGGAAAGAATGGGTACAATACCCAACGGCAGTTCCTGTTCACTTTATGAACATGGCTCCGGCCTGTGTCATTCGAGGCAGATCGCCGCCTGCCCAACAGCGGCCGCTGCTGGTTTGGGACAACATTTGTTGTTGTGCATTGTACCCATTTTTTCCACACCCATGTCGGGCGTCCAAATCAAGGGAGGAGGGCGAGCACCAGAGAGGGAGGGCGCCGACTTGGTGGGCGCGGTGGTCCCGCTGCAGGCGATGGGCTCGGGGCAGGACCCACGAGGGCGAGAGCACCAGCGCGGGCTGTGCCTGTCTCACCTGGTGCCGGTGAGCTGCAACATGGCCAGGGTGGGAGTGCGGGCCAGGCAGGACTGCTACTGCGCGGTGGTGGCGAAGCGCGGCGAGGGGCACCGGTCGGGAGCGCCGAGTGTGCGCGTGGCCGCGGGGGCGTTCGACGAGCTGGTCGAGGACAGGTCCGAGGGGCCGCACAGGGAGGTGCTCAAAGGCATGCCAGCGGCTGCTCCGGGGAGGAGCGGGGGCGAAGCTCGTGAACGCCGTGTTCGGCAGCTTTTGCGTGGAGGAAGCGAAGCGTACAGCGAGGAGGGGGCCGATGAGAAGGACATGAAGGCGAAGATGAGCCTCAACATGAACCCGCTGGCGGACATGGCGGTGGTGGTCGAGTGCCTCAAGGTAGAAAGGTCGAGGGCGAGGCTCCAGCGATCGGCATCCCGAGAATGGCCATCATGAAGGCGTTCGAGGAAGCGGGCAGGATCGCCATCGACTGGCCAGCACGCAGGAACGAGCTGGCCTGGGCGGTGGAGAGGCAGCCGCACGGGCTTCATTTGCAGCAGAAGCGATCGGCCGAGAAGTTGCTCACAGCAGCGTGCAGTTGGAGAAGGTCAGGAGCATGGCAGCGGCAGGCAGTATCCATGCGCAGCGTCTGCGAGCAATCGCAGAGCAGGTGAGAGTGCAGCGTTCGTGGAGGGGTGCGCCCTGCAGTGAGGCAGGCTCCCCCCCACCCATCGGCATGACGAGAGAGTTCCTCCGTGCCGACGCGGCACCGCCGCGAGGCCTTGTGTCTCCGTCCGGCGTCAGCCGCAGACCCCCTCCGACGGCAGCAGACGTCATCCAATGGGGCCAGTCAATATCGACCGCAGAGGACAAGCATGCGACGCTGATGTGAAGCACGCTGGCCAGCGGGGGCGAGGGAGACAATGCTCCCCAAGCGCATATCGTATCACATCATACCATACCAATGTATATAATATCGTATACTATCATTCTATACCACCGCCTAACATAGCTTACATATCATTCCATATTCTACCAGATCACATCAGATCATATCATATCAGCCCATTGCAGTTCAAGTCATACGCACCACGCTATACTATACAATATACTTTTCCCGCTCACATCATTATACACGATATCATGCCTGATCCTATAATACCATGGTCCTAGCCCATCATATCGTAATGTAGGATTTCATACCGTACAAGACCGTGCCATATCACACTACGACGTACAAGCCATGCCATACCATATCATAACGCATCACGCCGTATCATATCATATAATATAATCTCACATCATATCATACCATATCATATCATATCATATCATATCAGATCACATCATATCATATCATATCATATCATATCATATCACATATCATACTGCGATATACATTGTGGCATGCCATGTATTCTCATACCTTGCCAGACAACATCATACCATACACTATCCAATCATATAACATCGTGTCGTCTGTGTTTTAACCTTAACTGTTTAATGCATGGTGTATCAGGTCACGCCACTTCCTATCTTATCGAGCCGTACCATTTCATAGTATAGCATATCACACCACACCATACTTTACAACATCATATCTCACCACATTCCACCATATCCTATCATATTGTTTTCGAGCCAACTCATATCATACCATTGCATACTATATCATAGTTTCCTCGTGCTCCTTTTTCCCCATCCTCCCCCCGTGGCCACCGCAATTTCCGCTCTTCCCCCCCCCTCACGGGGCGGCGGGGCCCGTGCCCCCCCCCCCCCCGCGCGCCCCCCGAGGCCGCGAAGGCCAGGCGCGGGGTGGACGTGACGGAGGGCCAGAAGAAGAGGTTCGAGGCCGCGCTGGCCCACGGGGTCGGCGGCGCGCATCGCGGGCCGTATGTCGACGTCGTCGTCGTCGTCGCCGACGTCGCCGACGTCCTCGTGGTGGTGGTGATGGAGTGGGTGGTCGTCGTCGTGCAGCACGGGAGCAGGGAGCGGCGACACCGCCACCGCCCCCTGGTGGTGTGGTCCCCCCCCCCGTCCGGCTCGAGGCACCTCCCATCGCTGGAAGCCGTTCGATAGGGCATAGGGAGGGCTCGGGGATGCACATCCCGTCGCTGGAATCCCATCGCTGGGAAGGACCCGCTCGCTGGAATCCGGGAGGCATCGTGGATCCCTTCGCTGGAGGAGGGCTCCCTCGTGGTGGCGTCGCCGCGGCGTCGGCCGCTCGTGTCGGCCTGACGGGCCCCCTTCGGCCGAGCGCCAGGGAGCAGCCCTCAGGTCTTGTGGTTGACGGCCCGCGTGGCTCGGCAGGGGCCTGAGCAGTGCGAGACCGACCCAAACCAGCCGTCGGGACGTTTCTCCTGACGCGAGCGGGCTGTCACGGCCGGTTCACGCGGCGATGGCGCGTCGGCTGCGCCGGCGAAGCGTTCCGTTCTCCAGGTGGAATTCTGCACGATCGCGGGACGCAGAGGCACCGAGGGACACAGTCACGGTACAGGATCCGACGGGATCAACCTTGAGAACGATCGGGGCCGCGCCGACGCCGCACGAACCTGCCGGATCGGACGCGAGTCCAGGGGGCGATGCGGGGGAGCCGACGTACTCAGAAGGCCTGGAAGTCATCCGGCCTTTCCCTTCTCCTCCACCTCCCCCTTCTCCTCCTCCTCCTCCTCCTCCTCCTCTTCCTCCTCCTCCTCCTTCTCCTCCTCCTCCTCCTCCTCCTCCTCCTCCTCCTCCTCCTCCCCCTTCCTCCTCCCTCCTCTCCTCCTCCACCTCCTCCTCCTCCTCCTCCTCTCCCTCCTCCTCCTCCCCTCCTCCCTCGTCCCCATGCTCCCTCTCCTCCTCCTCCTCCCCCCCTCCTTCTGCTCCTCCTCCTCGTCGTTGTCCTTTTCTCTTCCTCCTCCTCCTCCTCCTCCTCCTCCTCCTCCTCCTCCTCCTCCTCCTCCTCCTCCATCTCCTCCTCGTCCTCCTCCTCCTCCTCCTTCTCAACGTCCTCCTCCTCCCCCTCGTCCTCCTCCGCCTCCTCCTCCTCGTCTTCCTCCTGGGCTTCCGCCGCGTATCATTAATACGGAGGAGGGGGATGAGGAGGAGGAGGAGGTGGAGGGTGAGGAGACGGGAGAGGAGGCGGGGGAAGAGGAGGGGGGCGAAGGAGGAGGCCGACGACGAGGACGATGACGAGGACGAACAGGACGAGGAGAACGAGGAGGAGGGGGGGAGGAGGAGGACCACGAGGGGCGGCGGTGTAAAGGGGGGCTTGAGAGACGGTTCCTAAAGGTGCCCGTCAGGGCCCCCTTGGGAGCCAACATGGGGCCAAAAGGGGGGCCCCAAAGGGCCCCAAAACGGAGCCTCGAAAAAGGCCCTCCTCAAGACTTCTCCCGGGCCGCGTCCGGCCTGCTCAGATCTGGCGGGTGGCAGTGGGCGGTGACCTACTCCGGATGGCACAATATTATCACGGGGGGTGACTAAGAGATCATTTCTTTATTGCTTGGGGCATGACTGGCGTCATGGCCCCCGCCTCCCCCCTCCCCCCCTATGACGTAACGCTCCCCCCCCCAGTGCGCTCCGGGCGCTGCCGCCGTGCGTATTGGGATCGGCGTAGGTGTCCGCGTAGGAATCCGCAGAGGAGTCTGGTCCGCTGTCGTCGTCGTCGTCGTCGTCGTCGTCGTCGTCGTCGTCGACGTCTTTGTCGTCGTCGTGGCTCGTGGCTCGTCGGTCGTCGCTCATCGTCGTCGTGCGCGCGGACGCGGCTGGAGCTTTAAAAAAAAAAATTGGGGCCGATGACGGCAATCATCTGGGGGGGTGGAGGGTGTCGATGACGTCACGCTTCGCGCCCGCGGCGACTGGGAATGCCTAGGAGACGGAGGACGGGTGGCACCAGCAAGTAGGTGGCGATCTGCGCCACAACGCCTGTGTATATCTCAGTGCCTGCGTGCACCACAGCGCCTGTGTACACCACACCGCCTATGTACACCACAGCAGCCGCGTGCAACACATCGTCAGTTTGTGCCACCGTTCGCGGGCACAACAGTTCTTGTGTACACCACAGCGCCTGCGTACACCACATCCGCCGTGTGCAATACAGCAGTTTACACCACACTGCCTGCGGGCATTGCAGTGCCTGTGTACACCACGGCGCTTGTGTGCACCACAGCAACCGTGTGCAACACAACACCTTTGTTGTATGTAGACTGTTAGAAGGAAGTCATTATGATAAAATGGAGCGACATCATGATGACAAAATGGAGCGTGGAGGACAATCCTTATGGACAAGGGAGCGCCAGGGGAATCTACGAATCCTTCCGAGTTCGCCCGCATCACCGTAACTCCTCACATCTGCGTCCAGGAGGCTCCAGCTGAATTGGCCGTCCGAAAACCAAGTGGGCCGATTGAATGGACCATTCTGCGGTGCACGCTGAGTTGCGCACGTGCGCTGTAGCGCCAACCTGCACGACAGGGGGTAAGGAGGAAGAGGAGGAGGAGGAGGAGGAGGAGGAGGAAGAGGAGGAGGGGGAGGAGAAGTTGGAAGAGAAAAAGGAGGAAGACGAGGAGGAGGAGGAGGGGGAGGAGGAGGAGGTGGAAATGCAGGAGAAGGGAAGGGGGAAAAACATCGCATTGTATCATCAGCACTTTCCTGCCGTGGCGCTTCCGCAGCAGATCCTCACGTACAGGCTCCTTCTACTTGTCCTATGCACGCAGGCATTGTGGTATACAATAGCGCTGCGTTGCACGCGGATGCTGTGGTGTAGACAAGCGCTGTGGCGTGCACAGGCGCCACGCTGCACGCAAGCACTGTGGTGTACACAGGCGCTGTGTTGCACATGGTCACCTCCGGTGTGCACATGTACACTGCCGCTGTAGTTTACGCAAGCACTGCAGTGTACACAGGCGCTGCGTTGCACACGGTTGTTGCGATGTACGCAGGCGCTGTGTACACGCGCGCTGTGGTGCACGCGAGCGTTGCAGTGTACACAGGCGCAGGGGGACAGACCGCCACCTACATGCTGCTCGCATCGTCGTCGTCGTTGTCGTCGTCGTCGTCGTCGTCGCTTGTCGCTCGTCGCATCGTGCGCGCGGGCGCGGCTGTGGTGCCGGAGCCACACGGCGGTGGGGGGGCGTTACGTCATACCCCCGCCCCGCCCCCCCCCCATGACGCCCGTCATCGCCGAACATAAAGAAACGCTCTCTAACTTCCCGACGGAGCGTCCCCATCCCTTCCCCTCACCGCCCCTCCAAGCGCGTCCAAATTCTCCCCTCTTTGCCCAGGAATGTGCGTTTCAAAGCCGCCATCCCCCCCGAAGCAACCCCCGACGGCACCCGCCCGTTCCACCTCCTCGATCCTCAAGAGGGCGATCATTATGCCATGTGGGGTCGATTTGGGGGTGAAGAGCTGGTTCCCAAAGGGGACCTTTGGGGCCTCTTTTGTCGGGCGAAGAGAACTATACACATGCACCGATCCTGGCAAGGCCCGTCCTTGAAGGTACCGGGCGTACGCACCGATCCTGGGCTCAGGATGGGCCTGGTCAGAATTGGTGTATGTGCATAGTTCTCTTTCCTCTATTTTGGAGCTAACAGGGGCCCAAGGGACCCCCAGAAGGGCCGTCGAACATGGCGTTATCCTTAAGACTTCTCCCGGACCGCGTCCGGCCTGCTCAGATCGGGCGGGTGGTGACGGGCTGTGACCTACTCCGGATGGCAGAATCAGCGGAGGGGTGGCGACTCCCCCGCCCCACCGCTCCTCCACGCGCGTCCCCATCTGGCCCAGGAGCGTCCACTTCGAAGCTGCCATCTGGCCCAGGAGCGTCCACTTCGAAGCTGCCATCCCCCCAATTCCCCCCTCCTGCGGCACGCGCCCATCCCCCCCCTCGAACCCTGGGGGGAGGTGATTATTATGCCATCCGGAGTCGACGGGGGGTGAAGGAAGGGTTCTTAAAAGGGGCCCGTCAGGGACCCTGTTTGGAGCCAGCAAATAATAGTTAGCAGCCGCGTGCGCACGCACATTTGCAAAGGAAGGCAAATCAGCGCGTCCGGCTGTACTGCCGCGCTGCGCCTCAAATGGATTCCAAAAGGGGGCCCCAAATGGATTCCAAAAGGGGCCCCAAAAGTAGCAGCAGGTGCCGTCCTCAAGATTTCTCCCGGACCGCGTCCGGCCTGCTCAGATCGGACGGGTGGTAATGGGCGGTGACTTATTCCAGATGGCACAATCGTCGGAGAGACCCGTCAGGGACTTGTTTTGGAGCCAGCAGAGGGGCCCCTCAAAGGGGCCGCAGAGGGCTTCTTTGGGGCCTTTTCCTCACCTCCATTTAGGCCCCCCCCATTCAAGACCCGCACGATCAGGATCTCGAGGCCTCCAGCCGCCAAAGACCAGGACAAAGACCGACCAGGACATGAGCAAGTTTGGGAAACGACATCCTTTCCTGCAAGGCCAGACTTGGTCGGCCAGTGCGGTGATTTGTTGCACTGCAGGATTCGTGTCTCTGTCCAGGTCTGGTGGGAGTTTTGTAGGCTTTCAGCGCACATGCCCATGCTTACTGTGGGAGTGGTACATTGCATTTTTTTGCCGTGCCGCCGTCCGAGAGAAAATGATTTCGCGGGATGTTGGATGTCCTGGTCGAGCGTGCCCAGGTTTACGCGGCCATGAAGGCTGTTCCAGCCGCGACGCAGATGATGCTCCAGGAGGGCCATCCGGGCACACTAGGGAACCACAGCCGCATCTACGTGGAATTTTAGGGAGGGCACCCTCGGGGGAGAACCCACCGACCTCGGAGCGAGCACTCTTGTTATGGTTGTGGTCAGTTTGGCCGTCCTGGGGCAGCTGGTTTCGATGTTCCGACAGTTTTTGGCATTCGGTAGATATCCTTCAGGGTGCGTTTTCGATGTGGTTGTGGTAGCTTGCTGTCTCCACAGGGCAATCACACCAGATTCGACCTCGATCCTGCCGCGCCGTACGAACAGGTGGTACGGGTAGAGGGTGGTGCGAGAGCTGCTGCATGCAGATGGTGGCAGCCCCGCCGCCGGGCCTTGTTCCTTGACAACTATATACACGCCGGTCGTTGAAAGTAGGAATTTTTGGATTCCCAGATCCCAAATCTTTTTCTAGCGCCTTCCTACTTCAAGAATCGACATGCTTTTGCTGTGTTTTGTTATTCTCTGGGAGGACCTGGACCCAATCCACTTCATCCGCCTTCCTACTTCATGTTTATACCTACTTCTTCCGACCGACGTGTACTGGCCCCTCTGGCGCCAGGAGGCGCTGGAGAAACCAGCTACGTGAGCGGATCCGCTAACCTTCCTTCACGATCCCTTCATTTCGCCCGCCATTGTTTTAGCTTTTGGATTTTTGCTCCGACTGCCCTTGATTTTTTGCGTTAAGGGACTCGCGCTGGTGCCCGCAACGGCTGCGGCAAAGTTTATACCCCTACGGTGCCACGTGGGGGTGCACACTTTCCAGCCGCCCAGGGGGCACGCGTCCCCGACGGCGGAGAAGCTTGCCTTGCACCCGTCCGCCGGAAGATGCTCTCGACAGACGACGACGGCCCTGAGATCCGACGTGGCAAGCAAACGTGCAAGATATCGTGAAGCTCCGCGCCCGGAGCCCCGGGGCCCCAGCTTTCGGCGCCATTTTCCGAGCTGGGTCGGCATGTGAGGGCCCCGGGGCCCGACAAGAGGCGGAAACTCAGGAGGGAAAGAAGCACACAGACACAATGAATCGTCGATCCCCCGAAAAAAGATGGGAAAATATGAAGTGGGGGGGGAAGACAAAAAAGCCCCAAAGATAGTAGAACATATGGGGAATCTTTTTTATTTGTGTGCATTTAGTTGCGTGTCCTGGGGCCCCTTCAAAAACGCCCGGCCCGCAGAAAGTCGGGCCGGGCGAAAGGGGGGGATTGGGAAATGGGGGGTTACGAAATTTGCTGCATGCAGCTGATTTCGGCCTCACCGAGGGGCCCATTCCTCGATAAATGGGCCCCTCCCGGCGCCGGGAGGCGCCGGGAAAATCAGCTACGTGAGCTGATTCTCAAACCCCCCCTTTGCTATCCCCCCCTTTCGCCCGACCCGAGAAAGGGAGTCGCCAGAGGATCTCCGGGGGGTGCCCGCCCCGAGGGCTTCAACTCCACGGCCACCACCACCTCCGGGCTGCAGACGCCGGGCGGCCCCGGCAACCCGATGACCGCCGGGGGCTTCACGGGGCCCGCGGGGCCGAAGGGGCCGCCTCTCTCCACGATCGGGGGCGGAAAAGAGGGGGGTGATGACTGGGGGGGGTGGATATCATGGCGGGGACCATGATATCATGGCGGGGAGCGCGTTCCACTGCTTGCAAAGTGCCCACTCCAGATTTCGTAATAAAAGGGCGGGGGTCTGGACCCTCCAAGACAAGCCATTTCAGACCTCCCCCGTGGGAGAACCCTCCAAAACATCGTCCCCAGACCCCCCCAGGCCCTCCAAGGTAGCTTGGAAAAGACCCCCCCCGAAATGAGACCCCCCTCCCTTTATTACGAAATCTGGAGTACTCGCGAACGTCTGAAAAATATATCGGAGGTGGACAGACCTAATTGCCCGGACACGTCGATTGAGGAATCGGCCGTTTTCGGTTCGCGAGAGGGCGTCGCGGCCGTCATTTTTGCGGGTCCAGGTCCGTCGGTTTCGGTCCCAGGCCGTTTTCCTCAAGGGGAGATTTACTAAAGGGAGGTTTGTCCACCGCCGAATATATGTCGGCTGGGATGTGATTTATCGCAGAATCCCCGCGTCGTATCCAGGCCATTTGCGAGTAGTTACCTTGCGAGTAGTGGAACGCGTTCGTCTACTCTCGTGGCGGTCGGAGCGGATGCGACAGGAAGGGGGGCGACCAGCAGCAGCAGCCCCTGCTCTTGAAGGGAGCCAGGCCTCCCGGACGGGGTCGGAGTGACTAAGAGGGGTCGGCCGGTGCACCGCCGGTGTGGCTCGATGTGGAGCCCGATTCCCTCGACGCCGACGTCGGCGATGCATCGGCGATGCCTCGCCGATGCATCGCCGATGCGGCGGGATCCTCCGACCCCATCTGCTCGGACCCCGGCTGGGAGGCCTCTGTATTTTCCATTTTCGAGCTCGTTTGGGTCCTCCACGGGCCCGGATGGACTGTCAGAAAACGCTTCCGGAGGAAGGACTGGTCCCGGGCAGAAGCCTCGGGGTCCAGGACCCGTTCCCCGCAGGACCCATTCGTTTCATGCCTTGAGCAGGACTCGCTGTCGCCGCCCCCACGGATGTTGTCAATTTGAAGCAGGAGGCCAGTTACCCAGCAACGGCCTTTGAATCGGGGGCGGACAGAAGCCCCAACAGTGACACGTCGATTAGTGAATTGTCCGTTTTCGGTTAGAGGGCGCCGCGGCCGCTATTTTCCAGGTTGCGCCCGCCAGGTTTGGGCCTCAGGTCGTTGTCACTAAACCACGTTTTACTAAACGGCGGTCTGTCCATCCCCGATTGAAGGTTTTGGACAACATCTGATGCTGGGCATCGTGCCCAGGATCTCTTCCCCAATGTCGGGTGTCCACAGCCTCTCGGGATTGCGTCGTGCCGGGCACGGCAGGACTGCGTCGTGCCGACGCGGCGGCGACCCCCGCGCGGACGTTCGAGGCAGGGCGCCGCCAGTGGCCCCGAGCCGCTCGACATCGAGCGGCTTGGGGAATTTGGGAAGCCGCGATCGTGCAACGCTGATCAGTATCGCTTCACCGACCCCCATCCCCATCCTCATCCCCTTCGAGACCCCCACCCAACTGTTACCCCAGTCGTGGATACCCCCCTCGAAACCCGAAGGGGACGGCCTAGGTCCCCATCTAGGGGGCACATCGGCCCGTGGGGCCCAGGCCACGCCGCCGGGGATGGGGGTCTGCTAAGCGATGCTCAGTGGAGCGATCCACGCGGTGTCAGGCGCCAACGCGCGGGTCGTCACGACGTGAACAGGGCCTCCCAGGTGGGGCCGTCAGCCTCCTCCGGGTCGGCCAAGACGGGCACGGCAGGCGTCGAGCATTGGCGAGGCGTCTTGGCTTGCCTATAGGCGTACGTCGGGCCTGTCCCTGTACAATGGGAATGTTCAAAAAATATACTCAGAACATAGTCTGGGGACGATTTTTTGACCAAGTTTTCGTATTTCGGGGGTATTTTGTAGATTTGTCGTTCCAAATCCGCCTTCGGGGGGACAGGCCCGACTTGACTATAGGCCCGCCAAACAGTGTCCTGAGACACGTGTGTGATTTGCGCGAAAGGCTATTGGAACATTCATGGCTGAGGCCGTCTTGTTTTCCTTTATCGGCTTCCTGTGTCAAGAACTTCGTTCTGTGAGTGGAGCACTATTGCGTTCTAAGTGCCATTCTCAATTCCCGTGGTAGGTTTGGGTCGTGTCGATGCGGCGGAGACCCGACACGGGCACGTTCAAGGTTGAACGCCGCTAGTGGCCCAGAATCGGCCAACATGGAGAGGGCGGGCGATCCAAAGGCCGCCAGCGCCAGGGTCGTCGCGGTGCGAACCTGCCCTAGTTACGGGAAGACAAGGGACTGAGATCGACAGACGACTAAGACGACGACGACGATGACGACGACGACGCTGACGACGACGACGACGCTGACGACGACGACGACGCTGACGACGACGACAACGACGACGGCGCTGACGACGACGACGACGACGAGGGAAAAAACATTGGCAGAAACATCAACTCTCGGAGGTCCGCGCGAGGAGTTTTTGGAACGGCGCTGGATCCCCTTGCTTGCGCCCCTGGCGCGCTCCGCGCACCAGGGGGGGTGTCCAGCGACGATGGAAAGTTCATCGCGGACTTCCGACAGCTCATGCTTACGTCACTATATGAGTATCTGTTCCCCGAGTTCTTGCCCATTTTGACAGGGCTCGTTGTCGGCGTCGCCGCGGACGTTGTCCATTTGAGGCAAAAAGCAGAGGCTGCTGTCTGTTTTGGACAACATCTGCTGCTGGGCATCGTGTCCATTTTTGCCGTAATCATCCTGGGCGTTCAAAACAGAGACCCAAGTCTCCAACGATGCGAAATCTATCAGTCGGGGTGCTTCTCACAGATTTCAGCCTGTGGGGCCGCTTTCTGGCCTCAGGAGCATCAAACATGAGCACGGAGCGACGAATTCGCCTCAGGAAAGTGGTCGGGACATCTCGGGGTCACGCACCGCCTTTGTGTCGTCGGAAGCCCCCGGGGCCCCACCACCGAGAACCCTTTTGGATGCAGCCACCCTCCCTGGGGCCGTGACCCGCCCGAGCGCCGCCCGGTGCCGGACGACTCCCGGGCGCGTGCCACCGCCCAGGGATGGTCCCGCCGACGGGCTGTGGTCGGACGGGGCCCAGGCGAGGACAGAGCCGTGCAGAGCCCTCCGGTTCGGAGGTGGGCAGACCTCCGACCCTGACACGTCGATTCAGGAATTGGCCGTTTTCGGCTCGCGAGAGGGCGTCGCGGCCGGCATTTTTGCGGGTCCAGGTCCGTCGGTTTCGGTCCCAGGCCGTTTTCCCTAAGGGGAGGTTTACTAAAGGGAGGTTTGTCCACCGCCGACCGGTGCGCTCTCAGAGCGGTGCGGATCGCTCCGAGAAGGCCGCGGCGCCCGAGGCGCCCTCCAGATCCGCCCGATCTCTGGGGTTCTCGTTTCGCAGCCTCACGACTGGCTTCTTCTTATTTCCCACAGGGCTGGAGCCCGATCTCGGGGAGGGGTCCACTCCTCCAGGATGCTCTCGGACGTCTGGCCGGGGAGGGGCGCATCGCGTCCCGATCGCGCGCGCATCGCCAATCAGGGCCTGGGTGCCCTCAGCGAGTCCGCCAGCTTGCGGTTGAGCCATCGGGAAGCTATCGCCTGTCGGCGGTGTACCGCCGATTCCACAAGCCATCGTTCCCCTCCCCGAGCCAGTCCCCCGGGGTCCCCAACTGCCATCGTCGTCTCCCCGATCGTCGCCGTTGTCGTCGTTGTCGTCCCCCCGCTGTCGTCGTGGGGAGAATCGAGGCTCGAGGTCGTCAGATGTTTTTTGCCCGAGGGGCCTTCGTCGGGGCCGCGGTGCTATGGGGCTGCCGTCGTCGTCGAGACTCGAACCACTCGGCAGCTGATGGCCCGCTTCGGACACGGTTTTTTTCAGAGTTCCAGTGGTGCCCGGCCGCCAGGACTCTGCCGGGGGGCGCGGCGATGCACCCGACCTGTACCACGCCCCTCTCGCTAAAGTGCCAGTCTGTACGCGCTCGCCCCGCCCAGGACATCCACACTATGCAGACGGTTGGGCGCTTCGTAATGGGGGGATCGTAAATGGTGTGGTCCGAAAAGGTACCCAAATGGTACCTAAACGAGCCCCCTGGGGCTCTGGAGGGGCCCGAAAGGGGCATGAAAGGGGACCTTTTTTGACCCCCCCATTTGTGACCCCCCCATTAAGCCACGCCCAAGACGCGTACTCTCTGCAGGCCACGAAGGGTACTTCCTTGCGTGGTGGCCTCGCCTCCGACTTCGTGCGCAGAGCGGAGCGCTCGCAGAGGGGTGCTGAGCTGCTGGGGGCGGGGTGCGCGGACAGAGCGGCGCCGCACGCACCCGACGCGCACTCGGTCTGCGCGCGGCCCGTCCTCGCGAGGCGCCGTCTGTCCGCCCTCTCTCCGCCGACGACGACGCCCAGTCCCCTTGGGCCGCGCCCTGCCCTATCTTCCAAGGCCTGTGGGTCCCAGCGACACCCACGCTGTGCCAAGGAGCCACGACCTCGCAACCTCGGCGGGGCCCCCGATGCTTCCTCCTGCCATTCTGGACGCGGCTCTATGCCTCGAGTGGCACCCTGTGACTTTGCCACGACTGGCGCCCCCGATGGTATGCCGCGAAGTTGTGCTCGTCCACCTCTTTGTAATCACGCGTCCAATGCAATTTTGATTTCGGTCGCTAGTCTTCCTTCGCAGCTAAGCCGCCCTCTGGTAAGTGACCGTTGGATGTGCTCGGCGGAGGTGGAGCAGCAGCAGTGTCCTGTGGGCGAGGATGCTGATTTCGACTGTGATGATGATGCTGATGCTGATGATGATGATGATGCTGATGCTGATGCTGATGCTGATGCTGATGATGATACTGATGATGCTGATGGTGATGATGATGCTGATGATGCTGATGATGATGCTGATGATGCTGATGATGCTGATGATGCTGATGATGATGCTATTGCTGCTGATGATGATGCTGCTGCTGATGATGATGAGGGTGATGATGATGGTGATGATGATGATGGTGGTGGTGGTGATGATGGTGGTGATGATGATGATGATCTGATGATGATGATGATGATGATGATGATGATGATGGTGATGCTGATGGTGGTGGTGATGATGATAATGCTTGGTAGTTGATGATTGAGGATGGTTGGTGATCGACGACTGTGCTGATGCTAGTGCTCATGAATCTGATGATGCTTATGCTGAATGGTAATGTTGATGGCGACGACGCCGACGATGAGGATGATGCTTCTGATAATGATGATGCTGGTGTTGATGATGATGACGATGACGACGCTGATGATGATGAGGACCAGGAGGAGGAGGAGGGGGAGGAGGAGGAGGAGGAGGAGGAGGAGGAGGAGGAGGCTGTGGCTGCCTGGGTGGGAGGGGTCTTCAATGCGTTCCAGAGCGCGCCCGGGCCTTTGGAGTTGGGGCTTGAGGTCTCAGCTCGCGACCGCCTCCAGTCTCAGTGTCCATTCCCTTGCGCGGTGGGGTGTGGGCGTGGGTGCACAGGCTCTGTGCATAATTCCAGACCTTCGCCATGTTCAGTGTGAAGGGAGTGGCCGTTTGGCCTGTGGTGTCCTACAGAGTCCCGTCGAGAGGGTGGAACACCCCACCACCTGGGGGCGGGTGTGGGGGGGCCATGTGGTGGTCGGCGGCAGGATCCCGCCAGGATCCCGCCGTGCGTGGTGGGGTGCGGCCGTGGTTGCGCGAGGCGTGCCGGGCGGTCCCGCGCGTACTGCCCTGCACAGTCGAGCTGGACTAGTAGGTCGACCCTCCCAACTCGAGAGTGACCTCGTGTCCTGTGCGTGGCGTCTCTTGCCTGCTGCACGCCAGAGGCAAGGGCACCCTGGGTGAGAGGCCAGGTTGCTCTCGAACGGTCGGCGGCAGGCCCCGGGGGACGTGAGAAAGAACAGGCCTTCTCAGAAGGATGGCGGGGCTTCGCAGACGCCCTCGCGCCTTCTGAGAAGCTTTCTGTGTCTTCGGGGAAGGCTTGGACGACTTCTCAGGGCCTTCCGAGCCTTCTGAGAAGGCCCGCCCCCTCTCATTTTCACCCCGGGGCGCGCCGTCGAAAAGAGTATCGTGTTCTCTTGCGTGTCCTTTGTCTAAGCCCCTGCAAAATATTAAACTCCTAAACTCTCCAGGCTCGCCTTCCGCGTACCCCCTCTTTCCTATTAAGAATCGATGTCATACACGTGCGGCCGGAATCCCTTGCAAAGAAGCACATCGGCTCCTGCAGGTCATGCGAAATCTAACAGAAGATCCAGTTCCGTGCACGCCTGCGCGCGTTGATGCCCCGGGCGCTCCCATGCGCTCCCCAGGCCTTCCCAAGCGCACCTACGCTTCCCATGCGCTCCCTGGCGCCACAGGCGACACAGGAGCTCCGCAGGCGTCCCCTCAGCTCTCCCGAGCTCCTGGGGGGGGTGCCCAAGACTCCCGCGCGCTCCCAGGCGCATCCCAGAGTCGCGAGCGCCGCCAGGCGCCTCGAGGCGTCCTGAGGCGCTCCCCAGGCGCTCCCCGGGCGCTCCCAGGCACGGCCACGAGCCTTCCTCACGCGCTCGCAGACGTCCCCAGGAGCTTCCGGAGCTCCCCTGCGCCCCGAGGCGCTTCCCGGGCGCTCCCCGGCGCTCCGCGGCGCGCCCAGGCGCCCTTCAAGCGCTGCCCCGCGCTCCCCCGGCGCTTCCCCGGGCGCTCCCGAGGGCTCCCCGGCGCTCGCACGCGCTTCCTGGGCGCTGCCCAGGCGCTCCGCGGCGCTCCCAGGCGCTACCAGGCGTTCGCGGGCGCTTCTCGGGAACTCCTCTTACTTCTAAGTGCTCCTGGGCACTCTGCAGGCGCCTGGGGGTGCTCGCAGGCGCTCCCCAGCTCTTGGGGCACGTTCCGATCTTGGCGGCCGACAAGGGCGAGCGACGTGGGCAAAAGGTGCGGGCAATATTTATATCCATATCCAGGGCGTCTTGGACTTTCGTGGAAGTGGCTCCGCAAGGCCGAGGCGCATTGGATATGGGTAAAATTCGAGCCTCTAGTAGGGGCCTGATGTTTATCCATATCCAGTGCTCCTCGGCTTTCTGGGGAAGGGAGCCCCAAACCCAAAGCTGCAGTGGATATGGACACAAGTTTTGCCCGCAAAAGGGTTACAGGGTCAGGGCTCCTCCATGTGGCGGAGCGCAGCACTGGCGTTGACATGAGTTCTACCAATGGGCCCGACTAGTGCTCGCTCCTCGCCGCCGATAGCGTCCGAGGTCGGACGCGCGACCCAACGGGGTCGCGCGTCAGTTCCGCAGCGAAGCCCGGTCCCCCGCCGGCTTTTTTTCTCCTTCCCCGTGCGCTGCGGCTTCACCTGTCGCTGCTAAACGTTTCTTGCTTCGGGCCAGATCCGCTGGCGCGCGCCTCCTGTTAGCTTCCTGCGCCCGCCCCATCTAGGTCCGCAGCGCTGTGCGCATTCCAACGAAAGCCTATGTTTGTTGCAGGCGAGCAGCTGCGTGGATTATTTGCTCGGCCTCCTCCTGACAAGGCGCCCAACGTCTTCAAGAAATCTCCACATGCAGAAATCCTGTACTCCTGCAGTTTTTTCTCCCTCCTCTCTCGTCGGCGTCGTCGTCTGCTGGCTCGTCCCCTCTCTCTCTTCCCTCTCTTCGATCCTTACCCCTTCTTGTGCCTGGTGTCTCCCCTCCTCACATTATCCTCCCTTTTCCCACTTCTGACAGATTGGAAAAACGCGCCGAAACCAGGCGAACACCAATCGAATACCTCCGGTAGCCGTCGTCGTCGTCGCCGCCGCCGGTCGCCGCCGCCGCCCTTGTCCCTGCCACGGAGACATTCATTGAACCGGGCATTTTTCAATTGCTAGGTGCAGCTCAGTAGCGCTATCGTCTTTGTCAGACTCAGGCTAGAACCCTAAAGCTGCTGACTCTGGGGAGACACTCCCCCATGCTTCCGCAAACGCATACAAATTCGCACGTGTAAAACATGTTTTTTCCCTACCTAGGCTCTGCCTAGAAGGGTTCCTACTCTCTTAGCTTGAAGGGGCCGGGCAGTGCACACCGCCCGGGCGGTTCCCCCAGTCCCCGCCCCGCGGTTCCCCCAGTCCCCTGGGAGCTTTAGCTTTAGCTTTAGCTTTAGCTTTAGCTTTAGCTTTAGCTTAGCTTTAGCTTAACTTTAGCCCAGCTTTAGCTTAGCTTTAGCTTAGCTTTAGCTTAGCTTTAGCTTAGCTTCAGCTAGCTTTAGCTTAGCTTGAGTTTAGCGTTGGCTTAGCTTTAGCTTAGCGTTAGCTTAGCGTTAGCTTAGCGTTAGCTTAGCTTTAGCTTAGCTTTAGCTTAGCTTTAGCTTAGCGGTAGCTTAGCTTTAGCTTAGCTTCAGCTTAATTTTAGCTTTAGCTTTAGCTTCAGCTTAGCTTTAGCTTAGCTTTAGCTTAGCTTTAGCTTATATTTAGCTTAGCTTTAGCTTAGCTTTAGCTTAGCTTTAGCTTAGCTTTAGCTTAGCTTCAGCTTAGCTTTAGCTCAGCTTTAGCTTAGCTTTAGCTTAGCTTTATCTTAGCTTTAGCTTAGCTTTAGCTTAGCTTTAGCTTAGCTTTAGCTTAGCTGTAGCTTAGCTTTATATTAGCTTTAGCTTAGCTTTAGCTTAGCTTTAGCTTAGCTGTAGCTTAGCTTTAGCTTAGATTTACTGTTACTACTCATGCTGCTTTCCTTGGGGCTCCAACTCCTAGGTCGGGTCGCACTGGGATATTTTTTTGTTTTGTTTTTTTGTCCGAATTGGCCCGAAGGCTGGTGGAGGAGCGGATTTGCGGGCTGCCAGGTGTCACAGCCTTTGGCCGCTCTGGGAAACAGACGGCGGCTGTGGAGGAGGAGAATGCGGAGGAGGAAAAGGAAGAAGAGGAGGAGGAGGAGGAGCAGGAGGAGGAGGAGGAGGAGGAGGAGGAGCAGGAGGAGGAGGAGGAGGAGGAGGAGGAGGACGGAGGACGGAGGACGGGGAAAAGGACGAAAGGAGAGGAAGAGGAGGAGGAATGGAAGAGAGGCGAGGGAAGGTGGGAGAAGTGTGCTTCGCCCGCCGTCGCCGCCGCCCCCTGCCCGCGCCGCGGGAGGCTGGAGACGGCCGCCCAGACGCCCCAGGGCGCCCGGGCTCCCGGCTCGGCGGGCGGCGCGGCGGGCACGCCCAGGCACACCTTCGCGCCGCCGCCGCCGCCGACGCCGTCGTGCTCGCCGCCGTCGTCGCTGCAGCCGCCGCCGCCGTGGCCGCCGCGGTTGCTCCAGCGCCATCTCTGCCGCTGTGGTCCCCTATGGCCGTCGCCGCAGCTGTCGTGGACACCTGTCGTTGTCGGCGTCGGCGTCGTCGTCGCCGGCACCGCCGTTCGGCGGCGGAGTGCGAGTGCCCCTGCCCTCGCCGACGAAAGATGAAGGCAGCTCGCAAGGCGGCGGGGGTGGGGGTCGGACCTCATCGAGCCGAGCATGTGGCGAAATCCGAACCCTCCTCCTCCTCCTCCTCCTCCTCCTCCTCCTCCTCCTCCTCCTCCTCCTCCCGCTCCTCCTCCCCCTCTTCCTCCTCCCCCTCGTCCTCCTCCCCCTCCCTCCTCCTCGTCCCCCGTGCCCCCGTTTCCCATCGGCTCAGGAGAGTCCACGGTTGGTGGGGGGTAGGGTTCGACTGTCGCCACCCAGTCGTCTGCTTCACCATCGCTGCTGTCGCCCTCGCCGTCGTCGTCGCCGCCACCACCATCGACTCCATCGCCATCGCCGCCAGCGTCGCCGCCGTCGTGGTCGTCGCCGTCGTCGCCGTTTTCGTCACCGCCGTCGTGGTCGCCGCCACCACCGCAGAGATCCGAGGCTCCAGGACCGTCAAAACCGCTCAGGATGCCAGTCCCAGGAAAGGTGTCCAGACCTCCGCGTGTCCACGCTTTGAAAAACTAGAGCGCGGGATGTCTGGGACCATCGTCTCCATCGTCATCGCAGTCGCCATCGCCGCCGCCGCCGTTGTCGCCGCCGCCGTCGCCCCCGTCGTCGTTGTCGTCGTCGCTGTCGCCGTCGAGATTCGGTTGGGTCTGCGTGTCCGCCGCCTCATCGGCCTTCCCAGAGGACCGTGTTGGGCCGGGCGGCCTGGCCGTCACCGCCGTCCCTGCCGCCATCGTCCTCCTTGGCGTCGCCGTCGCCGCGCTGTCGTCGTGAGGAGGAGCATGCTGAGCACGAGGGAGATAAGCACTGACACAGGTTACAAGGACAAGTATGTCTCCAAGGGTGCCCTTGCGTCCTGGCCTCTTCGGCCCGACCTTAGCCGTTTTCGCAGGCCAACCTCTCAGGGAACACCTGGGGCTGGTGGCGTCCAACGCCCTCGCGTCCTTACCGCGCGTCCTTATGATCTGGTCAGGAGGATGGTGGATCCGGAGGAGCAGTGAGGCGGAGGAGGAGGAGGAGGCGGAGGAGGAGGAGGCGGAGGAGGAGGAGGAGGCGGAGGTGGAGGAGGAGGGAGAGGAGGAGGAGGAGGAGGAGGAGGAGGAGGAGGAGGAGGAGGAGGAAGGAGGAAGGAGGGACGGATAATGAACATGGGAGCGGGGTGATGGTTCTCCAGTTCTTTGCTCGCCCATCTGTACTCGCAGCGTGGACGCGCTGCAGTCCTTGCTCTGTCCTCTACTCCCTGTTCAGTTTGCCCCGGGTCCTTCCGCCGCCGGGAGTATGGGTGTGTGTGCTACCCGAGTTCATGCCAATGTGCTTGATTCTTACAGTGGAGGCCCATGCCAAGAAACACCCTGCTTGCCTCCAGGTTGTCCTGGGTCTCTTTGGTTTCGGTGGTTTTGCCATGGAAAGCGCGACCTTCCCACACCAGAAATCAGTGGACGTCCTGGTGTCCCACGGTTGGGTTTCTTGTGGAAGGTTTCTTGCTGTCGAGCTCCTACTGTGCCCCCTCAACTCTCCCTCGTGCTGCTCCCCGTTCATAGTCACTCCAGTGATGGTAGACAATGTCTCTGATTGGCTCTGGTTTCGCAGTCATTCCTTCTGCCCCCCTCGTTCTTCCTTCACCTTCCCTCTTATCCCCCCCTCCCCCATCCTCCACTCCAACCTCCCAACTCCCACCCGCTTTCCTTCTCCTTCCTCCCGCCCCATCCCTTCCTTTCCCCCTGCCGCCTCCTCCCCCTGCCCTCCTGTCCACTTCCGCCACTTCCCATCGGTCACCCCCTCGTATACCTGACGTTTGTTCTTTTGAGCCGCCGGCCGCCGGAGTTGTCGACCCCTATCTCAGGAGAGGAAAGAACACGCAGACACAATTTATCCTCGATTCCCCAGAAAATATGGGAAAATATGGGAAGTGGGGGGGGGAAGACAGAAACCCGGAAAATATGGGAAGATATTGTGAATATTTTTATTTGTGTGTATTCATTTGTGTGTCTCAGGGCCCCTTCACGATCTCCCGGGGACCGGCTGTTCGTCAAGGGTGGGGCTGTGGCCTGGCCTTGGCGCGCGCTTTGGTTGCCTCGAGTGCCAAAGCACGGAGAAGAAGTGTGTCTTCCTCCCCATAGGTAAGCTTCTTTCCCCCCCAGAGGTACTTCCATGTGGGCCCCTTTGCTCTTCCTGAGGATCTGGATTGGTGGGCCTGTTTTCCACCACCACCACCACCATAAGTTGGAGGGGCGAAGGAGGTGGAGGAGTAGGAGGAGGAGGAGGAGGAGGAGGAGGAGGAGGAGGAGGAGGAGGAGGAGGAGGGGGACCCCCTCGACCCCCTCCCCCTCCTACTTCTGGTGGCGGTGGTGGAGAACAGGCCCATCCTCTGGACGGGTCAGACGAGGTCTCGCCCGGTGCCGGCTCGTGGGCGCCTCGCGTGCGCCCCGTGCGCTGGGCGGGGTCTGCCGGCGCGTGGCCCGGGTGCCTCGCGGGAGGCACCGCGCGCGCGCCTCGTGGGCGCCTCGTGCGAGGGCTGCGTCGGCCGAGGTGTTTCGCACGGTGCCTGGCCGTGTGGGCGCCCGTGGTCTGGGCCTCCCAGACGTCGGGGGCGGCAAAGAGGGTGGTGATGACTAGGGGGGGGTGGATATCATGGGGCGCGGGCCATGATATCTCCCCAGATTTCCTGGCGCCTCTTCTCATCTCATTACGTCCCAGGCCCCCCCGCTGGGCCGCGCACATGCCGCCGGTCATGATTTGCACCCTCCCCTCTTGGACACCCCCCTCTTGGCCGCTCCCGATCGTGGGCGCCTCGTGCGAGGGCTGCGTCGGCCGAGTTGTTTCGCACGGTGCCCGGCCGTGTGTGCGCCCGTGGTCTAGGCCTCCCAGACGGGGTCGGAGTAGACGGGGTCGCAATACCGCGCCGCATCGCCCATGTATCGGCGATGGAGCTCGGCGTGCAGCCCGATTTGCCTCGCGCCGACGTCGCCGATGCATCGCCGACAACGCCAGTGCATCGCTGGTGCATCGCCGATGCGTCGCCGATGCATCGTCGATGTGTCGGCGATGCGGCGCGATCCTCCGACCCCCTTTACTCGGACCCCACCAGGGAGGCCTCTACGGGGGCGCTCGAGGGCGCCTCGTGGGCCCCTCGCGAGTTCGGCTGGGCAGCCGAGGTCTGGCCTCGGGGGCGCTTCGTGGGCGCTTCGAGCGCCGGGCTGGCCGCCTAGACTGTACCACCTACCTTTATGTCGGGCATGTCCCTCTACAGGAGGCATATTCAAAAATAGCCAAAACGTAGTCCGGGGACGATATATATACATATATATACATATATATAAGGAAACCATATATTTTGATTATTGTTGGGAAATTGTTGGACATTGTTTCATCCAAAATTCGCCTGTAGGAGGATATGGCCGGCCTAAACACAGCCTCTACTAGATAGCTTCTTCCACGTAGCTTGTACCGCAGAGCTTGCACCTACACCACACGTTCTGCACCGCACAGCATTCATCACTGGCGCCACCTGGTTCACACCAGAAGGCCTGCGCCCCATGGAGTGCACAACATAGCTTGCACCAGCTTGCCCCACATAGCTTACAATTCCGCAGTGCAATGATTTTCTGTTTGGCGTCTACGCTGGCTAACATGTTTGTCGTACACGTTTTCGTGTCGGAAGTGGTTGGGGTGGGTACCCCGCCGCTCCTCTGATGTCTCTTTCTCGCGCTCCCCCGTCGCGTGCACAGATTCGGCGGCTACGTCACGCCGAACGCGATGGTCCCCGGCACACCGAACGCCAAATTTGTGGCGACATCTTCGGCGTTTTTTCCCGCCCTCCTTGGGGAAGATCAGGGACCCACCAATACCAAGATTGCAGGCCATCGAGGTCGGAGGTATGACCTTGGTGGGCTGTCTCTGGTGTTGGTATTGGCGGGCCGTTGGTGGATCCTCACCCTCCCACCCGTCAGTCGCGGCCAGCCCCCAACCTCGGCCTTCCCTGTCCCCTTCTTGTCCTCACATCCAATTTCTGCTCGCATTCTTCCCCGGGGCATCTCAGCCCCTCATTTACTTCCCTCTCCCTCTCCCTCTCTCTGCACGTATGACGGTAGAATATGTGTATATATACATGGATGTAAGGTAAGTGTGTACATATGGTTGTATATATATATATACATATATATGTATGTATGCCTGCCTGCATGCATGCATGCATGAATGCATGCATATGTGTATGTATGGATGTACGAGTGTATGGATGTATGAATGTATGGCCGTATGCATATGTGCATGTATGCATGTATGTATGTATGTATGCATGTATACATGCATGCATGCCTGCACATATATACACATATATAGATATGAATGTTGATAGGCTTGTATACACATCGAACGTATTGGTTGTTAGACATTCACATAGCTGGTCAGTGTGCGTGTGTTTTCTTCGTCACAACCATTATATGGCGCTGGGTCGTCGTTCTACAGAGCTCCCCGCCTCCCACCTCTCCTTCCCTCCCTCCTCCTCTCATCCTTGCCTCTGCCCTTCGCACGTAACCCATGTCAGCAGACCCCTCAAGCGCATCGTGGCCAAATAGGGAGCCCCGCCGAAGGCCCCAGAGGGAGCGTTCGACTGTGGGCGTCACGCCCGTTCTTGCACACCCATCACACGCTTTGTGGCCCCATGAGGTGCCCCACTGAAGGCCCCAGAGCAAGGTTTCGGCAACCCCCTCACGCGCTTTGTGGCCCCATAGGGAGCCCCACCGAAGGCCCCAGAGGGAGCGTTCGCATTTGGTTGTCGCACGCTTCGCGGCCTCATGGGGAGCCCCAACGAAGGCCCCGGAAAGGTAGCGTTCGCATGTGGACGTCACGGCCGTTTCAGCACACCCCTCACACGTTTCGTGACCCCGCAGGAAGCTCCGCCGAAGGCCCAAGAGGGATCGTTCGCATTTGGTTGTCACACGCTTCGTGGCCTCATAGGGAGCCCCGCCGAAGGCCCCGGAAAGTTAGCGTTGGGATGTGGGCGTCGCGCCCGTTTCGGCACACTCCTCACACGTTTCGTGACCCCATAGGGAGCTCTGCCGAAGGCCCCAGGGGAAGTGTTCGCATGGGGACGTCGCGCCCGTTTCGGCAACACCCTCCCGCGCTTCGTGGCCCCACAGGGAGCACCACCGAAGGCCCCAGAGGGAGCGTTTGCATTTGGTTGGCACACTTTTCTTCGCCTCATGAGAGGGGCCTCCGAAGGCCTCGGAAAGGGAGCGTTCGCATGTGGGCGTCGCGCCCGTTTCGGCACACCCTTCACGCGCTTCGTGGTCCCATAGGGAGCTCCGCCGAAGGCCCCAGGGGAAGCGTTCGCATGTGGGCGTCGCGCCCGTTTCGGCAACCCCCTCACGCGCTTCGTGGCCCCATAGGGAGCTCCACCGAAGGCCCAAGAGGGAGCGTTCGCATTTGGTTGTCACGCGCTTCGTGGCCTCATAAGGAGCCCCGCAGGAGGCCCCGGAAAGGGAGCGTTCGCATGTGCGCGTCGCGCCCGTTGCGGCACACCCCTCACGCGCTTCGTGGCCCCACATAGGGAGCTCCGCCGAGGGCCCCAACTGTCGGGATCCGCCTGTGGCCTCTGCCCCCCCCCGCCCGGTGCCGGCATCCCCTCGCGCGTGGCAGGGCCCGTGGGGGAATCCTCCGAAGACCATACGTGCAGCTGTGGTAATCACAGCTGCATGTTGTTGGGTCCATCGTCGTTTTGTTGTTGTTGTTGTTGTTGTTGTTGTTGTTGTTGTTGTTGTTGTTGTTGGTGTTGTCTCTCTCTCTCTCTGTCTGTCTCTCTCTCTATCTATACATAGTTGTTGCTCTCCCCAGTCTTTATGCACGTGCATGTGCGCACATATGCACACACATGTACATATATATCTTTATATACATGTATTTAGAATGTATGTGCATGCATGCATCTGCAGATGTATCGGTCTCGAGTTGGTTGCGTTGTTCCACTGTCTTGTTCCCCAGCCTTTCTGTGCTGAGTTGGGCCCCCGTTTTGAGCCAGCAGCGGCCCGCGTCATCCTTCTCCCTCTCCTTCCTTATCCCTCCTTCCTCTTCCCATCCCCGCCACTGCCCCCCGCATGTAAGACATGTCAGGTCACCCCTCGCACTGTGCGTGGCCCCATGGGGAGCTCCACCTGAAGCATCAATGGCAGCGCCCGCATGGCGCCCATTTCGGCACACTCCTCACGCGCTTCGTGGCCCCATGGGGCGCTCCACCGCAATGCCCCGATGGCAGCGTCCGCATGGCACCGCCGAGCCCGTTTCGGTGCACCCGTCGTGCGTTTTCGTGGCTTCACAAGGAGCTCCATCGAAGGCCCCATTGGCAGCGCCCGCATGCCACCGCAGCGCCCAGTTCGTCACACCCCTCGCACGCTCCGCGGCTCCATAGGGACCCCGCCTAAGGCCTCATTGACAGCGCCCCGCATGGCACCGCTGCACCAGCTCCAGCACACCCCGCTTACGCTTCTTGGCCTCACAGGGAGCCCCACTGGAGGCCCCAGTGGCAGCGCCCGCATGGCACCGCCGCGCTCACTTTGGCATACCCATCACACGTTTTGTGGCCTCTTTGGAGCTCCGTCTGGCTCGAGTGGCAGCGCCTGCGTGGCAGCGCTCCACTCGTTCTGGCACACCCTTCACACGTTTCGCGGCCCCACACGGAGCTCCACCAACGGCCTTCGTGGCAGCGTCCGCATGACACCGCCGCACCCATTTCGGCATACCCTTCACACGCTACGTAGCCCCATTCGGAGCTCCACCGAAGGCCCCAGTGGTAGCGTCCGCATCGCATCGCCGAGCCCGTTTCGGCATACCCTTTACACGCTTCGTGGTCCCACTGGGAGCTCCACCGAAGGCCCCAGTGCCAGCGCCTGCATGGCTCCGCCGCGGCAATTTCGGCATAACTCTCACACGCTTCGTGGCCCCACTGGGAGCTCCACCGAAGACGATACTCACAACAGCGGTACTCACAATTGCATATGTTTGGGTCGGTCACACTTTCACACTTTATATACGTATGCACACTTACGCTCTCCACCTCTCTCTATCCCTCTCTTTGTCGCTCTCTCCTTCTCTGTTCCAGTTGTCCTTCTCGGCCTATACGTATACACATATGTCTCTCTCTCTCTCTTTCTCTCTCTCTCTCTCTCTCTCTCTTTATCTATAAATCTATATATACACGTATGTATGGTACATCCTCTCGTTATCATCATTACCCTCCCTCTCTCTCTCTTTCCCCTATTCGCCCTCCATCCTTCTATCTCCCTCTCTTTCGCTCTCTCCTCGACCGCTCTCTCTCTCTCTCTCTTCCTCTCTTCCCGTCCCTACCTCTCTCTCTACCCCCATTATTTGTGTCTCTCGCTCTCTCTCTCTCGCTCTTGCTCTCCCTCTCGCTGCCTTTGTCTTTCTGCCGCTCTGTCTCGGCGTACGGCTTCTCTCTCTCTCTCTCTCGTTATCGTTCCCTCTCGGTTTTGTTTACACATGAGTGGTGCATCATCACGTATGCCATACATACAACGTATGCATACGTATGCGATATATACGAATGCATCATTACTTTTGCTTTATCGTTACGTATGCTAACTATCATTACGTATGCCATATGTATACACACACGTGTATGTAGACCGCCCTCGCTCGCTCTCTCTCTCTCTCTCTCTCTCTCTCTCCGTCTCCCCTTCCTTTTTGTATATCAAGAGGGTGCTTCTACGACGTTGTGTGTTCCCTCTCTCTGTGCATCCTCTCTCTCTATCTCTGCCCCCTCCGCTCTCCTCCCCACTTCTGCCATCCAGATGCAGGACAGGGAGGCGCCGGAGCAGGCGCAGCGGCAGCAGCAGGAACAGCATGAGGATGGGCAGAGAAACAGTGGGGACGAGACGAGGGAGGATGTGGAGAAGGGTGGTAGAGGAGCACGCAGGGCAGAGAGGGTGGTCGAGAAGCACGACTTCGACGACGACGGCCCCGACGACGACGACGACGACGACGACGACGACGACGACGACGACGACGACGACGACGACGACGACGACTACGACGACTGCGAAGACGACGGCAACGACGACGGTGGCGCCAGGTGAACCCGGGCACCGCGAGGTCGAGGGCCCCCTCGTCGCCAGCACCGAGCATGGTGCCCTGGGGACTCTATCTCCGCAGCTCCACCTTTGCTGGGGCAGGAACATGGAGGCAGCGCCAACATGGATCAAGGCGCGCAGATTCGAGGCGGGCTTCGTTTCCGTGCGCAATCCACGCGCGCCGTTGCCAAAGCAGGCGGCAGTGGCGCCATGTTTCGGTTCTTTTTGTCCCCCGATCTGTGTGAGCGTGCGCCCGAGACGAGGAGGAGGCGGAGGAGGAGGACGTGGAGGAGGAGGAGGAGGAGGAGGAGGAGGAGGAGGAGGAGAAGGAGGAGGAGGAGGACGTGGATTAGGAGGAGGAGGCGGAAGAGGAGTAGGAGGCGGGAGAGGGGAGGAGGAGGCGGAGGGGGAGGATGAGGAGGAGAAGGAGGGGGAGGAGGAGGCGGAGAAGGAAGGGGAGGAGGAGGAGGAGGAGGAGGAGGAGGAGGAGGAGGAGGAGGAGGAGGAGGAGGAGGAGGAGGCGGAAGAGAGGAGGAGGCGGAGGCGGAGGCGGAGGAGGAGGAGAAGCAGGAGGCGGAAGAGCAGGAAACGGAGGAAAGGTTTCGAGTGTGTGCGTGGTGATTTGCCTGCCCTTTTTGGGGGTTGCCTGGGAGCGTCATCGCCGCCACGGCTGGGTGCACCCCTCGGAGCGCTGGTCAGAAGGCCCCCGCCCCCGCGGGGGCAAGCCCCCTGGGGGCGAGTCTTTTGGAGGGGATGGCAGGGGCAACGTCCCAGCGAGAAGAGCAGGATGGATCCCAAATAGATATTAACCTGGGTTTATAATGTTCCGGGATTATTGACCAGGGTTCATAATGTCTCCCCCGGAACATTATGAACCTGTTCTTTAATGTTCCGGAAATAGGCACCAGGGAGGCCGCGGCGACCCCCAATCGTCCACCCATGGCCGATAAAAAGGGGGCCCGGTGGCTCGCCGAGCGCGCGAGGGGCGTGCCGAAGCGAGCGGCGGGGGAAGGCACGCGGCCACCGCCCCGCGGGCCTGCGGGGGAGCTGCCTTCGGGGCTGCGAAGCGTGGGAGGCGTGTGTGCGGCAGGGGAGGCGGGAGCGCACAGCTTGGGCCGGAATGCGAGGCGGGGGTGCATGCGGCCACCGCCACCTCGGCCGCAGGTGGAGCCTCCCTGTGGGCCACGAGACGAGGGAGTAGCGTGCCTGAATGTGGCTGATGGTGATGGTGGTGCTGGTATTCATGCTCACGCTCATGTGCATGTGCATGCTCATGCTGATGCTGCTGATGATGCTGATGCGTATGTGATGGTGGTGACGCTAATGATCATGATGATGAGGATGATGATGGCGATGAGTGTGTGGAGGAAGGGAGGGTGAAGAAACAGTTCCTCACTTTACACGATGTCCTGCCGAGATGGGCACCATGCCCTGATCGGCCTCGGCTCCATGAGTTTGGTGGTGCTCCTGCGCCCCCTGCCTCCCCTCCCATACGACCTCGTGCTTTGCTCACGGCGTGGAACCTTGGACAGGGGAACAAAAAGTGACATAAACATAAAAACTCGGGGGTCCGCGCGGATTTCTCGGATCGGCGCTGGGCCCCCCCGGCGGGGCGCCTCCGGTGCCGCCCCTGGCGCGCTCCGCTCGCCAGGGAGGGGGGTCCAGCGCCGATCCGAGAAATCCGCGCGGACCCCCGAGTTTTTATGTTTATGCCGCTTTTTGTTCCCCTCTTGGAGGTGTGGGCCCCATGCTCCAGGACACGGGGGCCGTTTTCCGTCGGTCCTGGGGTCCTCGTGAGAGCCCCCGGAGGCCGCACGGTGCCCCTGGAGTCCCAGAGGCCTGCGGCAGACCTCGCCACTGTGCCGCCACCACGGTCGGTACTCGCGCGGGTCATACAGTGGGGGCGCGCATCAAGACACCATACGCGTTTCGTCAGGGTATCCTGGGTTTCTTCGCTCCTCGCGCGGCGCGGTGACCTCCCGCATCCGCTGAAGGAGCTGCTGCGTTCAGGGTGCTCCGGGTTTCCCCTCGGGTGCACCTCGCGCACGGGTTCTCAGGGTTGGGCTTCCTGCGAGCGTTCCTTGCGGCCGCGCCCGCACTGTAAGCTCGACCAGTCGCGGTCCCCCTCTTAAGTTGGGGTCCCTCACACATGTATCACCCCGAGCCGTATTTGGACGGTCGGGAGGCCTGGCGGGGGCCTCTGGAGGACGGGGGCTGCAACTCAAACGTCCGTACTGTTCCCATCCCTCCTGTGGTGCTGGGCCCTCGTATTGAATCATTCCTCCTTCCTCATGCCGCCTCTCCCTCCTCCCATTCCTGTCTCTGTCCTCCGCATGTCCTCGTCGCCATCACCACAATCGTCAACATCATCACCATCATCGTCATCGTCATCGTCATCGTCATCCCATCATCGTCATCGTCATCGTCATCGTCATCGTCATCGTCATCGTCATCGTCATCGTCATCATTATCATCATTATCATCATTATCATCAGTATCATCATTATCATCATTATCATCATTATCATCCTCATCCTCCTCCTCGTCGTCGTCATCATCACCATCATCACCATCATCCCTTTTTTCCGCTCCGTCCTTCCGGAGCCCCGGGGGCCCGACAGCATTCCGTTATATATATATATATTAATATATTATTATATATATATATAGGCCCCCCCCCGGGCCGCGGGCCCGCCCGCAGGTGCCCGCCACGCCCGGCGGCGCCGTGCCCGGCACGCCCGGCGCCGGGCCCGGGGCGCAGCCCTGGGGCGCGCCGCCGGCGCAGGCCCCGCGGCAGTCCTGGGGCGGCCCGCCGGCGCAGCCGGCGCCGCGGCAGTCCTCCCGGGGCGGCCAAGGCGGCGCGGCCGCCGCGGGGGGTTCGAGGCCCGAAAACCATCACTTCACTAATTTTGGGCCCCCTGCAGGGCCCACTGAGGCCCCAGGGGCCCCAGATTAGTGAAGCGATGTTTTTTCCCACGTAAGGACCCCGAGATTCATCACTTCACTAAACCGAACCCAGGGCGAAAGTCGGGGGCCGAATTGCTGCTGTGATGCAACATTGGTCTCGTAGGGGTGGGCGGGGGTGGATCGACTTCCTACCCTGACACGTCGATTCAGGAATTGGCCGTTTTCGGTTCGCGAGAGGGCGTCGCGGCCGTCATTGACGCGGGTCCAGGTCCGTCGGTTTCGGTCCCAGGCCGTTTTCACTAAGGGGAGGTCTACCAAAGGGAGGTGTGTCCACCGCCGAGGTGGGCGGGCCGCGAGGCTTCAGGTCGGGCACGGCCCTCTATGTACAGGAGGAAGGTTCAAAGATGGTCCAGAGGTGGTCCGTAGACTATGTTTTGAGCATTTCTTTTTTCGATGCGTTTGAGAGCACTTTTGGAGTATTTTCAATATTTCGCCCAAGGTCCGCCTGTGACATGCCCGACCGAACGCCAGTCTCGGCGGGACTTCTCAGAACAGCCCCCGCGCCTTCGGAGGAGCTTTTGTTTCTGTCTTCGGGGAAGACTTTAGGAAACTTCTCCGAAGGCCAGGGGGCTTCCGAGCCTCCCGAGAAGGCCCGATCCTTCTCACTTCCCCCTCGCGCTCGACGCCATCAGTCTCCAGTCCTCCCACATTCTAGAGCCTGCTTTTGGTCCAGGTCTGGGCGATGCCGGCCGTGATCGACCCCTTTCCATCCCCTCCCGCCCCCTAGATCACGTAGATGTCCTACATTGTTTGTTGTGCCCCCCCCTAGATCACGTAGATTTCCGACGTTTTTTTTGTGCCCCCTCCAGGTATGAGGATTTCCTGTGATTTCTGGAGGACCCCCGCCGTGATGAGATCGGAAGGGGCGAGCCCCCCCTTGACCCGATGACGCCTGTGTCATCGCAAACAGTTGCTTGAAGGCCCTGGGCCTCCCAGATGGCGTCGGAGTGGAGGAAAAGGGAACCACGCTGCTGCCCTTCCCCCGTGACCGCCCTCTTGGGGTCTCCTGGGAGGCTCTCGTCGCCACCGCTGGCGTCGCTTCGAACTTCTACACTCTAGGCGATGCTCAAGAAAACCCAAGTTTTCGGCCAGAACCTCGATTATTCTGAAGGTTCCAATGTGAATCCTATGATCTCAACTGAGACTATGAATTTCTTGACCCATGATTTCTGGAGCATTTCGCAGGGTGTAGTCAGAGCGCAGCCCTGGGAGAGCTCCATAGAGGCTCAAAGCGCTCGGCTCTGGGCCTCCCTCCCGTGTGGGGTCGGAGCAGGTGGGATATCGGAGGACCGCACCGCACCGCCGCTGCCTCGGCGACACGGCTCGACGTGGAGCGCGATTTCCTCCGCGCCGACGGCACCGCTGCACCGTCGATGCATCGCAGATGTATTGGCGATGCGGCGCGATCTTCCGACCTCGTCTGCTCGGACCACATCTAGGGGGCCTCTATCCCAGATGGGGTCCGTGCCCCTCAGAACATCTCTTGAGACCGCAAAAGCATCCTGAGCCCCCTCACCTCCACCTCCACGTTGTCGTCCTCCTCGTGCTCCTCCTCCTCCTCCCTCCTCCGTCCTCGTTGTTCTGGAGACCCCCGACGGGAACAGTCTGGACCTCCCTCCCCGAGAACTTCCTCCACATCTTCGCCCTCCTCTCCCTGGCTGCTCCGGGCGAGGGGCGAGGCGCCGAGGAGGGGACACAGCAGGGTGGCGGTTGGGAGAAGGGCTCGGGGGACAAGGTGGAGGAGTATTGAGTGGACGAGGGACGTAAAGAGTGAAAGTACGGTGATGGGGCGAGGATGCTGATGAGGATGCAGGAGGAGGAGGAGGAGGAGGAGGAGGAGGAGGAGGAGGAAAACGTAGGGAGCAGGATAAAAGAAGGAGGAGGACGAGGAGGAAGGCGGAGGGAAGGAAATCTTCGTCGTTGTGACCGACAGGTCGAGCACAGCAGAACGGACGACCTCGGCCCTGGCGCGGCCTATTCTTGTTCCCATTCTTCCTTCCTCTCTTGCTCTTGCCCTCTTTCCCGTTCCCCCTTCTGTCCTCCCTGGTCACCTCTTCCTCCTTCCTCGTCCTCGTCCTCCACCTCCCCCCCTGTTCTCCCCCTGTCTCCTCCCGCCCTCCCATTACCCATCTCCTCTCCCCTCTGCCTCTGAGGATCTCCTCCCCCAGACCTCAGTCGTGCTGTAGGAGTGGGGAATTCCCACACGGCGCAAGCGAGAATCTTGGCGTCACCAGGTGGGGGGGTGGAGGGGGGGTGGGGTGGGACGGGTCCCCGGCGTTATCGCGAGTCAAAAACTAGCGGACTCTTGGGAGGTCTTCGTCGCCACAGCTGTATTCGTCTCGAGGTTCTGGTCCGCCGAGTGGCGAAAACAGTATTTGGTTTCCCCACAGCCCAGCCTTACATCGGCTGCGAGCGAGGGGGGGAGGTGAGAGGGAGAAGGACTTCTCGGAAGGCGGCGGTGCCTCTCAGCAGTCCTCTGGCTTTCTGAGAAGTGTCAGCTGTGTCCTTAGAAGCTTTAGGACAACTTCTCAGAAGGCCGGGGGGCTTCCGAGCCTTCTTAGAAGGCCCGCCCCTTCTCGCTTCCTCCCCGGGCTCGCCGCCGGCCGTGGGAAGTCACGATCCTGCCCCTAGACGTAGAAAGTCCAGCCTTCGCTAGGGGCTGGTTTCCTCCCGAAACGTACCAAACGATTCCGAGACTCTCCCAGAACCCTCCAGTCGTGCCGCCGATGAGATGTTGATGATGATATGTTCCGCTGCACCACTGAAAGTTCGATGCCAGCAATCGTGACAAAAAAGAGCTGCTGGATGCCCGGGACTCGTCTACCCCAGGCTTGTGAGCTTGTCGGGGGCGGCAAAGAGGGGGGTGATGCTTTAGGGGGGGTGGATATCATGGCAGGAGCCATGACATCTCCCCAGATCTCATGGCGCCTCTTCTTATTTCATTACGTCCAGGCCCCCCCCCCCTGGGGCCGCGCACATGCCGCCGGTCATGATTTGCACCCCCCCCCCTCTTGGACACCCCCTCTTGGCCGCTCCTGATCCTTGGGCCAGCAACGGGCAAGGTACCAAACGGCTCCGAGACCTTCCCGGTACCCTCCGGTCGCGCCGCGTATCACTCGGGGCCCCCCCAAACGGGATGGTGACAACACCGCGTGGTGAGTCGGTGGGGATTCGGGGTCACCGCACGGTGGTTTTGGTGCTCGGGTCGTTCTCCGAGGACGTCTCGGGCGACTGGGGCATCCGAGGTCCCAAGACCGTGCGCTGACGGACCGTGGGGTGAGGTCTTGGGGGATTTCGAGGTCGCCGCACGGTCTGTCACCGCACCGCTTCGGGACTCCACAAACACAGGCCTCTCCGCGGCAGCGTTCCAGGAGGGGGAAACCAGACAGACACAATGAATCGTCGATCCCCAGGAACAGCTGGGAAAACATGGGAAGTGTGTGTGTGTGTGTGGGGGGAGACGAAAACCTTGGAAATATGGGAAAATCTTGGGAATCCTGGGATTTGCGTGTATTCATTTGTGTGCCCCTGGGCCCCTCCGCGGCAGCGTTGCCCCCCTCCGCACCTCGGCGGGCCTGGCGGCGGCGGGCGGCCTCTCCGCGGGGCAGGGCCCGTGCTGGGCAGGCGCGGCACGAGCGACGCCTCCCGGGTCGCGAGGGCGAGGAGGAGGAACAGCAGGAGCAGGAGGAGGAGGAGGAGGAGGAGGAGGAGGAGGAGCAGGAGCAGGAGCAGGAGGAGGAGGAGGAGGAGGAGGAGGAGGAAGAGGGAGGAGGACGATGATGATGATGATGATGATGAGGAGGAGGAGGAGGAGGAGGAGGAGGAGGAGGAGGAGGAGGAGGAGGGGGAGTGCAAGGGCGAGTGCCCGGAGTGTATCGCTGGGCGAGGCCAGTCGTCTGGGTCTCCTATCGGCGGCGAGCGAGGGGGGGAAGAGAGACCTTCTCAGAGGGCGGCGGGACTTCTCAGCAGCCCTCGCGCCTTTTGAGAAGTTTTTGTTCCTGTCTTCGGGCAAGGCGCTGAAGACTTTTCAAAAGGCCGGGGACTGCTGGACCTTCTGAGGAGGCCTTTTTCTTCTCACTTCCGCTCCTCGCTCGCCGCCGATCCTAGATCCTAGATGGGGTCGGAGGATCGTGCCGCATCGCCGATGCATCGCTGATGCGGCTCGATGTGGAGCCCGATTTGCTTCACGTCGGCGTCGCCGATGCATCGCTGACATCGACGATGCGTCGCCGGTGCATCCCCGATGCGGCGCGTTTCTCTGGTATCATCTAATGACACCGACCCCATCTAGGACTAGGAGGCCTCTAAGTCGCGAGGGCAAGAGTCGACTACACGTGAGAGTGACCCTTCGCCGGAGTGACTTTTGGTGCGGGCCCGTTGGGGTCCTCCGACCGCCGAACGCGCCGCGACAGGAAAGTCCTGCGCGCTCGGGTTGGGCCCCCCCCCCCGCGGCTCCTCGAGAGCCGCGCAGCAGAGGCAGCCCTCTTTGCCCAGGGTCGCTCCTGCGTGCAGCCGGAGGAGAGGCGCAGCAGAGCGCGTCGCCGGGCCTCCGGGCGGCGGCCTCCGGCGCCGCGCGCGCCCTGGGGGGGGGGAGTCCGGCGAGGGGGCCCAGCGCGGAGCTCCCGAAGCTGTGTGTGAGCGGCTCGGAGAAGCGGGGGTCGTCTGCGCCGTCCTTTTCCTCCTCCATCTGCTCCTTCTCCTCTTCCCTCTTTCTTCTCCTCCTCCTTCCTCCTGCTCGTCCTCCTCCTGCTCCTCCTGCTCCTCCTTATCATCATCCTTCCCCTTCTTCCCTGCCCGCGTAAGCTCGCGCGTGGGCGCCCTCGTCTCCAGCGTTGCTTGTTGCGCTGACGGCCCGCGCAAGCCGCCGCGCAAGGTCGCTACGTCATCTCGCGCAAGACCCGTTTGTGATCGTCACCCGTGTGGAGGTCGTGTTTTGCTCCTCCGAACTAGGAAGGCAATAACAGACGCCGTGGTGTACTTGGACGACAAGGCTGCCGATCATCTCGAGAGCAGGAAGCGCTTGTGAAGTCGGACGGGAAGGCCGAATGCCTCACAACACCACGTGAGCAGAACGCGGCGTCCTGGCAGGCTGACCGCGAAGCTGGCACAGACGGTCTACTTCACAGAGCCCACAGAAGATACTGGTTCTATATTCATGGTCGCTCTGGGGTTTGACCCCCGACGTCTTAGAGGCCTGGGTTCCGGTGAGAGTCCCAGGGGCCGAACACGGAGGAAGCCATGCCATGGCGCGTTTGCCCCAGCTTGAGGACGTCGGGCAGGAAGTGCGCTGCTGATGGTGCCGAGCGTGAGCGCGTGCTTCGGGCGGGTGCGTCGCGCGCCGCTGCTCCTCCAGGCGCGCGCCCGACGTTTGCGCGCGTGGCCCGCGAGGAGCAGTCTGCGGCCGTCTCCGGCGCTCCTCGTGGGGATCGGGTTCGGAGGCGCGCCGAGGAGTGTCGAGTGACAGTCGGAGGAGGAAGCGGGTGGTACCCGTGCCACTCCCATGTTCTTTGTTTTCCCCTTCTTGGGCCCCCTGGGATGCCCTCGTCGCCACGGCCGGATTCGCCTCGAAGTCATGGTCAGGACGCCACCTCGGGAGGGGCCTGGGGAGCGGCGGTATCGGCGGATTACGACGTTGTTCGATTTCCGTGTGGCTGGATCGCTTGATGAGGAGAGCTCAGAGAAAGGGGGGGAACGGCGATGGCGACAGCCGTCTCACACACGCCGGCATGCTCGGCGGATGTTTTCTTGGGCGGAAAACCCGCATTTGCCAACAACAATTGAAACGGCCCATTCATCACCCCCAAAATTTTCAGCGGCACTGGCAACGGCCCATGCAGCAGCCCTGAAATTCTGAACGGCAATTGCAATTACAATGGCCCACGCAGCGGCCTTGGAGCTCTCAGCGCCAATGACAACGCCCCACGCAGTAGTCCCGAAACTCTCAACGCCAACGGCAACGCCCCACGCAGCAGCCCCGAGTCCCTCAACTCCATTGGCACCGGCCCATACAGCAGCTAATGCCAATGGCAACGCCCAACGCAGCAGCCGCGAAGTTGCTGACGGCAATGGCAGTGCCCCACGCAGCAGCTGCGAACTTGCCAACGCCTTTTCTCACAGCCTCATGTCCGCAACTGCGAAACTGTCAGAGCTCTCTCCCCACAGTTTTTCCCGACACTGTGTCAACATTAGCTTCTCTACACTCTCGGCGTTACCCTCAAACTGATCCGGGCCGTCGAGGTCGACGGTCCTGATCCGGTCTCTGCTTGCTTTACTCGTGTCCCTGAGCTCCGCGACCACGTGGCGATGCCTTATGCCTTCAGGTCGAACATGTCCCGATCGTCGGAGCGGCTTCGCGCTCGCGCGGTTCCGCTTGCCCGTGAACACGCCTCGTGCGAGCTCTCTCGGTCGCGCGAGGACTTGGCAGGAGGGGACCTTGTCATCGCTCGGACGTGTGCATTTTTCCTTCGGCGAGGACCATCGAGGAGCATCCGTGACCAAAACACAGGGAATGGACGTCCGAGCGATGGCGAGGGACCGCTTCAAGGCGCAGATCGCCGGGCAGAACACCTCCCGGCAAATTCGCCGCCTCCTCCCTGGTCGCGCGAGCTGCCTCGGCGCCGTGCTTCAGGACGACGGGAACGTTACTGCCGATTCCTCTGTGCGATGGCCGACTCGCTCAGTACGTAAGCATTGGTCCACGGCTTTCAAGGACCCGGGCCCCCGTCATGTGGACTCCTTGGGCATTGGCTGGAAGAGAAACTCCCCCAGCCGACCTCCCGTCACCGGGGCCACTCCCTTCGCCTGCGGTGCCGCGGGTCGGACCTCCGAGTTGAAGCCCCCGCGCGCACGCCCGCCGCCCGCGGGAAGGGGGGGGGGGGCACGCGCGGCCGCACAGGCGGCGGCGACGGCCAGTGGGGCACGGGCGCGTGGCAGGGCTGGCAGAAGGACTCTCGGCCTCCAGGGATGGGCGGGGGGGGAGGGGAACTTGGGATCTGGATCCAGATTCGGAAAGACTGCGAAGCTGTTACCAACAACCACATCTTTGGGGGGAAGGTCCCTCTCGAGCCTCGGGAGGTCTTCCCTCCGCTTCTCAGTGATTCGCGGGGAGGAGGGGAAGCGTCCATGCGGCGCGATCCTCCGACCCCGTGTGCTTGGACATTCACAGATCTCCAGGAGGAGGAGGGCCCTAATAATCTCGATTGGAATGAATGAGTTACTGGCGAACGCGTTCGGTGTTATTGTTGTTTGCCTGCGCAGTTACAGATTACCCAGGATGGCTCAACCACAAGTTTGTTGCCGATTTTGCAGTCGGCCCATCATGTCTGCGACGCAGGAAGAAAGGTTCGTTTTCAACGTCATTGGCGCGTAAGTTGGCCCCATATGGTCACGCGTTATCGCCCTCGTTTCCAATGTAGCTTGCCGCGTTGGCGGCCCGCGTAAGCCGCCGCGCAAGATCAGTCTGTCATCTCGCGTAAGACCCACGTCTTTCCGTCGCCCATGTGGGGTTTCGCTGTGGTGGTTGCGGTTCTCGAGTTCACATGCTGACATTTCAAGTTGTTCCTGCGCACCCGCTCAAACCACCGTTGCTCTGGCCACCGTTCGAGCGGACGCTCGGGGTCCTCGACCGAAGCAGCCCAGACGCCTGTTGCCTCGAGGAGCTGGAAGGCGACCAGACCGTCGCCAGTTTCTGGCCTCCGAGGGCTCGGTTTCTGGCCTCGGGGCGGTCCAACATACTAATTACTCCTCGCAGGCGATGTCCTTCCCCCAATCCCACAGTTAGGCCCGAAAAGGTTGGCTTCTTATTATTGCAAACACAAACAAACCCGAACCCTGATGACACGATGAGGGCGTGGCCTCACTCAGGCCCCCGTCTTCGCATTACGGATGATAAGCCTGGGCGGTTTGGTCCAGCACATCGGCAGAACATACCCCCTATCCCTGATGTTCTTGGTCCTCCTAGCTTAGGTCCACTGCCAAAGGGTTAGGGGTACTTTTGCTGCTTAGCAGCTGAGAAACAGGGGGTAACCGTGGGATGCACCACAAGGGGGCTATTCGGACGCATCCCATCGAGGATGGACGCCCACCCTATCGCATACCCCAGGGCCAGGCCCAAAGCTTCTGGTCCATGCAACACACCTCGCGCAGCCGGGGTTGGGGGGTCGACGCGACCCCTGCCAACTCCCTTCTCCAAAGCCGGCCCCCAGGGAAGGGGGTCGAGGGGTCGATGGGGGCCCGCGCACCGAGCAGACGAGTCGCCGCGCCCCCACCGTATGGGCCCGGGGCCCTCGGGCGCCCCCCGAGTCCTCGTGCGCCCAGGGGGTGGGCTCCTGGCAGAGCTCTTGACGCTTCGCGTGTCCCCACGAGTGCCACTGCGGCCAATTTTCATCGTACCGCGCCCCGGACGTTGTGCCCGCTCCTTGTCCCTCGCCTTGGAGCCGCGAACCAAAAAAGTGTCCCCACGAGCACACCCAGAAACAGATCGCCAGGGGAGTTGCCTTTATCAGGGAGGTGTAGAAGCATGCAGTGTCACAACCGCCTGAAGGGCGTTCTCGCCTCCAGCGCCTCGCGGCCCCCCCTCCTCCCAGGCCCAGGGGAGGAGGTAGGAGGAGGGCTCAAGCTTCCCACCCGCCCGCAAGCCGTCTTGCTCACTCCCACCCGCCCTCCCGACGTATGCTCAACACCTGGGAGTCAGCCTGTCGCGTAAGAGCGCCGCAGACGCCACGGGTTCCAGATGCACCAGACCCTGGAGGCCCAAGCGTGCCAGGCGCGCCAGGTGCGGCACGTGCTTCACGTGCGCCCAGTGTTCCACGTGCACCCCAACCGTCCCTGTAAGATATCCATTCAAAATGGTCGCGGGGCGGAAGCGCATGCTCCAGAATGTGGAGGCAGAGTCTCTGTATTGTTTTTGTTGACAGGGATGGTATGGGGGCCTGGTGCTCCTAGGGTTGTCATGGTTCCGGGTTGGCCTCCGGCCGGGTGGGGGAGGGAGTGTCTCTGCATGGAGAGCAGTGATCGCCCTCTCCCCCCGAGCAGGGGAGGGAGGGTGTTTCATACAGTACAGGCCCACCAGAAAATGAACTGTTTGTGGTCTGCACGAATTTTGATAAACACAAACACACCTATATTTCTATTATCTATGTATGTAGTATGTATAACATGTGTCGTTGAGTTTGTCATGTTTCAACACATCGGGCGTGTGTTCTGAGAACACTGTCTCCGTTCTTAGGACATTTTATGGGTTCCAGGAACATGTCGTGGTGGCCTTTAGGAATTCCAGGACGGTCGGTCCCTGCTCAATCAGTAGGGAACAGTGATGGCACCCTCCCCCGAGCAGGGGAATGAGGGGTGTTGGACAGAGAGAAGACGACAACACTTATCAAACCACCTAGGTGTAAGTCGGGCCTGTCCCTATACATGAGGAGTATCCAGAACTAGTCACATATTTGGAGCATGTTTTCCTAGTTTTGCATATTGTTTGGATATGTTTTATCTTTCGTTCAAAATCCGCCTGTATGGGGACATGCCCGACCGAACCCGAGCAGGGGACGGAGAGGTGTTGGGCTGAGAGAAGGCACATTTCGTTGAACCTCCCACGTCCAGAGTGCTGGTGGGACATGGACCTGGAGGCGCCCAGGCCCGGGCCCCGGGCGCCGCAGCTGCTGGCCCCCCCCGGCGGCAGCGGCAGGCCTCGGGCCCCAGGGCCCTCGCGGGCCTGGGGTCCAGTGTTTATTTTTTTTTGGACGATGTTGTGCCGGGGAGGCGCGCGTCAAGAGACCGCATTTCGAAGGCACACTCCGACAGGGTCGGCGGATTTGTCTCGTCAGGGCATCCTGGGTTTCTTCGCTCCGCGGGCTGCGTGGTGACTTCCCGCAGCCGTTGAAGAAGCTGCTGCGTTCTGGGTGCTCGGGGTTTCCCCTCAGGTGCAGCCCGTGCGCGGGTTTTCAGGGTTTGGTTTCTTGCGAGGGATTCTTGCGGCCGCGCCCGCATAATATAGAAGCCGTTTGTTTACCCCATGGCGATCACTCAAGCAGTGGCGAGACGTCCTGGCTTGCCTATAGGACTACCACAGAATGGTCTAAGAGCCTTTTCTGTGGTTTGCGCGAACAGCTTTCAGAACATGTCTGGCTGAGACCGTCTTGTGTTAAGACATTGGCTTCATGTTCTATGAGCTTCGCTTTTCTTCTCAACGCATTCTTTGAACCTGAGCACGTGTCGTGGTAGCCCGCCAGGAATGCCGGGACGGTCGGTCCTTGCTCAGATAACGGGCGTGACCGGCGGGGGGGGGACGCGTCACGGTTCGCGCCGGCGCCGTTTGGGAATGCCCATGAAGTAGTAATTCCCACACGGCGCCGGCGCGAGTCGTGACGCGACCAGGGGGGGGCGGGGAGAGGGGGCGGAGCCAGTCACGGGCGTAATCGCGAATCGTACAACAACGAGCTCAACCGCTACGTGTAAGTCGGGCCTGTCCCTCTACAGGAGGAGTATCTAAAAATAGCAGAAACAACTATCCTGGGGACGTTGTTTCAGATATTTGTTAGCTATTGTTGGATTTTTTGCGAAACAGCAAAATCGCTCAATATCCGCCTGTAGGGGACACGCCCGACCTGACGCTACGTCGGATCTCAGGGGGGAGGAGGACCCGCAGGTCTGGGAGGCGCACGGTAGAATATCGTGACCGCAGCCTCTTGTATTATTGAGTCCCAGGAGTCCTTGGGACCAGAAGGAAGCTGCTTAGGATGAAGAGCCAGCCCTGGGGAAGGGGCAAGATCCCCAGGGGCCGAGGACACGGACAACAAATGCGACGTCGGAGGATGAGGATGAGGATGAGGATGAGGATTATAATGAGGATGAGGGTGAGGATACGCATGAGGATCAGGATGTGGATGATGATGGTGATGATGACGATGACGATGATGATGACGCTGATACTGATGCTGCTGATGATGCTGTTGTTGATGCTGATGATGGTGGTGATGATGACGATTATGTAGATGATTGTGATGTCGATGATGATGCTGCTGATGATGATAATGATGATGCTGATGATGATGAGGATGAGGATTATGCTGAAGATGATGACGATGATGATGCTGCTGTTGATGATAACCATCATGATGATGGTGATGATTGTGATTATGATGATGGTGTTGATATTGTTGCTGCTGCTGATGATGCTGAGTATGGTGATGGTGTTGGTGGTCGGGTTGGTGGTGATGATGATGATTATCATCGTAATGTTGTTGCTGGGCATGATGATGGCGGTGATGCTGATGACGATCATGATGACGAGTGCGGCCGTGGAGGTGGTTCAGGTGATGGTGAGGAGGATTAAGGTGTTTGGTGGTTTCGTGTCCTTATTGCGCCGCAATGGCCGCTGCTGGATTCCTCTTCCAAAGGGATTCCGGAGATGATACTGATGATGGTGCGATACTGATGACGACGTTGTTGATGATGATGACGCTGATGATGTTGATGATTATGGTAGTGGTGTGATGATGATGCTGATGATGATGACGACAACATTTTTTTCATGTTGTTATTGATGGTGGGTATGGTGATACGGATGCTGATGCTGCTGCTGATGATGCTGATGATGATGATTGTGGTGGTGGTGGTGGTGGTGATGGTGGTGATGTTGATGATGATGCTGATGACGCTGATGATGATTATGATGATGATGAGGATGATGATGATGATGATGATGACGAGGAGGAGGAGGAGGAGTAGGAGGATGATGATGACCGTGATGATGATGATGATGATGATGATGATGATGATGATGATGATGATGCTTATGATGCTGATTATGTTGCTGCTGCTGCTGCTGCTGATGATGATGATGATGATGATGATGATGATGATGATGATGACGATGGTTGTCGGGGTGGTGGTGGTGGTGGTAGGGTGAGGAGGAAGATGGTCAAGGTTTTTTGAGGCTTCGCGTCCTTCTTGCGCCAGGGTGGCCACGGCTGAACCCTTCTCCCGAGGGTTGACCAGAACGAGCCCCGGGCCTGGTCGGGTGGCCGGCTGTCGACCTGGAGCTGGGCCTCCGGCGGCGGCTTGAGCAGAGATTGTGCCGGAGGTGGCTGGCACCTGCCGACTCCCAGGGGGGCCGCTGCCGCCGCCCAGGGGGGCCGTCGGGAGCTCGCCGGGCAATGCGAGGTCGCCGCTTGGTGGCGCGGAGGGAGCCGCCCCGCGCGCGCCTCGCGTCCGCGGCCGGAGAGCTGCACACCTCTGCGAGGTGGGCTCGCGAGGGCGCGACGGCGGCCACGCGTCGCGTGCCGTGCGGCGCGGTGCGCGGCGAAGGCGACTTCGCGTCGTGCCCCGCGGGGCGCGGCCCGCGAGGTGAGGCGAGCTCTCCGGGCGGGGCCGGGCAGAGGAGGAGAAGCCTCCGTTCCGGAGCGTCCCGCGGGGCGCTCTCAGAGCCTTCTGGGGCGCTCTGGGACAGCCGCGGCGCCGGAGACGTCCGCCAGAGCCGCCGGACTCTCGACGTATCCTCGCCTGGATTTTTGCCCTCGTCCTGGCTTCGTCGTGGGCTGGCTCAGCCCAGGATGGCAGCAGGGGCTGCGCGCGGGCTGCCCCCGGCGGCGCGCGTCGGCCTGCGGGGGGCCGCCTCGCTTTTGAGGCCCCCGTCGGGGGCCCGTCAAGGGAGGCAAAATCACCCGCAAACCCATAACTGTCGGGGGTGGACAGACCTCCCACCCTGACACGTCGATTAGCGAATTGTCCGTTTTCGGTTCTCGAGATGGCGCCGCGGTCGTCATTTTCCAGGCTTGCGCCCGCCAGGTTTGGGCCCGAGGTCGCTTTCACTAATCCACGTTTTACTAAAGGGAGGTCTGTCCATCCCCGAAACTGGCGCTTGCGAGGGATTTTACGGGCGTTTGACACACCGCCCTGGCCGGCCGATCCCGCCCCCCCGGGTGCGTTGACGGAAGGGCTTCCCTCGTCGAGGTGCTTCTCGTGAGGGTGCTTTTGGTCTTTCAGCGGGCCTCCTAGCCCAGAGACCCCGAGGCTCGATCCCCGAATTTCGGGGGGTCTCGATCCTGAGAGAGGGAGGAGGGAGGCAGGAAGGCAGGGTGGGAGGGAGGGAGGAGTGGAAGGGAGGAGAGTGGAATTAGGGGACGGAGTGGGAGGGAGGAGTGGGAGAGGAGGGTGGGGTGGAGGAGGGGAGGAGAGCCCAGAGGCCAAGAGGGGGAGGAGGAGGGGGGGGATGGGAGGAGGGGGGGTAGGAAGGGGTGGAGGAGGGGGAGAGGAGGGGGTAAGGGGAGGGGGGAGGTGGAGGAGGGGGAGGGAAAGGGAGGGGGAGGGAAGGAGGGAGGCAGGGAGAGAGGGAGGGAGGGGATCGAAGGAGAGAGGGTGGGCATGGAGGAGGAGGAGGTGGAGGAGGACGAGGAGGAGGGGCAGGAGGAGGAGGAGGAGGAGGAGGATGCCCAGAGGCCCCGAACCTCGATCCCCGAACTTCGAGGCTCCTCGGTCCTCAGAGAGGGCGCCGGCGCGGCTGCACGCGCGCGGCTGCGCGCGCGCGCGCCCGCGCGGTGGCCGTCCTTCGCTCGGCTATTCGCGCAAGAGTGGATTTTGGAAGGAGTGACCTTTGGTGCGGGCTCGCCTCTCTTCCTCCTCTTCCTCCTCCTCCTCCTCCCTCCCCTCTCCTCCTCCTTTCCTCCTCCTCCTCCTCCTCCTCCTTTGTTTCTCCTTGCAAATCTCCCTGTCGCACCCCGAGACCGGTCGTTAGGTTGTGCGTGGCGTTTCGGCTGAGACTTCCTCACGAATCACGACCCTGAAGCGACAACATTGGCAACAGTTTCACAGACGGAGAGCGGGCCGTTTTCAAAATGTGGATTTCGCCTGATGGCCGCGCTCATTTGTTTCAAATATTTACAAGAGCTTCACGGACTGAGGGCGGGACGTCGAAATCATTTGGTTCTCGCCTTAGCGCCGCGCAGATTCTGTTTCAAGAGCTGCAAGAGTTTCGCGGATTGAGGGCGGGAGGTTTTCAAAATGTGGCTCTCGCCCTAGCGCCACGCACATTCGATTAAAAGACGGGCTTCATGGATTGAAGGAGGTTACTTTCAAAATGTGGCTCTCGCCTTAGCGCCGCGCAGATTCGCTCTTAACATTTGCCAGAGTTTCACGGATTCTCAGGGTCAACGCACCAGAATTGACGTTTAGGATGTTTTTTTGGAATTTTGGGGTGCAACAGTTGTTTTTTTGATTCGCGGGGCTGAAATCCCAATAATGGCGTTCTGGTGCGATTCTGGATGGTCAAGACGCAACAGTCAAGTTTATCCGTGGCGTTGGAGTCCCGAGAATACTGTTCTGGCACGCTTCAGGCTCTTCAAACGGTTGTCTTCCAACGAGGCGGTCCCCTGAGTGGAAATGAACCGTTGTAGGGGCTTATTAAGAGAAAGCTTGGAGGGAGAGTGTTTTCCGACATCGTTTAAGGCCCTTGTGTTTGCACTGGTCCTCCTCCTCCTGCTTCTCCTCCTCCTGCTCCTCCTCCTCCTCCTCCTCCTCCCCTTCCCTCTCTTCCTCCTCGTCCTCCTGCTCCTCCCCCTCCTCCTCCTCCCCTTCCCTTTTCCTCCTCGTGCTCCTCCTCATCCTCCTTCCCTTCCCTCTGCTCCTGCTCCTCCTCCTCCTCCTCCTCCTCCTTTTCCTCCCTCTCGTCCCTCCTCCCCTTTCCTCTGCTCCTGCTCCTGCTCCTCCTCCTCCTCCTCCTCCGTCTTCCTGTCCTCCTCTTCCTCTTCCTCCTCCTCCTCCTCTTCCTACTCCTCCTCCTCCTACTCCTCCTCCTCCCTCCTCTCCTTCCCTCTGCTCATCCTCCTCCTTCTCCTCCTTGATTTCGTCCTCCCCTTCCTCCTCACAGTCAAGCATTTGTGAGGCGTCCTGACTTGTCCAGTGGCCAACCAAAGGATGTCCTAGGAGCTGTGTTTGTGGCTTGCACGAAAGACGTTCTTGGACCATTTCTGGCTGAGACCGTCCTGGTTTAATCCATCGGCCTCTTCGTTGTAAGAACACCTGTGGGTTCCCAGGGGACATTGTTCTCCTCTAAGAACATGCCATG